>JAOTQJ010000049.1:18472046-18505858 GCA_025642045.1 Solanum sejunctum | reverse complement strand
ATCTGTGTAACATTTATGGAAGGTAAGATTTTATTGACATTGAAATTTTAAATATTAGTATTTTTAATATTTTTTAATTAAAAAATTATTTATCCAAAATTTTCAAATAACATGTTAGACTTTCTCTCATCCTACTTTTTAGGCTAGATAGAAAACGTTTAAAAAAATAATTTATTTAAATTTTTATCAAAAAATTATATTATAAATAAAACACATAACAAAAATGGTTAAACTTTTACTTTATGTTGGCAATTTTAATAATAGCTGACGACATAAAACACTAAAGTAAGGGCCAACACTTATAAACAATATAATTTTGTATGATTTCTAAAATACAACGATGTCTATCATATCAAAGCATAGACACTGTTAAAATATTTTTAAGTTATATTTAGAAAATATTTTTATATACAATTAAATTTATGTAAATATAATGACTAATAAAATTACTTAATTATAGAAATATAAGTAATGACTCATAGGTGATCATAAAGGTCTATCAAAGTAATATCTCCACCTCTAAGGTAGTATTCTAATATACGTTCTTAAAAAATATTTTTTATTTAATATAATTATCTATTGCAAGAGACAAATAAACTTCATGTTTAATAATAATTATGAATAAATATTAAAAATAATACTAATAATTACTCATTAATACACAATATAGTAAATTGAGGTAAGTATAGATTACAACTGAATTTTCTTTAAATATAATCAATGAAAAAAATTGCATACAGTTCTTTAATGATTAATGGACCCATTCATACAATATGTGTGCTTTTTCTTTCAAATAAATAAATAAAAATATATTTTTTAGATTTAGATGTTTTTAAATATATACTCATAATAATGATTTTTTTTAAGTTTAGGACTTATCCTGAAATAGTGAGAGAAAAATATATTTAATTGGCAATTTCAGTTAACGATATGTTTGATCATATCGTTGGCGATTTCAATAATAGCTTATTACATGTAATACTTAAATAAGATTTTTATTTTAGATTTTCTTCCATAATATGTTGATGTTTACCATATTTATATTGAATAGTTTTAATTATATTTAAAATTATTTAAATATATGGTTTAAATTTATTTAAATATGATAATTAATAAAATTATTTGATTATAGGTTATAGTAATGATAAATATAGGTAATGATTCACAAGTTATCAAATAGACATAACACTTCGACTGCTATTAACTAAGGTCAATACATGATTCAATTTGTTTATTTTAGTATTTACTAAAATAAAATTCATATAATGATATGTTTGATCATATCGTAAAGTTAAGAGGAATGTTTAATATTTTTCACACGTGATTTCAATATTTGATTTCAGTCTTAATATCTCCCTTATGGATCTATTTGTTTATTCTTATACAAGTTTCTCATTTTTATTTAATTTTTTAAGTGTGAATATGTCAAAAATCGTAAATTTATGTGTGAGTTAAATTTATTTTGAATTTAATATTATTAGCGAGTTTATCTTGTAATTAAATTTTAAACTTTGTGTTCTAATTATCACTTTAAATTTTGTATTCTTTATGAATTTTTTATTTTAAAATAGGAAGAAAAAGAATAAAAATTATATATATATATATATATATATTACCGTAGTGACACTAGCCAATTTGCAGCTATTTAAGAAAATGTACGGATGATTTATAGAAACGATTTATCATAGCTGGGAGATTTATCATTTATCGTTTCTATAAAGTTTTACCATGAGAAGTAACAGTGCAAAATGGTGAAGTGCTATAAAGTTACGATGATTATGAGGACTTTCAACAAAGTACTGATGAATCATCAGAATATTTAGCCTCAAATGCTGAAGTGATCTCGCTGATTTATCAAAATTACGATCAAAATTTTAAATATACCAAATAGATCTAATATAAAATTATTTATTTTTAATAGACTCAATCTAAATTATTTATTTTTAATGAATTCATTATCCAAATTATTTACTTTTTTACCCACTTACCCCTTTTTATTTCGCGTGCTGACGTCATCATAAATATCATGAAATATACTTTGGCGACATATATATATCATACCGATATCATATAAAATGAACTCAGTCCTTTATGATACTCTGGAAGTATATAGATACTCAATTGGTTTATAAGATTTCTTTTTAAGAAATAAATAAGAAACAAATAAAAAAATTATAAAACTCTAAATTAGTAGAAGATATATTCGTTATATACTCTGCCGATATATTTATATCATATCGGTATCATATAGGATTGAGTTTAATCATCTGTGATATCCTATTGGTATATGTATACCCTAGTGGTATATCATACAAGAGATGCTGACATAAGTATAACATCAGCGCACAAATTTTAATATTAGAGGGCAAAATTTTAATAGTATAAAAATACAAAACGTAAAAAAATATATGAATATAAATAATTTATTTTAAAAAGATACAAGTCTAATTTTCCCTTAAAACAAACCTTGTGATTGAAATCTTGACAATCCACTAGGATTTGTGACTAAAAATAGATTTGATCAAAATCTTGACCATTATCATCCCTTGTTATGAGGTTAGATTTTAAATAATAGCATCAAAAGATCCTATTCATGTAAATATTTCTTCCTTTTTGTCTCGCACTAATCGTTCAACTAAACCCCGAATAACTTTGGTTGTGGCGGAGCCCACTAATCAAATTTAGTTTTTCTTATTTTTTTTAATAAAGCATGCTGGGTTAATATGACCAATAAATATATGTAAGTTTCCCTTAATTAAATAAAAGATGGACCTTAAAAATGTGAAAATTGAATGGGTAGATATACAGTTGAGTGGAAGTTAAAATAACAAAAAAATAAAATAAAATTTATGTGTTCCTCTTTTAACTCGAGGCAGGTTATCGATGATTATAAAATAACAAAAAATATAGAATTCTAAAATGAAAAAAAAAAATAGGACCAAGAGGATTAAACGTAAAAATAATTACTAACCATATTTTGGTCTTATATTTAAAGAGTGTCTTGGATTTTCAACTTTCATAAGATAAATTTTAGGATAATATGTTAAAATTTCATCAATACAAGTTGAGAATTATTCAAGGAAGTTGCTCTTATTTCAATTTTACAAGGCTAAAAGGTGATTATTTATATATATATAAAAAAAAGATTATGCATTTCCTTTGTGATGGACTAGTATTTGATGCAACCCTAGATTAATCAAAATTTCAAAATGTATATTAAATATCAAAACAAAAGAATTTAAGAATATTTTTGTTGTGGCTTCTTTCACTTTTTTTTTTGTGTATTGCTTCGGACTATTTTTTCTCTTGAGCTAAGGTCTATCAGAAATAATCTCAATTCTAATTGTGAAATTGTACTAAGTATATATATATTGTTATTCTTGTTATTGTTTTTAAAATTAAATCATTTTATTCTCTCTCAACAACATAAACAATTTTTTTTTAAAAAAAGAGATCTCTGGTATTGTTTGTTTATGAGTAATAAATAATCAAACAAGATTTAATTATTAAATATTGTTATAAGTATAAAATCCAACAACAACCAATTATAATAAAAGGCAACAAAAATTATGTACATACAAGACCAACATAGACGACATATAGAGAGATTTAACATACTCTCCCAACTTGTAAAATAAGAATAACTTCTTGTCAAAAACGACCATGAGGCGGAACACTTACACTTTATTTTGATGATTATTATGTGTTATATCATTTTGTGTTATATTATACTGCATTATATTTTATTATTTTAATAAATATAATATTTGAATAAATTATATTTTTTTCGTTATTACATAATATTACATATATTCATAATTTGAATGATAAATTCATAAGAAATTTAAGATATGGGATCAAGCTACTATGAATAAATAAGATCATTGATAAAATAAAATTATTAAATAATCAGTAAAACAAAATAAGAAGAAAAATAATGATATTATCACACCAAATCAGTAGTTATGAAAAATAAATCTTCTCATTATTTCCTATATGTAATAAAATTTAAGCAGTGACGTGTGAGATGTGTTGCTTCATAGGGCAGTTGAGCTTTAATTCGAATAGTAACTGCGTCGTCACCTTTTTATTTTAATCAATCAAAGAGGGCATGAAGTGACTGCAAACCTACCAACAATTAGGACTCTTATTCTTTCCTAGGTTTATTTCCATACTATGAGTAGTTATTAATAACTAGCTATCGAATATATGTTTGGTAAAAAGAAATTAATTATCTCATTTAATTTTATGTGGACATTTTTTTTACTTATAATTTACTGAAATACTAATAAGATATTGTTCAAAATATATAGAATTGATTAGTAAATTATTACGAATTAATCGCATATTCCATTTAGATTTATTAAAAGAGGAAAGAAAGCAATGTTACTATAATACTATCTGAAAATATTGTTCCACATATTTTCATTTTTTTACGAGAATCTTACTTTGGTCTAAAAAAATATTTGCTTGCTATTTTAGTTTTTTCTCCAAAAATTTATACCTGAACTCAAGATTATTCGGTATCGCACAAAGTGCGGACTATTAGTAATTACCTAGTACATCTATATAATTAATGGATTTCAACTCTGTTGAACTAACTTTATTTGTTGGTTACTTTTTAAGGTACACTTTAACCAAAGTTCCCAATTCCTACTTCAGCTTGCATTAAGATTAGTCGTTTTGCTGCGAGTAAGTTATTTGAAAATTAATTATTTTGAATAAAATACTTATTGAGTATCATATTTTTGGTATTCATACCTATATTTCTGCATCTATTTTATGGTGCAAGTTCTAACACGAGCCAGTAGCGGTGATTCTTCATGTGACAACAATATTTGGAGACTAATGGTGAGCATTGAACGTTCATGGATCCTTCCAGTCTCCTTCTGTATTTGTGGTTATCTTTTGTGACTCGAGACTTGCTCTGTGTATTATCTTAGTTTTATATATGTATATCGAGATGTATTATGGCTAGTGTGTTGTATCATGTCTATAGTAGATCTATATAGATGACTTCCAAGGCTGTTGTTACGTTGATATATGCCTAGTATAAGCTTGCACTTATGTTAGTTTTGTTTAAACTGATATATTATGCTCATTACTAGTTGTTTCGAGAAAGGGTTATATCAAGGGTAAGGTAGACATTATCATGACCTATAAGATTGGATCACGACAAATATTTAAAGACTACCTAACACTTTCGACCAAACACAACATAAAATAATTCTTATATTTTAAAACATAACCTTTATCTTTAGTTTGAGCTTGATAAAGAAAGCAACAAAAGTTATTGACAGCATGACTAGAAATTACTACCACTAATAATAATACAAAAATCACTCTTTTTCTAATATCATATACCGAATACAAAAGCATATACTCCTAATAAACCTTCCAGACAAAATCCCAGAGCCTGCCTTTTTTTCCCCTCCCGAAAAAAATCAAAATCCCAAAACTGCATCTCTGAGCTCAAAACAAGAAGGCCTTGCTTAAAACTTAATGAAGATATATGTTACTAACTAGTAGTAATAGTTTGATAATACTCAAAAATGATGAAGATGGATGGCCTAATATTGTTAGTTAATAATAATAATAATAATACTTAGTACTAAGTAGGTATCTATTCCAAGAAACCAGTCTTAGTTAAAATGGCATTCCTCAATTTGCTAAGGTCCCTTCCTTTAAGAGTCCTTCCAACTCCTTCCATCATTGAAAATGAAGCTATCTGATTTCTTGCTGATCTTCTTGCTATGTATTCATGTGGTGGCACCATTCCATCACCATAATCATCTTCCTCTTCGACATTTCCACAATAAGCAGATGAGCCATCATCTGTTATACAACTTACTCTTCTTGATTTCTTGGTATTGCTACTCTTGGAGCACTCTGGAATCTTAACTGGACTTGATGTTGGTTTTTGAACCATGGACTTATTACTACTCTTAATACTTTTACCTCTTGGAAACGACGAGTCTCTTTCATTCACAAAACCCCATACATCTTCTTCTTCAAAGTCTCCATCTTTCTCTGTTTTTCCTCTGTTTCTGTTATTAAACTCTTCCATTCTTTGCTTCTAATGAGATCTCTCAAGATTGCAGAAAAAGAAAAAGTTTGGGACTTTTTAAAGTTTTTCTGAAGTACCAAAAAGCATGCCAGCTAGAAAGCCTTGCAACTATTTATAGCTAATAGAAAGGGATGTTTGTTTTTTGTTTCATGATTTCCTTTTTTTTTTTTTGGTATTTTGAGGAATCATTAAGAAAAAAGAAGTGGATAAAACAGAATGGTGTAAAGAATCTTCCTTTGCCTTAAGGTTCAATATCTCCAAAAAAAAGGTACAAGCTTTTCTTTGAATAGTAACCAAACAGAGAAAAAGAACTATTGGTTTTTTTGTGAAAACAAACAAAGAAGATCACAGATTTCAAGGGAGCTAGCTAGGTAATTTAAATACCAGTCCCCTGCAGCAGCAGTATCAGAAGGAAAAAGACAAGCAGAACCACAGATATTTTTGCATAGATTTAAATATGAGTTTTGTAACTTTCATCACCCTCAATACTGGAAACTAAAAACAAAAAACTAGTACTACTAAAATAAAAATGATGATTTTCGTGAGATGTTTTGAAACTGAAAGTCCAAAAAGCCCACAGAAAGATTTACAAAAAGACAGAATTTTTGAATGAGAGTTTACCATCCAAGTGTCAAAAAAAATACTAGTACCAATTCCATTTATGAAAATATATGTATGTGGTGGTAAAATAGTACATAAGCATCAATCAATACTGCTGAGTTCTTGAAAAACTGATTAATTTTGATTGGGTAAAGTGGAGAGTAACCATTGGTGGAGCTAACTTTTCACTGATTTCCTGTAATCTTATCCAATAGGGGAGCAGAAGCCAACTATGCTTTGCATTAACCAGATCAAAGGTCCAGTAAGTGAGTGAAAACAACTTTATTAGGAGCCTACAAAGTGGAGTAAAGCCATTTAGTAGCCTCACAGCACATTGAGATTTCGAGCAGATTTCTCGTATGATCACTTATTTTATATTAATATAATATTAAAGTTATTCAATTAGTATTTCGTGGTTTATTTTGTCTGAATCTAAACTTCTTTTGCAGTACTTACTCATATTTTTGATCGAAAAATGAAATATTTATCAATTGAAAAGATGAATGGATTCAGTTATCAATAAAAACCTGGACTGAAGTTCCGGTTATTTTGTCAATATGAGAATTACTACTCAAGGCGAATAATAGAAAAATATAATATCATTCAAAGCTGCTGATTCTTCAATTCAAGGCAGAATACTGATAGACAGCTAAAAGTGAAAGATTCTTCATACTTAACTCCACTTTATTTAAATATATTTTTGACCAAATTAAGTTATTGTTTATACTAATTCACCAAAATAATATATTTTCGTAAAATTTTACAAAACTACTATTAGCACATTTCTCAGTAACGTTTTAGGTAATATTTTATTTAAAAAATTTAAGAGAAAAAAATTGACGAAGGTGACAATGTTAAATGAATAGATGCTACTAGCAGTAACATTTTAAACATAAATCGTATCAGTCTCAAAAATACATTTTACACTTAAAAGGTTACTTATTACTTGTCTCCTATTGACTTGACAATAATTTTGTTTATGAAATAAGAAAATATAAATGAAATAAGAAATGATACTCCCTCCATCCATCTATACTTGTTTCATATTGACCTGACACGGAAATTAAGAAGTAATAAATGATAGGGGTAATTTTATCAAACCAATTTTTTAATATAGTAAATACAATATCTTGAAAAATATAATAAAAAAATAATTATAACTAATGATAGAGGTAAATTTGAAACTATATGTAAAATTATCTCTTGATTTCATACATTTCACAAGTGTTGTTAGAATTGTTAGGTAGTGGAGCCTGATAATATAATTAGCAGCTGTTGCGGTTCTACTTTTTATTCTCCGTGTATACATGTATTCTGTGTAATTATAAATATTCGGATATCATTAATATATATAAAGCCTATCACCGTGGAGGTTACCAAATTTTGAGCTTTACCACGAAAAACAATCTCTCTCTTAAATTATTTCTCTCCCTTCTCTCTAAAAATGAGTTACTGTTCATCTTCTTTTTCTTTCTTCTACTGCTTCTTCTAATTGTTCATCTTCTGCAGATTCATAGATTGATATTGCCCAACAAGACTTCCCAAAGTAGTATAACATACAAGTAAAAATGAACAAAGAGAGATACAATAACAAAGAGAGGAAAAAAGATTTCTTTCTGATACTCCCTCTGTTCACTTTTATCAGTCACTTTTTTATTTTTCGAAGTTAATTTGACTAAACTTCAAAATTAAATGGAAGTAGCTAATTTAAGTTTTTTTAAAAAATTTATATAATTTAATCTCAATAAGTAAAATAATAACAAATAAAACTAAAGGAAAGGAATATATTATTTGATACAGTATATTATAGTTGGTTTACCCTAAAAATAATGTTGAAATCAAATTTGTTCTAATTGAGATGCCAATACCAATTCCCAACTCTTTCCCATCCCTATCCTATCTGTGGTTCTTGGGATTGTTGCTGAATTGACTGTCCCAAACAGCTAAAGTAAAAAAGCAAAGTGAGTGTCCTCAGATCTGGGATTATTATTCAAACTGTGACAGCGTACCACCAACTAACCAGAGTTATTATGGGATGAGACATTAATACAAGAACCAACAATTTACCAACTAATTATTGAGATTTAAACAGACTTAAGTAATTTCTTTAATCATCACTCCAGAAGCTTTCTTTTCATGCAAGAGATTCAAAAATGCAGTAGTTATTTTCACTCTATTTACATAGTAAGATAAGCAATCTATAGTAAGGGTTTATTGTAAACCTAATTGGCATATTGTTTTTATATGTTGTTACGTTCTTTTACGTACTTTTGTTCACTTGATATATTATTATAAGATTATAATAAATTATCATAAAAATTCATATATATGTATGTATGTTGGGGACTTGATGTTATGCATAGAGACATCACAATGTACTATTCCGTCTCTCTCTCACACACACACAAAGACGTGTGAAATAAGATTTATTTTTTTAAAAGAAATTTTTAGAACGCAAGTCCTCAGGTTTTCAATCTATTCCAAAGTATCTTTTTTCTGACAAGGATGTTGGTGCTACTCAACGATTCTCCTCCCAGCATATGCATCATGTTGCTCGTGGAAATCGAACCCATGAATTTGATTTTGATTAGGATCAAGTACTTATTAAACATAATTTTATTTCTTAACTAAGTTCTTTACGCAAACGTCATTTTTTATCATTACTTTGATCCAATCCACTCCAGTCCCCTCATGGACCTTTCCATAGGCCTAATATTGGTGTTACCCAATGTTACTTCCTCCATTGTAACTTATGTGGTACTTTTTAAATTTCAAAAGTTAAATAATTTCTTTTAGAATAATTCTTTTATTTTTCTTTTAAATATATTGAATTTGTAGTTTATGATACTTATGATGTAATTTTTAAATATGTAAATTTTATTATAAAATTTGTAAAAAATGACTCTTCAGAATTATAACTATTTCACATCACGCTGAGACATAGAGTGTCTTAAGTAAAGATTAGTT
Organism: Solanum sejunctum; assembly: GCA_025642045.1. Taxonomy (NCBI): domain Eukaryota; kingdom Viridiplantae; phylum Streptophyta; class Magnoliopsida; order Solanales; family Solanaceae; genus Solanum; species Solanum sejunctum. The sequence goes on along the minus strand of JAOTQJ010000049.1, from coordinate 18,496,224 downwards.
AGTATAATTTGGATCAAATGACATAGTACACCATATTATATACTTTTGGATTAAATATTTTGCTTCCAATGAAAAAATGAAGTGTGGATCACAGTACTTTTTAGGGTCTACTTTGGATAAGGTTAGCACCTTGAGGACAGATCCATATCTTCTAAAAACAAAAAAGCCAAGAAACTATATGTTAGTTAAGATAAATGAGTTAGAATCAAAGGAGTAAATGAATACGCATAAAGTGTCGTTCTAGAAAAAAAAGGAAAATGGATATATAATTTACAGAACATTTCAAAATAATATAATAGATAAATAAAAATGAACGAAGAGAGTATTTAATAAACTATAATTGTTTAAGAATATTTGGGTATTTAATAAGCTTTTATATGCAATAATCTTAAAATACAAATATTATGTACCGAAGATAGTAAACCTGTTATTTTTAATAATTAAGTTGATTGATCGCTTGTCGAAGAAAATAAACATAAATTACTCTTGTGACAATGAAAGAAGAGCTTCTTATTGGAATGTCAATACTAAGATAAGTAAAATTATAGATTATATTATCCTGATAGGCAGATTTCGAAACTTAATGATTTTATATTTACCGACCATTAAGATTAAAGCAAATGTATAATCATGCAATTTTATATAAACCTGCCTAGTGGTACACGTAGAGTAACTTTAAGAAGAACCATATCCTAGTAAAACCTTTTTACACCCCTCGTAATGGTGACTCTATCATAACAACATGTAAGAAATATAAAAGGATTATCATGACAATTAAAGACATAAATTGTTTATACGGTAAACATTAAACCTGTGTTTGAATGGTTGTAACCCATTGTACTATATTGCTAATTTAAATATAATATTTATTTTGATTATTACTTAAATTTAACTCCCTGTGTTTGGATGGTTGTAACCCATTGTACTATATTGTTAATTTAAATATAATGTTTGTTTTGATTATTACTTAAATTTTATTGCATCGTATCGTTTAATTTCATCATTAGATAACGACGAAAAGACCCATAAATGACTGATTAAATGAAATTGCATCGTTACTTTAATATCCTCTTTTCATTTTTAACTTTATTTATTTATTTAAAAATGTAATACGAAGAATAATACAATCTAATCAAACATTATTATAATTAAATAATACAATACGATACATTATGAAACAAATCCCAAAAAAGTGTCAAGAGATTATATTCATTGAGAAATCATTTGAGGATTACAATTATGTGGTCACTAATAATGTATAGCAAGTGTTAGCTGGTGGAATCCTAGTAAGAAGCTAGAGTGGACAAAATCTACATACTTTCATTTTTTCCAAATATGCACTTGAGTTGGATTAATTTTGAGAACAAAAAATGCACATAAACACTTTTCACTTGAAGAAGATACGCTAATGCTCATTGTCCCTATCAAATATGTTCAAATCCTGCCACATTCATTCACCACTTGGACGGTCACCAGTAGTAAATTTAGTGGAAACAAGAGCAAGATTGACTTAAAGCGACTTTTAAAATATTTCATATTGATCTAATTTGTAAAGGAGGTTTTCAACACTTAAACAGCAAGAAGATAATTGACATTTGACTCCAAGTGCAGCAAATAAGTATGGTCATCTAAATCAATTCAACGATGCAATGAAAATGGGGCAAAATTAGGCTCAACTTGAAATCAATGTGATGATTGTCTCTTTGATATTTAAGCTTTGTGAAATACATGCTGTAGGTCTTTTCACTGGCACAGTCGCAAAGTTGTCAAGAAAATCAGGATACACCGCGTGACAAACACACATCGATATAGTAGATATTTTAAAGAAAGCAAAACTAGTAAAAGACAGCAAGGAAGGGGAAAAGCTGATCCTCCGAAAACCTGAGCATGAAACTGTATGAATAGTATCCGAATTTGAACCGTGAGGAGCTAATCTGAGTACTTTGCATCCTTTGATCTCATTCCTCTCCAAAACAGATAAAACATCAAGAGACTACATTATTTGAGGCTAAACTATTTCATAGGTCGCACCAAAAAATAAATTAACCGTGGACTGTCAGCTATTATTCTCAGGGTAGACTTGATTTATACTATGATAAAGGAAATAAAAAGTTGTCCAGACGCAGACACCTAACCTGTACAGATTGCAGATCTCGTGAATTTCGGCTAGTATCTCAAAAACTAACTAGTCTAACTTTCTAGCAGCATGGTAAAGCTCCAAATAATCAAGAGCAGGTCGGTTCCAAGACCAATCTTGTTCCATGACCTGCTTGCATAAAGAGTTGAACCAATCCCGACCATCATACCAAGCAGAGAGAGCTCTGAAACGCAGAACCGTAAGTGAGTCCATTAATATCAACAAACGAGGAGATAGAAAGGGAAAGGGGAGAATTACCGTAGCATATTCCTCCTGGAACTTCAACCGAAAACAATTGATATTTTACAGAACAAAACAAAATAAGAATGGTTTTTTTTGGTCCTCATTCTCTTGTAAATAAGCATAGGAAAATGGAAACTCTCAAACCGAAGGCAGATTACCCAATTTGCTCTCCCTTTCCCTGTTTGAGCAGCCCCGGTAATCCCTCCTTTCCTCAAATTAGAATTTTAGAAAATTGAATTGATAAAATATTCAATATGTCAGCAAGTTTGTAGAATTCTGCTAAATGCTGTCCTCACGTCTTTTAAGGAAGAAATCGTAAAAGTTAGGAGGAAAAGATCCGCAACAACTTCCATGTTTGTGTTGTTGAAAAAGAAATAGGGGTAAATAGGGCAGGATTTTAAGAGTTCAGTTATAACTGTTGCAACATTCTTTAGATTTAGATTTCTCTTATTTGTATATGCCATCACAATTACTTCTGTTCCCTCTAAAAATGAAAAGACTAAAACACCTTAATTGAAAAAAACAAGAATACTTGCCTATTCAGAGCATAATCAACTCCGGCAGCATCTGCTCCATCAAAGCTGAATCCATTTGGTTCAAGACCACTCTGTTGTGCTCTCTCTTTGTCATGGTCAACATCAAATACGGTATCATAAAGTCCTAATATACAGAATGCAGAGGTTAAAACACTCATTTTAGAAGCAAATTATTGGGTTCTGCTAAAAATAATAATTCAGTCAACGGCACCATAAGAAGATTCTAGCATGCGTAGACAAATATTTGATTCAAGAGAATGCAATAAACTCTTGCGAGTCCAATATACATCAAGTGAATTTGCTACTAAAAGAGGAAATTACAGTAGAAACATTCTGATTGGATGCAGTAGTAGTTGGTTTGTTGGTGGCTTTCAAACCACATATGAACATCTGCAGTTGCAATGCTACAAGCGATTGAAACCGCTCTAGTGTGTGATCTCCACATCTAAAGCCTAAATTGTTAGGGGAAAACAGTTTTTCATTCATTTCAACAACAACATAATCAGTAAAATCCCACTAAGTGGGGTTGGGGGAGTGTAGAGCATATGCAGACCTTATCGCTACCTCGCGAGGTAGAGAGCCCGAAGACCCTCAGTTCAAGTGCATCAAACAATGAATAAGGGATAACAATTAATACGAAAAGCATTGTAAGGTCTACAAGAAAGAAACAATAATATCAACAAAATAGTGTGATAATTGAAACACAATACACAACATATTTAAAGAACTACAAGAACATGACTGGTACTATGATAGACACTAACAAGCCTCGCAAGGCAAGATAACATTCTACCCCTGCTAATCTTCTACTCTTATGAGCGACCTCTACTTTTTCCTACCTAGAGTCCTCGATAATATGAAGTTGCGTGATGTCCTGTCTAATCACCTTTCTCCAATACTTTTTGGCCTTCCTCTACCTCATGCGTACTTCCTATAACCAACCTCTCACACCTCCTCGCTGGGGCATCAACGCACCTTCTCTTCACGTGCCCAAATCATCTGAATCTTGCTTTTCTCATCTTGTCCGCCACGGAGGCCACTCCCACCTTCTCCCAAATAACCAAATTCCTAATCTTGTCACTCCTAGTATGCCCACACATCCATCTCATAATCCTCTTTTGTGCTTAGTTAAAATACATCACTTAAATTGGGATAGAGAGAGTAATAATTTTCAATTCATTTCGAGATTGAGAGATAGAGATAGATAGATAGATACATAGACAGTGAAGCTTCACTAGAAAAATTGAGTTGCTAAACCTTCATATCTGAACATACAGTGCAAGTGGCAGATAGGTACTAAGTAAGCAGCACGTGGGAAGAGTATTCAAATATTTAAAACTTAAGGTCATAAGAAAAAGGTACCTCCAGTTTTACGTACGATTGGAATTGAACCATATCTCATTGCAGTAAGTTGTGTTAGTCCACATGGCTCAAATATTGAAGGAACTAGAATGAAATCAGCACCAGCATATATCTGCAATTGTATCAAAAGTAATGATATAATAAAAAGGCACTATAGGGCTTGAAGACAAAAATATGCAGCAAGCAACGAAAGGAGAAACAATACCAGGTGAGAAAGTGGCTCGTCATATGTTAGACAGAGTCGTGCACGGTCATTATATGTGGAGTGCAATTCATTTGCCAAATTAACAAAATCGTTTTGTATCCTAGGATCAGGAGCAGAACCAAGCAAGACTACCTGTCAGAACCTTCTGTCAATGAAAGAACATGCCATTCTCTAAAATAGACTTTCTAAAATGAATTCCATTAAGAATACAAGGTGTAAAGCATATAACAACTTTTCGACAAGCCAAAAGCTTAAGTACATTCCCCATAGTCCACCATACCCCAAGCAAAAGAAAGGGGGGAGGGGAAGAGATCTGAAGGACTTAAGAACACTTTTAAGAAAAAGTTACCTGTCCGTTTCGTTCCAAGGTGCGCCAAATAGCATGTTTAATAAGGTGGATTCCTTTCTGGTGGGTTAAGCGGGTGATAATTCCTACCAGTGGAAGGTCAGCCCGCTTCAGTCCAAGTTTTTGCTGCAAAGCTTCCTTGGCTGCTGTTTTGCCTTCAACAACATTTTCCGAGGTGTACGAAATCTGCAATTGCAATTCCAATAGTGCCACAACCATCAGATAAATAAAGATGACACATGATTTAAGGTCCAAGAACTTAAAGCCACAAAAAGAACGAACCTTTCAATAAGCAAATATAATACTCCATATATGTGACACTTCCCTTTTTAATATCCCCAAAAGAATGAAACTTTTAACATTTTGAGACAATTAAACTTTAAAGTTTTCATTTTACCCTTAATGAGATGATTTATAGCCACATAAATGTGCATCAGATGTTTTTACACAAGTTTCAAAGTCTTTATTTCTTTCAGTAAATTCTATTACCAGTCAAAGACAAACGCTCTCGCATATTTGGGAATGGAACAAATTATAAACCAATAAAGGTAGATAAACACCATTACTTTAAGAGATAAGACTACTGGAGTTGTATTATGTGTTAATACAAACTGTTTGTTAGGGTCCACATCGATATGGGATGGAATATTTGCCTCATTATATGATTTTGGGCAATCCTCACCTTATTAGTTGACTTATGGGGTTGAGTTAGGCCCAATTCTATTTTTATCATAATATCAGAGCCAAATTTATTCCAATTCTGGGTTTACCTCATGTCTGGTACCCATGTTCTATTGTCCACACTACAGAGACATCTCCTGGGCATGCGCAGTATTAACAGTCCTATATAGCTGTGGGATGGGATTATGTCTCCTTTTATGATCTTAGAGAATCCTGATGTCATGAGCTAGCTTTGGAAATTGGGTTAGGTCCAAGGCTCATTTCTTAACACTATTTTTCCTATGAAGTGAAAAGTTTCATTAAAAAGGCATCAAAAAGATGCAAAACTAGTGTGTTAGCTCTAATACATGAGAAAGACTATGCTAGGAGTAGGGTACTAACAAATAAAAAATTGTTCACTGCTATTTACAGTAGTTAAGTTTTTCAAATGAACAAGTTAAGTGACCATCTAGCTTCAGGAAATGATTTGGAGTTGAGACTCCATAAAAACATTCTTTTCCGTGGGAAACACCTGCAACCCCAAAAGCCTTAGGAAATCTCTTGTTTTTATGGTTGATGGACATACTGGTGTTCTTCCTCTGATGGGTACCTCTGTAAAATTACTAGTCTTCCAATGTGGGAGTGAATTCAAAACTCAAGAATTTAAAAGTCACTTTACTCGGATCCCAAAACTCCATCTGCAAGGTAATGACCATTTTGTTGGCCCAAATTCCCATGAGTGACAGCAACGCACCTAAATGTCTTCTAACTTCAGCTCCATGTGCCTCACTAATATTCCACCACCAATTTATAGGATGTGTGGGGGCGGAAATGACCATCTGAATATTTGGAAGATTTTGATTGATGTTCATCTAAAAAAAAAAAATAAAGGGTATGTTTATTCCAAATCCATCATGTGTTATAGTTTGAATCATTCACATTGACTTTTACAAAAATATGCCATGAGGTGTATAACCTTTCACAAAGGGTGGCTTCCTAATTGCGATGACGATGCCTTGGACCGTCTGGCCTAAGGTGTATGCAACATGACCTATTTTCTAAAGTAAGAGTTTTTCATAAACGCTCAAGAGTGGATTGAAGATTTACAAGAAGACACACTAAACTTATTGCACCAACTCTAAAACTAAGGATCCAAAAGAAGGTTTGGGGGAGTGTGAAACACTCCCCGAGTGAACCACAGTGTGTGCATGTGTACGGCCAAGAACTCGATAGAAAGTGCAAATGAAAAACAATAACAACTAGTGTTTTTAAACAAATAAGGAATGCAAGGTTGGATTTGACTTGCCACTTTTCAATCAAAGCAATATATTATGTATAAAACAAATAGTAAACTAACAAATAATCACAAATATTATTCCTACGCTTGGTCTATTAAGGTTAAAACTTGAGTTAGTCGTCACTCTATCGCGGCCCATTTTCGAACCGGTTGAAATAGTTCGCAACATAAAGTGGTCGTGCTCTCTGGCTTTAGCAAAATTGTTTAGAGTCGCCACTTAATTTTAAGAAAATTAAAAAACATTTTTTTAAAAAATAAATGTGAAATCTGTTTTGATTTGCGAAACCAGGAAAATTCTTGGTAAGGGTTTTGGTTACTTGAGAGAAAGGTGTTAGACATCCCTCAGAGCCTATCCAAAGATAGTCCTTAAACTTAGCTTGTGATAAATTATTTATTTTCTTACAATTGGTGATAAGAAAAATCTTGATTAAATTGAGTAGAAAAAGAAGCAAAATACAAGGTATGTCATAAGTATTGTCCATAATATTCCTAGAAAGCTTTAATAATAATACATTATTTTTTATGCGATAATAATAAATAAATAAACTTGAAAGGTGTGAGAATTTATATATTATAAAAATATAGACATATGTTTAAAATTCTATAGAATGAATGAACCTATAAAAATTTGTCATAAGCAATTCACAGAAATATTGGTTATGAAATCTTATTACTTTATTTACAATATCAAGATGCAAAAAGAAATAAGATAATGGGGTGTGCAGATATACAACAAGACACGTAATTTGAGTAAAATTAAATAAGAATGAGATTTTGAAATAAATACATAAACAAATAAATAAATTAAAATAATATGGAAAACTATAAAGCATGTTTAGATATTATGTAAAATTTGCAATCTTGTACGTATCAATTATAAAGTAAAATATGTTTATATATGTTGTCAAAAATATATGGAGATTTTTATTTATGTGTATGGTCAAAACGGCAATAGATTTATATGTATGACAAAATAACATGTATGTTAAAGTGTAGAAATTTATAATCCATTTGTAAGGCGAATAAATAAAACAAAAGACATTTGTAAAGAGGAGGCAATAGATACGCAAGTAATATGACATATAATATGTGAAGAATTGGGAAAAACTTAGGTGATAAAATATATGCCTTGGTACGATGACATACACATATACTTTATAATTCTAATAATAATATTTTTATTGTACAATACATAAGTAAATATAGAAGTATGAAAATTTTGCATTACTAAAATATGATATATGTTTAAAACCATATAGAGTAAATAGGCTTGTATAAACTAACCATTACTAGTAGACAAATATTTGAGTATAGAAACTTATTACTTTATTTGCATACACGAAATTAAGATTTTAAAAAAATGAATTAAACTAAACTAAACTAAAATAAAATAGTAGATGGAGTGTAAATATATAAACATATGTGTGATATGTAGTAAATATAATTTGGATACACATTCTAGAAAAATGAAGTTTCGTCAAGGAGAATTCGCCAGGTATGTATAATTACGAAAATTGAAAAATCCACAAAGCCAAGCAATATTAGTACTATTCTCGTGATTTTTTATTATCTGATGTTTCTTATGCTTTAATTATCATATTATTATTATGTTGTTTCTGTTCCTCCTTTATTACCATCCTTGAGTAGCAGATCTATCGAAAACAACCATTCTACCTTCACATGGTAGGAATAAGGTCTGCCTACCCACCTGTGGAATTACACTAGGTATGTTGTTTGGTCATGATCAAAATTCTCCACATATCCAAAGTTCTTTGTAGAGTATTGGGAGGTGTACATCCTTTCTTGCAAGCAGAAGAGTAAGGTAACCTGTACCATGAAGCTTTTTTGTTTTGAGACAACGTATACTTGCATTCCTCAATTGGCCAACAATCAGTTATGATTACATCTTTAGGGTGGAGGTCACGCAAGAACTGCTGTTGGACAGTGTATATGCAGAAAGATAGCAGGGAGAAGAGAATTTATAGACTTATATTTAACTAAATTGCACTCCTCAGTTTAATCAAACATTGAGCAATTGAATGCCTAAGACCTTTTGAACCCACCAAACTATAGTAGACAATCTAGCAAGTTGTTCAGAACAAATTTATCAGAAAAGGAATTAAGCACATGAAATTCACAAAATAGCATGAACTTTTTTCAACGTGTGCACTTATAGGTAATATAATAATTGAGAAAAGAAGAGACAACTTACCGGAATGAACTTATCGTTTAATGGGTCCCAAATATCTGGGTCAATCCCATTCACTATACCATGGAACTTGTAAAGGTGAGGTGCAATTACAGGGTTTCCAGACACCTCCTGTGAGTAAGTTGGTGAAACCTGCAAGTAAATCCTATTAGGATAGAGTATTAACTTTCACAGACGACACTTAACAGTCTCGCTACAACCAACAAAAAAGGCCAAAAAGGAAGAATACTTGGTGCCCATAACGCTTTCTCCGTCTATACTTCAAGAACGTGTATTCGTTAAGCTTTTCCTTTAGATTTATTGTCTATTCTTACTTTTATCTCCAACAATGTCCATACTTGGTGCCCATAAGGAAGTGTTTGCTTGTTTACTAGTTACTGAAAGCAGCAAAATAAAGCGTTTTTCCAAGGGTGCATTTTACAATCTTCTTCCGAAAATGAGAAGGTGAAACAGACATAAGACAAATATGAAGCTGGACAAAATGATGACCGTTGTCTTCATGAATTCAAATCCAAAACTTATATCCAGCAAATTACAAATAGGCTTTTGGCTTATACATAGACGACAACAGCACAAAGCACAAACAGCTATTTGTAAGATACAAGCAATAGAGGCACTTACTGTTGTAGCTTTGTCTGCGAAACTTATTGCTTTCCCAATGAGTTGTGCCCCAAATTCAAGATTATGTATCGTGAAGACTATACGAGACTTGCTTAGACCATAGTGCCTATATTGTTCCTTAAAGAGCCAAGCAACTGGAGCACTAGACCAATCATGGCAATGAATGATATCCTGCCGAACAATAAACGGTAAGAAGATGTGCAAATTAAATTTCATTTCAACAACAGAAAATATAAGAAACTGCATAACTTGACGATAAATCGAGATCCTTACTGAAGTGCCCAAAAGCACCCATTCAAGGTTGCAAGCAGTAATATGTAGGAAGAAAATTACAGAGAGAGAAAAGTAGCACACAGTCCGTTCCACTTTAAATGTTTAAATTTGAACTTGAATTTAGAGGTCAAAATGTCTAAGATTGTTTCTTGAGAATGATATTTCACCTTAAAACTTAAACTTGGAAACTAATAGTTGGTCTTATTTAACTATGATAAAAATAGTATCAAATAATCAAGTTTTTGGTTGTAAAAGACTAAGGACATCATGAATAATTTAATAGTTGAATTTCACAATTTGAATCCTCCAAGGTGAACTTAGGACGTAAATTGGAACCAAGGAAATATGTCGCAGACTCAAATAATCCAACAACTTTGGTGAGAAATTAAAACGACCTGGTTATACTCCTTGGTAATTAGCAAGTCATTGATTGCCATAAAAATTCTAATTTGACGCTATTCCATAAAAAATCTGCAATCGACTTGCCTCCTTCAGAAAATATTTATAGCTACTATCCAAAGAAATTTTAGGATAAAAATTTAGAGAAATAGGAATCAAGAAAATAGGAGACCGTAGAATGAGCATACTTATATAATCTGGAACATACCGGACTGAATCCACCTTGCAGAAGAAACTCCAAAGCCGCGTGACAGAAGAAACCAAATCGTTCACCATCATTGTTACAACCGTATACACACCCCTTCCAAAATAACCTATAAGAACAATAATGCACTAAACTTATGAATCCATCAAAATGCCTAATCCACTTATGCTTGACCATCAAATAAAAACCAGGCACACATAGTTGAGGATGTGATTTCATGTTTTGCTGGACTACATACCATTATATTATAACAATTAAAAGGATCCAAAAGGTAGAATTGCAAATATCATAAACATCGATCTATAAGAAATTAAATTGATGGAAGCAGGGACAATATTCAGTTGTCAGTCAATCGATATATTATTGATTCTCCATTCGTTACTGTATTTGAGATGAGGATCTTTCGGAAACAGTCTCTCTATCTCCATGAGGTAGTTGAAAGGACTGAGTATACTTTACCCTCTCCAGACCCCTCACTTGTGGGATTTCGCTGGTATGTTGTTGTTGTTGCATTCGTTACTGTATGAGACCCAAGGTGGTGTTTCTAGATATGAAATCTAACTACTGATAACTTATAGGGCCTTATTTTTCTTTATTCCAACCTTTTCAGCTTCTGATTTTTTGCATAAGAACGAAGTCTGGATAACCCTTTAGGGTGGCCTAGTGGTTGGGCTTGAGACTTCCATGTTGGAGGTCTCAAGTTCAAAATCCCTTCACAACGAAAGCAAGGGGTTCGTCTTTTGGGTCGAGCTTGTCACACCGGACTTGCCTAGTGTCGGTTACCTCTCCTATGTGGTTCGCGAATTATTGCATAGGAGCACGGTTGTACCCTGTGTACACCTAAAGGGTAGTGGCTGCAAGTTCCCCTTGTCATTCCAAAAAAGGTCTGGATAGCCGACTATCACATATTAACCTTATAAATAAATCCAACCTAAATTCACATGTTTTCAAATTTGAAGTAAGATGGATTGGCTTCCCAATCACCACATTCTAAAGAGAGGTTTATGGTCAGTCTCAGAGACGAGTTTGGAAGGGCAATTTGCCTTACAGACCTGAAATTGTCATTCCATGGAAGAAAGATTAAGAATCTATTATTCCTGAAAGCCTGCGATGAGTCATCAACTCTGAAGCATGTGTACTAAGCCAGTTGGAGGGGGAGAACAATGATGTCCAGATCCTAGATAGTATCCTAAATGATTTCATTTCCCTGGACCTTCTGATGCAGTTGTACCTTTCACTTCCATATCTACATAAGTTGAAGTTACCCCCTAACATCCATTTCTCATTCTAGATGCCCTTAATTGTTGCAAGCTCATGCCAAAATTCTTCTCTTCCTGGATTAGTCTGAGGGCAAAAACCCCAATACAACATCCATTTTTCATTCTAGATGCCCTTAATTGTTGCAAGCTCATGCCAAAATTCTTCTCTTCCTGGATTAGTCTGAGGGCAATAAACCCCAATACAACACCATCTGAATTCCTCATGTGTGTTTTCCAATATAACAGATGTAGTGTAGAATCCCAGTTGAACCCCCAAACAGCCCATCCTACTGGACAGTTATCTCACAATTTTCTAACCAAGGAATTTGACCATTCTTCAATTTTGGTTTCTTGAATACGCAGAATATTTGTTCTCCACTTCTTCACTAGAGACTTAATTGTTCGTTCTTCTCTTGTTCTAGCACTTTTAGGCACTGCCTAGTGACTCTTGTTTTTGTAGATGCAATTGTCTCTTTTCCTTCATACACAATATGTCGTCAAGGACTTCATGTTCGAGGTCATCCACATTAATCCCAAAAGATTTGCAAGCCTACGACATTACTGCTTTGGTCCATGTCGAGGTCTCGATCACCGCTGAACTTTGAATTACTTGTGATTTGATAGCACCCATACAATACCAAAGGAACAAACAGGGTATCAGATATGGAAGAGATGTCATCATCGGAGGAGCTTACAATTGTTGGTTCAGGTGAAGATAATGATGGACGAAAGAAACTCAGGATGCTGGTTGTTGGCTCTGCTTCATCATCAGCATCGGGAGATAGGTCATAACCGACTGCAGGATGACTTAGCTGGAGGTCTCTAGGAGGGTTGCTTGTATCTTAACTGATAGGGGATCGAATTTGTTCAAAATAATACTACAATTTGGTTTTTTAAACATGGGTTTGCACTAGGTCTAGTGACTTGCCACTGATGCACAAATTAGCTCCCGGAAACAATTACTTTTTAAGCGAGTAATATATGTTGTTAGCAATAAAGCCCAATTTTAATGTGTTAAAATTCTGGGTCTTCAAAACACCTGAGCCTGCTTCTGCAAATGGGGTTTTTTTGGAATTAAAGGGGTGTGATCCCAATTGGACAACCATAAAATTGGTGGATTGGACTGGTGGGTTCTTTGGGTTAGCTTGACGAGGCTGCATTATTCTTCTCTTTCATGCAAGCTACCACCACCAACGAGATGTTTTGTGAGAATGTCCTCTAGGATCGGAATTTTGTATTTCAATTTGCCCACTTCCAGTACAAATATAATTGACAGAGCACCTCACAAAAAGCTTATGCGAACCCTAGACCACAAGAGGTTTGCCTGGGACCTCATGTCTATTATGTGGCCACACTAATCTCTGACAAGGTGGGAAGTGTCTGAGGTCCATCCTGGTAACGGAATTCCGAAAGCCTTTATCCATCTCTGACCAGTAATTTTGCTCCCTGATGGTGCAACGTTTTCTGACGATCACCATTACCTAGGCAATGCCTACTATTCCAGAACCAATCACCAGCCTTGACTCACACTGCTTCCTGCCTCAAGGCTAGTTCGAAGAGTAGGTTATGAGCTAAAGGGATGACTTTGAGACCTACACTTACTTTCCATCAGTTAAGAAACCATTTTTGGACCCTTTTGACCTCACCTTAATCCCAACTATGAAGTGGTCCAAAAATGGTTGTTGTTTTTTTAATTTCTAAAAAAAGAAACCATTTTTGGACCACTTCATAGTTAGGATTAAGGTGAGGTCGAAAGGGTCGTTGAAGTGACCAATCACTCAATTTGGAAAGAAAGCTCTCACCTGCTCCTCCTTGTCTAGGAACCACTAATTGTTATGTAGGCCATTGAGTATTTTTTGTTGCACCAAAATAAAACTTATTTTGCAAATCCACAAAATTTCTGATTTTATGCTAGTGGACTCTGCAAGGAATCGTAAGATCTTAGCTATAACATCCCATCCCCTGTTGAAATCTGCTTCTGGAATGATAATTGCTGACGTCTCATTACCAAGCCATGTTTCAATGCTGATGTATCTGTCAAAGCTATTATAATTTTGGAAGACTGTGTAAACGTAAGATTAAATCTCTCTCCTCCACTTTTGTAGAAATTGCCATACCCGTGAAAGCTTTTTGAAGAGCTTCACACACCCAGAGTAAGTTTTCTTCACCAGTCTTGATTCTAACAGTAAATTGACTGTTATGTTCGATCAAGACGAACTACCTATTGAAGTCCTCGCTGGTGTCTATCAATTCAAAGGACTTATCACCTGAACAAAGTAAGCCTTTCACTGGGAAAGACAACGTGTTAGAGAATTAGAGTGGTATAGAGGGGGAGTGCTCATTTCCTAAGTCTGAGCAAAAGAGATAGAGAACATTTTTATGTTTGATTCTGAAAAACGATTTACTAGCACATACCATGTCAGTTAGCTCCGATCAGAAAAAAGAATGTATATCCCTTCATTGCTTAATTTAAGTCCTCCCTTCTTATGAAAGGAAAGACATAGGATGTGTTTGGTATGAGGGAAAATGACTTCCAGGAAAATATTTTCCATGAGGAAATTATTTTTTTGGTATTTGATACGTGGAAGTCATTTTCCCTATGTTCTTACTAGTCTTTAATATTTATCTATTTTGAAAATATTTTCCACTCACCAACCAAAACTAGAAAACACGTTCATGGATGGAAAACATTTTCCTTGATGTGACTATCATCATAACCAAAAACACCCTTGGAATGACCCCTTGTTCTCATTTCCAGTAAGACTACCAACTCCAGTGATGGCGGCCGTATTTCAACAATGCATTAATTAGGTAATTGGTTCAGGAAAAAAGATATTTTCTTTTAGGAAACACATTTAAGTAAAGAAAGCTTTAGGAAGAAAGGAGTGTAATACTTCTATTTGTTTTGCGAGATAACTAAAGAGAGTAGATAAGTTCGCTTGATCAGCAGTTCATCTTGGGACTGCCTCTAGAGTGCATTCTACCTCCCACTTTACAATTAGCAGCTAGTGATTAGTGAACAGCCGCACGAAAATTGATTATCAACCATTAAACAACAAATTTCATTTATTTTTTCTGATTAAACAAAAACATCATGCATCATTTTCAGCATAATAAGCATACCCGTTTTGAGGCTCCAGAAAGTAGACCGAGAGACCTTCCACCTTTCCAAACCATACTTTTATTTCAGTTCCACCCCAAAAGTAGCTTTTGTGAAACCGAAAGTCCTTCACCTAATAAGAATGCATAGTAACATGCAACAATATTAGATGAAGTATGCATCTCCTTACTTCTCTTTCAGTGTAAGATGGCTTCATTCAATGATGTAGAAACCATTACTGACTTTTTGAGCTCTTTACACAACATGTAATAGCTCTCTGTACAGGTTCCATGGCATACTACTATTGCTGGTAAATAATATAAGTATATTTTACGGATCAAAAAGATATTAATAGTACGTGATACAAGAACAACTTGAATGATTTATAGGAATCGTGGTTGAACAATCACAATGTAGGGGTAAAGTTTGCATGCGCACAATCCTCCCCAAACCCCTCTTGTAGGATTACACCGGGTATATTATTATTGTGTTTGAACATTTTCATGAAATCATGAAGCATTTAGACTGTCCCTTTATTAGATATTCGAGAATGGGGGATAACAGCTGGCCCACATTTACAAGTGATTGGCAGGACGACCCAGGGTACTATGTTTCATTTTAGAAACAAAATATTGATGCAAAAAGATAGCTATTTATAAGTGCCAAACTGCCAATGAGAAGCCTTCTTGGGTTACAGACACAATGTGTGGAAGTTAATTCATGAATAATGAGCAGATTTGGTAAATCATAAATGAAGCAGTAACCTTACATTATCCATCTTCAAACAGTCATACTTAGGTAAGATGATATCCACATTATGGTTTAAATCTTGAACAGCACGGGAAAGACTAGTAACAACATCACCAAGGCCTCCCACCTGCAAAAACAAAGTAAAGATATCTTAACCGTTGCAACCACACACCATGTCATGGTATAGAATCATTCGTTTCAATATGTAAATGAACAATATTTGTTCAATATGTTCAAAGTATACCTCAAACGATATCTCAGGCTATTCCTCCCCCCAAGCCCTTGACCCTTTTCCTACATACCAATCTTTTACATTATTATGTAAAACCACCACCTCTACTAAACCAACTAGTGATTTTTCTAATTTCTGTCACCCAATAATCTATCCATTATCCCTATTAGAAAAATTGTCCCTTTTTTCTAATTTAAAGTAGAAAAGTAATATAGGAAAATACTGTCACTTTTTTTTCACTTTGCAGTTCCGAATAGCCTCACCTTTCTCTCACCCAAATGTTAAACAATAAACATTTGCCTAAGCTAATTAGCCATTTTTTAATGAGAAAGTTCAATTCTAAGCTAAATAACCATAAAAAGCACAAGAGTATCAATTATATTAAAATCGACTGCATTTAATTAACTAACTATTTGCTCTGTAACTGCCATACATCTGCTACTACATAGTGTATCTAGGTATCATCAAAGCAAAATCTTCTTTTGCAATTATCGAGGATGCAGCATGGCTTTCCTGAAAAAATTCCCACACAAACTCAATTCCCCTTTTGTTATAATTTTATCTTTCCTCCAGAGATTACAGGTCAGTTGAATTCCTTGGCCACAATATAGTATCTCCGGTTTGTTCACAGTACATGCTCAACAACTACATTCTACATTGGCAGTCTCTGTGTTGCTCGGACTCTCCAAAAATATTGCCGTGCGGTCTTGAATCCTCCCAAAATGCATACCTTTTGGAGGATCTAAAACACACCTGGCAATATTTTGAAGAGCCTCAGCAACATAGGGCAGTCTTGCTACTGCCCAGCTTTGACCACCACATTCTAAGATCTATTGATATCTCATGGTTCAACTAAACCTCTGGTAAGACATCATCAAAACATAGAGCTTCTGTCTTATTCCGTCTCACCTACATAGAGATCCAAGAAATGTTCCAAGATATCACTTGATGGCTTGTTGCATTTTTTCTCATAAGAAGCTGTCCAGAAAATCAATTGAATATACCCATCTGATACTCTTGTCCAGACGAATTCAAATAAAACACCGAACTCGGAAAATTTACAAGTCAAGAAATGCATAGCAAGTGACATTTTTATCTAACTTGGAGGAGAGAGGTAGCTACAAGAAACTATGGTTAAGCACAAATAGTCTTTGGTGGAAAAAGAACATCTTCAGAGCTTGAATTGCAGTGAAGAAGTATCAGTTAAAGTACAAAGGTATTACATTTAGCGTAAAACAAAAGTTGGAACCACTCAAGTGTACCTTTGCAATAGGAGCCATTTCGACAGCAATATGAACAATATGCATTGGAGGTTCTTTAGCGACTCCTCCAAATACAGGTATGTGGTAGTCCATTCCACTCTTATTGTCAAAAACTCCACCATCCTCTCTCTCGGAAAATACAAAATCCAACATATATGCATCCAGTGGAACCTTCACTGAAACACCAGTAGCCAGATGGAAAGAGAAAGTGATGATGTTTATTTTTTTTTTTTGATGAATAATTAAATTGTATTAGAAAAGGCATCAAGTAGATGCAATGGTTACAACTAAAGATAGAGTTGCTTCAAACATGAAAGTAACATGAAGCTAACCATGCAAAACCCTGTAAAGCAGCCAAAAAGATAAACTCCCTCAAATCCTAATGTGCTAGAGTTGGGGAGCTAACAAAACCCAAAAAATTATCCATATGTTTACAGGGAGAGAAAGTGCCAATTATAAAGACTAACTCAACACCTAGTCTTAATGGTGCTTATGGGAGTTGATATTCCATCAAAGCATCTGCAGATCTCTCTTTCAAATACTCCAAAAAATTACAATTGGGGGAGAAAGTGAAGATGTTCTTCAGATAAAGCTAGTTTTTATTCAGTAAAAATTGATATTGACATCTAAATAAGTGTTTACATACATCAGTTGTTCAAACTTATTCCACATCGATGCATTAGAGACTAAAATTACTTTCACTACTTAGAATCCTAAGGTTTCAGATTCCATGTCAAGATGTTCATCTCAGCTCATAATTTGCATTCTAGCTATCAATTAAAGAGAAAACATTCATTTGTCTAGAAAAATAGAGAAATATATGAGCAAGAAAGTGCAACTCCGATTCTATTTCTTTTTAATGTTAAAGATACTACTAAGCATGAATGAAATTATTTCTCCTTGAAGCTATGAGATCTGTGTACATTCTACTCTCCCTAGACCTCATTTGTGGACTCCACTGGTATGTTATACATGTTGTTATGATAATGGAACAGTCTGTAGTGTTTGTAAAATGACATCAAAGTGAAAACTAACCAGTTGCTTTGACATGAGTGCCATTTTCAGCAGGCAACATTTTCTGAGGTGGCAATGGACCCAGGGGGTGAGTCCAGCGATTAAATGAACATCTGAACCAAATTTCAGGTTTACCACTAAGTACTGTATTGACGGGATTATAGTAAACTGTGACGCTGCTTCCAGCTTGGATATCAAGAGGCTCAGTATATACAACGTGCTTCTGAGACAATAAAAATGATTTCATAGTTCTTTCCTTTGTTTGAGCTTTCAGGAGTGCTGTTTTTTCAGCCTGTAAGTGAGATCATAAAACAACAGTAAGTGAGAGATCATAAAACAATAGATGGAAACATCTATGAGAGGTAATAAATGGAATTCAGTAAATATAAGATAGCTACTCGCAGGAGAACTCTATAAACAAGAAAGAAAATCAGGAGGTCTTTGTTCTCTTTTGGAATAACAAGACCACAAACAGTATTTCTAAACTTGACCATCAAATCCACTTCACCAGTTTTAAACTTGAGTGGGACATGACAACCAACCTTAGCACGCATAGCCACTTCTCTAAGCCTTCTCTCCTCCTGAAGCTTCTTAAAGATCTGATGTTCTTCCTCAACCCAATATAATTCCTCCGGAATGTGCTTGGGGACAACGGCATGGAAGTCTTGGCGATGATTGTTATCGTAAGCAATGGCATGCTTGGGTGGACCATCAGCAAAAACCCAATCCAAGACAAGTGCCCGATCAGGAATGACAACTGCAGAGACGTACATTCCTCAGAAGAGTGTAGGCTAATATTAGGATGAAAGCAAAGGAGACTGAAAAAAGTATAATTGTGTAAACTTGTGCAAGCACCAACTAAAAGACGTGCAAGTACGTATAATAACATCCCCACTTACCCTCTGCATACCACCAATCACCATCAATTCTCTCAGATCTAGCAAGCTTTTTGACAATAGACAAACCATCCTTCCAATTGTTATATCCTCCGTGAATCCACAAGTCCTTAGCATGGGAAAGAGGACCTGAACTTTTGTTATAGCATAACCTGACCTTGTCCTCGCATTTAAATTCACTTGGCTCTATGTACCAGGTGATATCACGAGTCTTCAGGGCTTTTGCCATCAATTCACGCAATACTTCCTTTTTCTTTGCAGTCTCTTCCTTTGCTTGTGCTCTGTCAGCTTCAATTGCAGCTTTCTCTGCTTCTATTCGCCTTTGTTCTTCTGCTAGTCTTTCTCTTTCAGCTTGTTCTTTAGCAAGTTTCACCTGTTCTCTCCGTTTCTCCTCAAGCAAGAAATTTTCAAAATCAATGATTTGCATACCAAATTCCACAGTTATACTGAAGTCATTTCCATCATTGTTGTCATAGACATCTTGTCCATTAAAAAACACAAAATCAATCCTATATGCTTCCTTGGGAACATGGATCTTGCAAGACCACCAATCTCCATTGAGATGAGTCTCAGTTAGCCTTGTCGTAAAAGACCTCCAGCGCCACTCATTAAAAGCTCCCATAATCAAGACATCAGGCTGATTCTTCAAAGTGGAAAGACTTCTATTGAGAAATATCTCAATATCCTCATCAGGTTTTACGACCTCTGGGAAACAAAATAACCTGATCCCTTGCAATAAATTTTCCTCAGCAAGCCTTTCTATTGCCTGCCTGCGTAGATTTGCTTCCATTTCCAATCTTAAATTTAGAGAAGGATCTTCAGTCTCCACTGCTCCTACATTTAATGGATCACCCTCTTCAACTGAATCTGATTTAAAGAAACTATTACTGTCTAAGTCATCAATCTCATTGCTTCCAGTATGTTCCACATCACTAGCCTTAGTAATTTCCAATAGCTCACCTGCTACAGGTCCTTTGGATTCAACATTCGCAACAGTATTATCTTTCAATTGTTGTGGCTCAACATCCACCTGCACTATCTCATAAAATTTTGTACCCACAGCATGGCTTCCTTCGCTACTGGCATTAGCTTCCCCCTGAGAATTTTCACTATACTCACCTCCACTTTTTTCTCTTATTACAGAATCAATTAGAAAATCACTCTCTTCTGTTCTCTTTGATTTATTTAACTTTACAGCATCCTTGTCACCATCACCTGTTTCTTCCCTTTCAACAAATTGAGATGACCCATGAACAGGTGACAGACTTATTGATTTAGTAGAACCAGTGTATTCATCTTCATCCTCCAGAAACTTGTGGTCCCTTACCACTCCTTTAGTGTCATCATCACTAGCTTCAACTTTTGCTTCAACCGTCTTCTGGTTAGAAATTACAGATTCTTTAGATGTTGAAGTACTTTGACTTTCTTTATCAGCATTGCTTTTCTGAACCCTTCTTTGTCTGCTCGTCCCTGAAGGCTTCCTTGGCACAAACCCCTTAGGTGAAGAGCTTTGACTCCTAGGAGTTGAAATTTTTCTCCGTCTTCGACTTCCGGAGAAATCTACAGCATACAATCTTTCCAATTAGTTTGACAAGTAGCTAGCATTAAACTTAGACTAATATTTACAACTAAATAACCATAGCAATGAACCCTCACTTGCACAAAATGGAAATGAAACCCCAGTAGCCATTCCATCTTTCCTCCATGAAGAAGACTGCATAAATAGCAACAGATATGAGACAATTAACAACAAATTGTCCAACTGAGACTATTTTACGGGTGGAAACCATACATTTGGGCATATCAATAACATCAAGAACCATTACCTTCAGTAAACTAATAGGAATCATGAGCACAAACAAACACCAAAGATCAACAAATACATAAATACTGATGATGTTAAATAACCACAAAATGCCCAACTCCAAGACCCATAAAAAAATGCCAACCAAGATTCCATTTTGATCTTAAATTACTCTGTATAGGAAAGAATTGATATCCAAATTGGAAAGAATGAGACATGGGCGTACTCAAAATACAAGAAAATGGTTAAAAGGGATAACTACATGTATCCCCACGTTACTGCAAATGGACACACACACAATTTAACACATGGTATACTCATTGAGAATACAAACTTACTTGTATTGATAGACCAGTGCTTCCATGAGGGACAAACCCAAGAAAAGGTCTGATCTTGAGGTAGTTTCTTTCAGTGGAGACACTTGTGCAACTGAGTGGTCTTTGCAGTGGCAATGGAACATCCATGGCTGACACCAAAAAAGAAAAAAAAAAAAGAATGTTCTTTGTAAACTAGTGTTCACAACAGAATCAAATAGAACATCCCGTGTGAAGTATCCCTCTCTTCTCCTTCATCTACCCACAATCTTTTTCTCTCTGTATCTGTGCTGCAATTATATATATATATATATATATTTGCTTTAATGGGGTCTCTTAATTTATTAAAAAATCGAGAATAATTCTCTTTCTTGAGATTCTACGAACTGCGATAACAACTTGGGAGTCCTACAAATTTCAGCCAGAAGAGTGTTCTTTCGGTGTAACGCTCTGTATTTTCCTTAGGTTGTACCAGTAAAATCAGACGGTCTGGGATTGTTTGATTGGCTGTGAGAATGGTAACCATTTAGGTATTGCCACGTGGCTGGAAAATCAGATTTTTTCTTTTTTTATATAATAGTTTTATAATATAGTGTAGGTACGATCTTTTTCTTGAAAATGAGCAAAAAAGGATGTGACAAAATTTGGGTAAGGAGAGTCCAGAGAGTGATAGCAGTGGCCTAAATTTGTTCGAGTTGGAATAACTATATGTTATCAAATTTAATATATTTAGTTTATACAACTCGATTGGAATAATTTTAAAAAACAGAATATTTGAGAAAATTCAGGAATGAGAGAATTTGTATAGCGCTATGAAGGAAGGAGAGAAAAAAATGGATAATTGGTGGTAGAGTAATCACAAGAAGAGAGAAAGGAGGAACAAAAATTTATAAAAACTCATACTTGGGAAGAAGAATTAAATTTCTTTCAGTTATGCAAAAAAATAATAAATTTATTTTAAAACTATGCTAAAATTTTAATTTATTCTTTATTTTTAATTAAAAGAATAATTACGTGACATGTAGTATTGTTGGAAAACTTTAATCATTTAGAAATAAAGAAAATTTTATTCCATTTCATATAGTTCAAGAGTGAATTTGACTCTACCCAATAATGATGAAGGCATGTTCTTACCCAATAAATATTAGAGGATAAATTATTCTAATTCTCATAGTTAAGGAATAAATTTGACCACTTACCTCTTACAAATAAACTTACGAGTAAATAATAACAACACTTTTAAAACATCAATTAAATATTACGCATAGAATATGCCCTTTGGGTAGCTTTGTAATCACATTAGTGGTGAACTGATGATTTATGTGATGTCTGAAACATTGCTACTTTGACAAATAATAAGTATGAACAAAGCATAACAAAGGAGAAGATCTAATTTTACAGTCGTCTATAAAATTGTTCTAGTTATAGAACTTTTCATGAGAAATACACGAAAATGTATTAATATATGACAAAACGTATATAAAAAATAATAAACAATATATGAAGACAATGTATGTTAACAAATGTAAAACTGTAATAAATACAAGGACAATATATATTAATAAATATAAAAGCAATTTATAAATATATGTATAAATAGAGTGTAAATAAATATAACATAATGTATTTAAAAGCAATAACAATAACAATATATTCAATAGGATCCCACGAGTGGGGTCTGAGGAAAATAAAATGTACGTAAACCTTGTCACTATCTCATAGACATATAAGGAGTTGTTTGGTTTGAATATCATTTATGATGGGATAAGGTATTATGAGATAAGTTATGTTGAAATTAGTAGTGATGAGATAAGTTATGCTGAGCTTATTTCTTATTGAGTGTTTGATCTGTTGCATAGATTTTAAAAATATTCTTCACTTTATTAGTTTTTTATATATTTTTTTTGCTAGCTTTATTTATTTAACATTTATTTTTAAAATAAATTTTTTATCTTAAATATTTTTATGTGTGCATGTGTATGCCTTTAAAAATAAAACTTTCTTCTATTTAATTTCAAAATATAACTTTTATTTTAGGTTTGTTAAAGTAAAAAAATATAAAAAATCAAAATATAAAAAAAATAAGAATTGGTCAATAAAAATTATATTATATAGTGTAATTTTTTAATAGAAAAATATGAAGAAATGTCATAAAAAATAAGAAGTGAAGGTTGTAAATGTTATAATATATGGTATTAAAAAATAATGTAAATATACATAAATATTTAAAATGAGATATAAATAAGGTTTAAAAGATATATTTGTCATTCATACTTGTTATCCCGGGATAAGCTATTTCCGGATTAGTTACCCCCAAGAAGAGGAGTAACTTATCTCGATACTATTTATTAATCCTGGGATAAGTTATCTCAGGTTTGTCAACCAAACACCAATTTAAAAGTCACTATATTTTTATCCCGAGATTAAACGTCCTTATCCTTCACATCAAACGACTCCTAAAAGTTATTTTCAAAAAACTCTCGTCTCAAAAAAATCAAAACTCATATATAGAATATATTTAAAAGCAATGGTAAATAAATATAAAGATAAAATCATTAGAAATATGAAGACAGTATGTGAATAATATAAAGCCAAATGTATGAAGAATGTAAATAAAATGTATGAATAACATAGAAATGAGGCTAATCTTGTTAATCTTTTTATGAAAGGAAAACATAGAAAAGTGTAGAGACTAAAAAGAAATGTGGGTGAATGTAAGGTGTGTCTACAAGTGTAAGACCCTCTCCCTATTTATAATACTAAATATTACCGAATTTTATCCCAAAAATAAACGACTTCACCTTTTCATATGGGTCCAACCCCATAAAAGTGATTCAACAAAAGCCATCGCTTTTGTTTTCTAACATAGTCACAATTGTTGAAATTATGTCTCTCTTGTGATGTTACCAATGATATTTATGGGTATAATTTTTTTACAAAAGGAGTTGCTGAGCTCCTACATTTCATATGTCAAAATTGAGAGAACAAAAAAGAGAGTCACAGAGAGAATAAAATACATTGAGTATTTTATCTATGAGATATATCATAGGCTAT
>JAOTQJ010000049.1:18439645-18461373 GCA_025642045.1 Solanum sejunctum | reverse complement strand
GGAGACGACGACGAGCTCGACAATGCATTTCAAACATCACCAAAATAATCGACTTAAGACCAAGTAACTTACGACTTAGATTTGACTTTGGCTTCCACAGATTTTGCGGAATCGACCAAAATTTTCGGAAGTTTATTTTTTCTCTGAAGCTTTACTATTCTTCCATTTTTCTCCTATTCCTCGCCGACCTCCTCCCCAAAACGACGAAGAAAAGGGGATTATATAGGGGACGATTTTGAATTCAAAATTGAATAAAACAGGGTCGATTGATTCCCACTTAGACTCATGTGGGGGACAAGAACGTTGGGGGTGCGGGTTTGTCGGAAAAATATTGGTTTCTGTTGGGGGAACGGCGCCGGGTTTTCGCGTTTTTGGTCGCCGATTTCTTTGGTTTGTTTGAACAAAAACAGGGAAAGAAATAGGAAAAAGTAGCGGGTGAGGGGGAAGGGGTTGCAGCGGTGACGAGGACGGAGAAGGGATGGACGACGGTGAGGAGGGTGGACGGCGGCAGCGCTGCTTTAGGGTTTTCTGGTTTTGGAATGGAGAAAAAATGAAGAAGAAAGAGATGGGAAATAGGATATATTGGGCGCGTGAGGGCCACGCGCCCGTAATTTATTTATTTATTATTTTTTTTGAGTTTAAAAATCATTAAAAATAAAATAAAGACTTGATGATTAATTTGACACCGTGGAGGGTAAAAATTGGGTGTCAACACATATTATTTCATTATATCGCATCTAATTGTTAGAGAAACTATATATGGGTATATCGAAAATCAAACTATTAACAACCTCGTTAGACAATTAATTTTTTTTATTAAATATAAATAATAAATATAATTTATAAATTAGTAGTGATTTGGGGATGGAAAGTAGTAATTAGTATTCAAATTCCCCAAAAATGTCGGCAAAAAGTTTTCACCTTTTAGCCGGTCTTTTTTAATATAAAAAGATTTCGACCAATTTAATGACCCGCCTAGTACCATTTTCCCGCTTTTACAACTTCCATATTTTAAAAACCCTATTTCCTCGCTTTTTCCTCCTTCATCGCTATCCAAATCCCGCTCTTCCCCAATTCCTTCCCTCACACAAAAAAATGAAATCAAAGATGAGAAGCAGAAACTTAAGATCTTCAATGCCGTCGTACTATACGTATCTGAAGCCAGGAGCATTAGCCCAAATCAGGAATTCCAAAATCATCGCTAGATTAAGAGTACTGAGCGATCTTCAAAATCTAATTCAGCAAACGCCCAGTTCGGAAATCCAAGTTTCACTGCCAGCACCGGCCATGGAGAACATTCCTTCCTTTAATTTGAAGATCAAGAACAATCGCCCTTGCTGTCTTCAAAGAAAGAAGCTCACTGCAGTTGCACCCATTTTCTGTGAACCCAATCATGACCCCGCTCTCGTTACTATCTAATTAGCTACTACAATAAGTTTTTTTTTTCTTGAATTGAACTTTTTTTCTATTCCCTGTTACAGCATATTTTAATTTGTGTTTTTTTTTTATGCTGAATGTAACTAGTGTATTTGGGACGAAAAAAGAGATATGGATTTGTTTTTATATAAATATAGTGATATATTTATGATTAACTGATGGCTGTGAGTGTATTTGAATACTTATAATCAGTTCTTAATTGTGTTTAATGCTCTCTTCAAAGAACACTTATCTCAGTTGTTAATTGAAAATAATTGTGTCAAAGAAACAATTATTTGATTGTCCAATTCCAAATAGTTGGAGTTAGAGAGAGAGTAATAGTTTAATTTACATGGATATACGGATATAGCGATAGAAA
Source organism: Solanum sejunctum (assembly GCA_025642045.1). Lineage (NCBI taxonomy): Eukaryota > Viridiplantae > Streptophyta > Magnoliopsida > Solanales > Solanaceae > Solanum > Solanum sejunctum. Next base: position 18,459,578 of record JAOTQJ010000049.1, on the reverse strand, counting down.
ATGTATTTAATGACACTGTCTCTTTTTTAAGTTGGTGAATTTATTGCCTAAGATTTTATAAAGTTGAAATGAACAATAGGTTGATTCTTTGGTGACTTGATATGGTTATGTAATGATTGAACTCATGGTACTGTTTCATGCACATTGATTACTGCTGTTGCTTGATAAAGTAGTTCAAATGTGATCGTGCTCTTATTGAATGGTTTCTCCTCAAATTATTGTCACCTTGTCGCTTCAAGAATTCATAATAATACGGCCTGAAGAATAGAAGTCTTTAGATTCACGAATCTGAGCATGGAAGAAAGTTCTATTTAGAAATATATGCTCTGCCATATTCTTCATCAAACACTTTGTGTTAAATAAGTGAAGTTATTGTTCATGCTGTACTGGAAGTATATCAACTTGTCCAAACTTTAAAGTCATCGAATTACCAGGTTCATAATGGTTTGGTCCTTGTAATCTTTTCCTCATGATTCTAGTCCTACTATTGTCATTATGTCAATTGCTACTGTTAAAAGTCTAAGCTACTCATGTATGAGATGGACTAAGATATTGCCTCTTTTAGCAATCGGGAAGAATGAGGATTTTAGCTGGAAATTCTTTAGCACTACCTTTGTGGGTAGAGAGGCAACAAATTCTTTAGGTCTACAACAACATACCCAGTGAATCCCACAGAGAGGCAACAGGTTCTTTAGGTCTGATACCTGTAATTCCTCATTCTTGCTAACTGACTGATCAAGCTGTAAATCCTCCATGCAAGCTCTTTTCTTTCAACTCTAACATATGCCTACTTTCTGCTAACATTTTTAAAGTATAACTCTGAACATATTTCATATAACTATATGCTTTTCCTTCTTTTTAGGTTCCGAGTTCCCTGTTTGTTGGAGTTGGGAGAAGCTCAACTCTCTGTTGTCAACTCAGTTTCCACTATATTTTCCAGTTTTCTGCCAATTCTGTTTAAATCCTCTTTAGAGATTTGTCATCTTCCCAAATGTTGAAATGGTTTGGAGGCTGACATCTAATTTCTATCTTTCACCTTCTCCCACCTTTATTTTGTTCTTCACTTAGATCTCATAATAATATCAGTCAGGCAATTCATATCTTCAGGCACGCTCGTAAGGTAAAGATAGTTGAACGTTAACATTTTAGAAGAGAACAAATGATAATCAAAGGTAACATATACCAGTGGATCTCTCCTTGGTTGACAAACCATAAAGACAGCTATAAAAGCATTTGGTGATAAGCTAATAAGCTAATACTGTACAAGCTTAAGATAAGAAGCTAATACTGTTAGTTTGCAAAAAAAATTTTAGAGCTACCCTTGGAGATGGCTATTTGAAGTTATTTATCACTAAATAAGAAATTTTAATACTGATGTAATGCATAATGATTTCCTTATACTCCTGTTGTGGGTGGGTGCGACATGGCAGTCTTGTACTCCTTGTGTGTGCAGGAGTGACATGGCAGGGCAGGTATCGTTGCCGCTGGCATTAAATGCATTTTCTTGAATAATGACCTTGTGTGAGGAAAGAATTGCATGGTTTCTTTCAGCGTTTGAATTTTCACATTTAATCAATACTGTATCTCAACTTCATAACTTTGGCTTCTATAATTGTTGCTTCTTTTCTGCAAATTTTGAGATTTGGTATTTTAATGAAGTTAGACTTCATCTCCTTTTGTTCTACACAGATACAGATCTAATTAGAAAGTCATTAAATTTATTTTCCACGGTGGTGAATGTCAAGCAGTAGTTCCATACAATTATCAACACAAGAAATCACTTGCTTACCAATTGAAGGGCGAAGCTTGGAAGAAGGATCAACAGTTGAGCTTTATTAGAACAGTGATTGACCTTTGAAAATGGGAGAGAAACATCTAATGTGTTTAAAATGGGAGAGAAATCACTCTAGCATGATTCAACCTTTATCAAAAGAATGTTCTAGGTCATCCACCAATAGATGGAAGAGACCTTAGTCAAAGATGAAGTTCACAATGTATCTTCATTGTCCTATCGAACCTCACAATAGATCAGCTTACAGTGCTCCAGTTTTATCATCAAGACTTAGAGGAAGAAAATCCATGAAATGATACATTCTAAAAGTGTAACTGATTGATGAAATCAGTCTATTCTGTTAGACTTGTGGTGCATCCATGTTTAAGTTACCTATGTATTTCTTGGTGAAACTATAAAGACTGGATGCACCATATAAAGAGTGGTCCATACCGTTTGATACTATCAAGTAGAAAGCTATATGAAGAATTGAAATTTCAGACTTTCAGTAATTCATGTTTTACAAATATAGCAGAAAAAATCTTGCATACAAATATAGATTTGGTCTGGCCTTGTGTACAAAATAAAATGTGGTTCTCCTTTGTGCACAAAGTTTGTACGAGGTTTGAGAAGCAGAATGTAAAAATTGTCTAAGACTTGATTATTGTACCTACAGAGAAGCACAACCGCAGGGGGTATGCTTAAGCCAAGGCATCTGCTCCAGCAACAATCTCCAATATTTCTCCTGTAATCTTTGCCTGACGCTGTCTGTTGTACACTCTAGATAGATTCCTCTTCAATTCAGATGCATTATCTGTTGCACTGCTCATGGCACTCATCCTAGAAGCAAGCTCACTGGCTAATGACTCCTGCAATGCCCTCAGGATTTGACTGTTCAAGTAAAGTGGCAGCAAGGCATCTAGAATCTGAACAGGGTCCTGCTCGAATTGCAAGATTGCTGAAAAATCATCTGTTTTAGTCCTCATGACATCTCTTTCCACTGTCAATTTCCCTTCCTTTGTTGTCAACCTAAAGAACTCATCTTCAGCAGCATCAACACAGTTCCCATTGATGTCACAAATCTCTCCTTTTGGTGACAATGGAAGCAGGGTGTGAATGACTGGCTCAGATTTCACTAAAGACACAAACTTTGTGTACAGAAGCTCAACTTTGTCAACCTCTTCACTCACGAAAAGTGAGAAAACATCATCAGCAATGGCCTGAGCATCTTTAGCAGTGGGCAGATTGCTTCCTTCAAGAAACTTATCTACAGGAATGAAAGGCCTGCGGAGGAAATAAGAATTACCCTTTTTGCCAACACTGATGACAGTGTAATCAATGCCAAGAGCTTTCAAATCTTTAATCCTCGACTCAGCTTTTTTGATGATATAGTTGTTAAAACCACCACAAAGACCACGGTCACCGGTAACAACAACCAAAGCCACTTTCTTGACAGGTCTTACTTTGGTGAGTGGAACATCAATGTCATCTGTTTGAAGCTGTTCATTGATGTTGTAAAGTACCTCAACTAAAGTCTCAGAGAAAGGCCTAGCACCCACAACAGCTTCTTGAGCTCTTCTGACTTTAGCAGCAGCCACAAGCTTCATAGCCTCAGTAATCTTCTGGGTGTTCTTGACGGAATCAATTCGATCACGCAGATCACGGAGACCACAGCGAACAGGGATGACTGATGATGATCTTGAGGGGTTTGAAGTGCCTGATGAGTTGTGGTTAGGAAGCTGAAAAGGGCTGACAGCAGAGCGGAAGGACAGTGCAGAGGAGTCAGAAAGAGATGGTTTTGAGGACACCAACATTGTCACATTTGAGCAAGACATGTTTTTTTCTTTTAGCTCGAGAAGAAAAGAATGTGGCTGCTATGGAGGAGGAAAGAAGTCAGCCAAAGAGGAGGAGTGAGAGATAAAGATTGGCTTTTGTTTGATGGTATTTTTGATCTCTTATCAAAATGGTAGAAATCTTGGTGTTTGGTGGTGTGGGGTGAAGGGAGAAAGAGGGAATGAGAGGTGGAGGGAAGGAGCAATCGGATGAGGTTTTAGGATAAGGATTTAGACCGTTGGAAATTGCGGTTGGAAATGAAACAAAAGCTTTCGATTTCCTACTATGGAAAATACTAAAATTTTTTATAATTTTTTTTTTAAAAAGAGAATATTCTTGATACATCTATTCACCATGACAAATGCACTCAAAGATATCGCCTAGTGATTTATGGAAGATCGTGAGTCAAATATTGGCAGAGGTAAAAAAATCTTATTTCAAATTTATACTAATTTATTTTGTATAGTTTAGAAGCAAATTTGATCCTTTCTCTAGTAAAAAATGCTTATCTATCGAAAAACTTTTGTTGTTAGTAAATAAAGACATATTTTGACTAATATTATATGATCATTTTACAAATTTGAATCACATATTTAGACATTTTTATTTAAACAGAGATGAGAATATTTATGATCCTTCATGTGTAAAGTCTCTCACAAGGACCATATTGAATGACTTCTTTGCTCAAATATTCGTAACTTGATTTTGTGATTCTAAAAGATATTTCTTGCCCTTCTTATGGGAGAATTGAGTTTGTAATTTTTTACAAATTAATTTTATGTACTTTTAACTAGAGACTTTCATTTTTATGTATACATGGATCTGAAAAAAAGGTTATTTTCTTCTATCAATTTGTAATTGGTCACGAACTCCTAGATGTTTGCTTCTCTTTGTATTTTCTCCCTTGAGGCAAAATTTGAGTGATTGAGCAGTTAAATTTTTGTTAATGGCTATAAATTTAATATCATAACTGAGTTTTCTCGAATATTGAACGATTATTATGATTTATGATAGTTAGAAGTTTAAAGAAAGTAATCATACCATATTCATTTGAAATCAAAAGAGAATCAATTAATATGGAGTTGAGATCAAGAAAGCTACATGTTATTTTTGAGTCTAATTTATAAACTCATTACTAATTCGCTTTCCAATTAATTATTAGAGTGTCGATACTCGATTGCTTTGTTACACTAATTATTGTACTATTTTTTCTTCTTCAGATAGCACTAAGCTCCACAATATTAACTTGAAAGTATGATATTTTTGTTAATCGCTAAATTTTAGTTCCTCCAAATACGCTTATACGATGATGTTTGATTGAAGAATCAATTTTTTTTAAAAAAGAGTTACTTTTAGCATATATTAAATGAGACCTTTGAGCTTATGTTTTTAAATATGTCATGCTATTTTTATAGTTATAAGATCATGTAATTAAGCGTAATTCAAAATTTTCAAATATAAGCATATATAGACTTTGCAATATTTGACTTGAACATCTTACATAACAAAACAGTTGGAAAAATCATCTTGCACAAAAAATGTAGTCCAAATACAAAACAATTGTATGGGCTTCTTAGATAGCCCATAAAAGAAAAAGCCCAATTGAAAAGTATATGTAATCATTCCATCATGACAATTTGGCCCTCCATGAAAAGGACAAGTGCACAAGTTGAAGTTGGGCCAAACTTTGGATCCAAATATCTAAAGTTAATATATTGTGTCCGTTATTCGAACTTTACTCATTTAGATTTAAAGTTAAATTTGAAATTGCCAACTTTATATTCGTATATTTGAAATTCAAAAAACCTCTAGTCTTTCAATTTGAACTAAATTGGGATAGAATGAGTAAGCATCTTTCTTTAAATAGTCTTTTCATCTATCTTTACTTATTATAGTAAAAATAAATATTAAACAATAGTTCACTTTATGAAATTAAAAAATAAATTTATGCTTAATTCTTAATTATAGTCATTACTCTATTATATTTTTAAAGATATTATGTTTGTTATACTCAAAGCTTGATTTAATATATCTGTCTCTATTATTTACTAATTTTTAATCCTTATATCAAATTAATTTTGGATAATTATTATTAAAGGGAAAAAATAAAAAGGTAAAAAGAATAAATGATAAAATAATATAGGATGAATAAATCTCCAAATTAAAAATATTATTAATTGTCAACTAGGTTGCGTGAGCATAGAGCAATGGAGGCCCCGTTACATGTCACTTACTCATCACAGTGTCGGTGCGCATTATTTATTAAGTAAAACTCCTCTGGTCTGCTCCTCTGCGACAGAATTAATAATTATATTATCATATTTTATTTTTAAAAATTATATTATTATATTTATATTTCATAAATATTATATTTTTTGATATTTCATAAAATATAAATTTATAAATTAATTTTTATATTTAAAAAATATAAAATTTCTGAATTAAACTTTTTTAATAATTTGAAATTTTCATGTCATAATTTAAAATTATAGTATAAATTTATATGTCGAAACACTAATTTCAAATCACGAGATAAAGTTACCTATCCAGATATAGTAATTTGCGCAATATTTTCTAAATTTGTTAATCAAATTTAGTTTTAAATTTCTTATTTTAGTATAATTTATTGTTATATAAGTTTACTCCTTACGTTTCAATAATATATGAAATAGTTCTTTTGTGTATAATTCCTGCCAAGTTGTCTCTAAACCAAACTACCCCAACATAATCATTCTAAGTCAATAATGCATCTCTCCTTTACTTGGATAAATCAAAGAGTGAAAGAGTGAAGACACTGCTTTCTAAATTACTCCTTCCATTTATTTTTTAAGTTAATTTTAGAATTAAATTAAAATAGGTAAATTTAATCTTTAAATAATGTTAAACTATATGTAAAAATTATAAATTATAATTCTTTCATATTAATATAATAAAAAATATATCTTAAAATATTAATCAAAATTTATATAATTTAATTTCAATAAGTAAAATAACGATAAATAAAAATAAATGGAGCTTTCCGTCAATCTTGGATGGAGCCAAAGATTTACTATTTTTTGGCTTTGGAGTATGATGAAATAAGCAAAATGACTCTTTAAACTGTCTGCACTTCTTTCAATTGTGAAGTAGCAATTAGTCAATGCAACTTTCGACGCTCATTATGGGTCATCTAGAAATAGTCGCGCTCTGTTTTTAAATATAGGGGTCAGGCTGAGTATATCCGACCCCCGTTATCTCATATTAACGAAAGCCTTTGAGACATTAAGATAATGTTATTGTTATTGTAAAAATAAACGGAGCAATTCTTCTTGATGTCCCACATGGATTAAAGCTTCTCAGCAGCCATTAATCAATGGGGTCTAGTAAAATATAGTACCACTTGGCATTTGGATGTTCATCTCACTTACAAGTGTCCATGCAACACATGATTCTAATTTCCAACTTCTTGTTTTCTCTATTGAAGTAAAGGATTAAAGCATTTGATAATTTCTTCAAAAAAAAAAAAGAAATTAACCAAAAGCTGTTAAATTCACCTAAGTTAATATTTTAGACTACATCTACTTTTGTTCTATATTATCAAATTCTTGAGCTTTTTTAGTTGGATTCCATTCTTCTGTCTTATAACTATACAGAAGTAAAAAAGGTTACGCACAATCATAAGGCAAGAGGTCTATCTTGTGCTCTTACCATTATTTTTTTCCATATTTAATCATCTCATATTTAATTGACTTAATTATTTAGATTCTTTTTTTAGTTTCTCACTCGATTTTTGAAGCGCATTGTATAATTTATTTTGAGAGTGATGCTCTCAACAAAACTTTTTTCATTTTCAGGATTCAAATTAAGACCTCTAATTAAAGGTAAAATATTTCTATCAGTACATTATATTTCATATTAGTAATTATTCAGATTCATACACGCACAACTTATATTAAAAGAAGGAGAAGCCCCCCTTCAGGATTGGACTTGAATTATTTTATTAAAAATTAAAAAAAATACATCCATCCATCATATTCATTAGTGGTCAATAAATAATTTTAATCTTTAAAAATTTCTCATCCAATGTTTATTTTTTCTTTTTAATTTGACAATATTTGTTATCGTTTACCGCAATGTCATGTGATGGTACCTCCTGCTTTCAAGCACTGTCTTCCGTGAAAACGACAAATGGGTACCGAAAGGGAGATCATATACGTAGTTAATAGTTTATTGGTTTTGTGTTATGACTTTATTATCCGTATCTATTTTCCTCAATGGAATTTAAAATATAATATATTAATGCTTTCTTTTTTCGTACAAAAATATTAAATAGAAAAAGAATCTAAAATATTCTTGAGCTTGAGCTATTAAAAATATTATAAAAGTTTTTATTCTCTATCCAGACTTAAAATGTCCCTATCAACTATCTTTATATTAAAAAAATACTTTTTACCCTCTATTTTTTTTCTTTTTTATGTATTTGTTATGTTTATATTAATCAAATTATAATATAAATATAGAATATTGCACAAATAAGTTCCACAATTTTAAGAGATATTTATTACTATTACTCTCTTTATTCCAAATTAATCATAATATTTTGTTTCTCAAAAGTTAACCTAGATAAATTTTGATCAGTATTTTATTATTTTCTCAAATAGAATGAGAAAAATTCTAATTTTGTAAATACTTTTCCTACAATTTTGAATATTTGTACTTTGAATCATAAAACATTATTATATTGATCAAATTCAGTTTAACTTACAAAATTAGTAAAATTAATTATGGACAGTACAGTATTTGAGTGGAAAGAAAAAGGTCATTTTCTTTGTGGAGAGTTTGAGCACTCTTTCATCTTATTTAAGAAGGTAACTAAGGGATCATACTAAGAACAAGGTCTACTGACCATTCAGTAAAGAAAAATGGCTTCCAAACATCTTTTTTTCTTTGCTTTCCTCTTCTTTTCAGCTGTCTCTGTTTTTGCAGAGGACAATCCTGGCCTTGTAATGGACTATTACAAGGACACTTGCCCTCAAGCTGAGGAAATCATCAAAGAACAAGTCAAGCTTCTTTACAAACGCCACAAGAACACTGCATTTTCTTGGCTCAGAAATATCTTCCATGACTGCTTTGTTGAGGTACCAAAAAAAACAACACTTTTTTAGACACCCTTTTTGAAGAAATGATAATTGAAGTTCTTTTTTTGTGCAGTCATGTGATGCTTCATTGTTGCTGGACTCAACAAGGCGGATGCTGTCTGAGAAAGAGACAGACAGGAGTTTTGGTATGAGAAATTTCAGATACATTGAAACTATTAAGGAAGCTGTTGAAAGGGAGTGCCCCGGTGTTGTTTCCTGTGCTGATATTCTTGTTTTGTCTGGTAGAGATGGCATTGTGGCTGTAAGTAGTTTTAACTACGGGAATTTCCGACCATGTAGTCGGTGATTTCCGACCACTGTAGTCGGAAATTTAATGTCTTCTTTTATTTCTTGAAATGTTTGTTTCCTTTATTTCTCTGTGTACTTGTAGTAGTAATAGATCTGGACTTAAAAACAACAAAACAACAACATATTTAGTCGTATTCGATAAGTGAGGTTTGAGCATGATAAAATGTACTTAGAATTTACCACTACCTTATACTACCTTATAGAAGTAGTAGAGATACTATTTCGTGGGAACCTCGTCTGGAAAACCCATAAGAAGATCTGGACTTAGTAGTTCATAAAGTTTCCATTACTCTGGGAGCATTTACTCTTGTACTTGTTGTAGATTTATCCATTTATGTATTTGTCTTGTGTCTGGTTCTTAAAAGTGGTTTGGTTAAATATACTAGTACTAATATCTTTTGATATGTTTATAATGGACTTGTACACAGCTAGGAGGCCCATACATCCCACTCAAAACTGGAAGAAGAGATGGAAGGAAAAGCAGAGCAGATATTCTTGAACAACACCTCCCAGATCACAATGAAAGCATGAGTGTTGTTCTTGAGAGGTTTGCCAACATTGGAATCAACACCCCTGGAGTTGTTGCCTTGCTAGGTAGTATTATAGCCCCATGTTCTCAATTAATAGTTTGGTCTAAAAATGTCTCGATTATTACTTACTTGGTGTTTGAACAGGGTCACACAGTGTGGGAAGAACACACTGTGTGAAGTTGGTACACCGTTTGTATCCAGAAGTAGACCCCCAATTGAACCCAGACCATGTGCCCCACATGCTCAAGAAGTGCCCAGACCCAATTCCAGACCCAAAGGCTGTGCAGTATGTGAGAAATGACAGAGGCACACCTATGATCCTAGACAACAACTACTACAGGAATATATTGGACAACAAGGGGTTAATGTTGGTTGACCACCAACTAGCAACAGACAAGAGGACTAGGCCTTTTGTAAAGAAAATGGCAAAGAGCCAAAATTATTTCTTCAAGGAATTTTCAAGAGCCATCACTATTCTTTCTGAAAATAATCCACTTACTGGGACAAAGGGTGAGATTAGAAAGCAGTGCAATCTTGCCAACAAGCTCCACTAAGATAATCCTGCTTTTGCTATGTGCTTGTACTACTCATTATCACTTTTCCCCTTCCTTTGTGTATATGTGACGGAGGTAGTGGACAGTGAAAATGATAGGAATAAGATGGTTTTTAGTTTCTCTATGTTGTAAGTTTGTGGTAGTGGCATACCACTGGTGGTAACTGTGTTCTTTACCTTCCATGTTCTGTTTGTAAAATTCACTGTTTTAGCTACCCTCTTAAAGTAATGAAGGAGGTATTAATTTGATGTTGTTTACTATGAAAGAGTGCTCATCACCATCCATCGTGCTTCGTTCAACAAGAATAGAGGTAAAGAGGATCAAGAAACTACTCGAGTCCGTACATTTGCAATTATGAATCTTAATCATGTCCACTTTCTAACAGTGGAATCAAAGATTCCAGCAACTTTAGTAGGTGGAATTCAATGATAAAAAGAAGCATCTTGTTGAAGAAAGTTAAAGCAGGAAAAGCAAATTAGGGCCCTTAAATTTTTGGATATACTATGGGGGAAATCATTTTCTAAATTTAAAAAAGAAAAAAGTAAAAATAAGTTGCTTTACAATGTCATCACTTACGTCATGGCTGCTAAAACTAATTATAATGATAGTAATATGTTGAGGTTCAGACAATGAGAAAGAGGGCCATGAATAATGTTATGCAGGAGGGAAAATGGGTATCCCCACTACTACTTAATGCTGACTATTGAAACCAAACAAAAAAAACCAGACAGTTAGCTTGAAAACAGGAACATCCTATGCAAGAAATAGACTGGTGTTATTGTGCTATCATTCACAAGAATTTGGAAATTTCCCCTCTAGAAATAGACGGGTGATATTCAGTATCTGCATCAGAATTCGATCAACTCTTTACTTATAGGTAAAATAGCTCCCTAAACCAGAACACCAAATATTCAAAAGATCACTTGATCAGGAGGACTACTTTGCTTCTTGCTTGTTGACGGAGAAAACGCTTTACTCCCACTAGCTAATCAACATACAAAGTGAAAGTAGACGAGATTGTGGTGCTTTAATGCAAAAGATTTAAATGTCTAAGCTCCATGATTAAATAAAATTGTATTAAACATAAATGAAAAGGATAGAATTAAAGTAGGATGGTCCCTCTCTTTCTGCTAGATTGAGTTGATTTAGCAATTATTAGACCTGAATTATTAAGTTGCTATATAGTACAGGCGTTGCTGAAAATATCCAAAGCCTGGACTTGGCTCCTCTCCATTTATCTTGCCTCCATTTCCCCAAGTTTGCCGACACATGAGTTATATTTAATGGCTATGATTTAATAGAACAAAATATATTCCTAACTATGATTTAGATAATAATTAAATAATAATAACAATAACATATCCAATAGAATACTATAAGTGAAGTCTGAAAAAGATAAAATATACCTAGACTTTACTATTATAATAAATCCTATTATTTCTATCTTTTTCCTCCAAGTCTTCTTTATCCATTTTTCCCTCCACAATTATCTTTCATTTTATTTTTGCAACACCTAAATACACAAGGAAGAACTGTCTGTTCAAGTAGCTTTCCTCTGTGATAATATCAACGGTCATTGATACTTGTAAATGTGTGGACATTCTTTTATTCCTTCCCATCCAAATTATCTAAACCCCTTAGGTCGTTTGGCGTGAAAAATAAAAATAAATAATTATGGGATAAAAAGATAGTGAAGGGATAAAATTTTGATATCTTACTTGTTGTCAAATTTGAGATAACTTATCCATCATTTATACCATAATGATGAAATAATATAACTTACTCCGAAATAATTAATCTCAGGATAACTAATCTTGAAATAAGTTGTTCGTAATCAAACAACCCCTAACTGTAATTGTACTATGTTCCTCTTATCATGATCAGTATTTGGTATGATAATGAACTTTTTAACTGCGGATGATTTCAAACTCATTTAGAGACTCAACCTCAAATCTCAATCTGGTGTTGCTAGGAGAATTTACTAATCGTTCAACTTCTTTTTATATTCTCAAAGTTACTTAACTAATAATTTTTCTCAAAGAAAGTTACTCAACTAAAAATTTTTCTCACAGAAAGTCATTCAACTTTTTTATATAACCTCAAACTCACTCAAGTATAAATATTTTACCTACAAAGTCACCTAACTAAAGTATTATATTTCACTTAGAAAGTCATCAATCACTTTAAATAAATTTTAATTAAATTTTATTAAAACACAAATATTGTAAACTATTTTTTTTAAAGTAAGATGCAATTTTTGTTTTAAACTACTTTTTAAAAATAACAAGATACTCAATATAATTATTGTATTAAAAATATTATTTTTCATCTGTGCAGAAAATACTACTGTATATAGTAGCATACATATTAAATGGGAAAACATTGATAATAAAAAGAAAGGCTTCCTCCCGTGTTCATCTTTAAATCTCATTTTTTTCTAGCCAATTCCCTATCCCGTTCTTTGTTTTTTGTCAATCCACAAAAAATGTCTACAAAATAGTATTTTAATAAAATAAAATAATTAAAATGAGTATCTTATATTAAAAAAAAATAATAGTTTATAGCAAAAGTTGTGTCCAACAAAATTTAATAAAATAATTAAATGAGCAACTTATTTTTTTTAAAAAAAAAAAATTAGTTGAAAACAAAATTGTATTATAACAAATTTAACGAAAAAATTATTTAAGTTGGTTGAGCAACTTTTTTGTTTAAATATCAATAATTGAGTAACTTTGTAGGTAAATTATTCATAGTTAAGTGACTTTGAGGATATAAAAGAAAGTTGAGTGATTTTTTGTGAGAAAATTTTTTTAGTTAAGTGACTTTATGTGAGAAGAATCGTTAGTTGAGTAATTTTGATGTTGTAAAAGAAAATTGAGTAATTTTTTATGAAAAATACTGATAGCTAAGTAATATTAACTCCTATTCTAGAGATAATTTATTTTAGGTATCAAATTGATCTAGTGTGGATGCATCATTAATTTATTTTCCACTCATTTTTCTTTAGTTAATTTTATCTTTTAGTTAATTTATTTAGTGTAATTTTAATATGATGTGGAGTTCGAGAAAGTAAAAAAAAATAATCTAATAATCTTAAATTAAAGTTATATAGAATGTTACAAACTATTGTTTAATCTTATAAATTTGAATATGTATGTCAGCTTATTCTATTATCTTTATAGAATAGGGAGGTGGGTTTGGCGCAGATGAGAAAACTTCCAAAGTTGAAATCAAAGAATTGTGTGGAAAAAAAATTATTCATTTCAAAACGGATTAAAAAAGAAAAAAATGCTACACATAATATCAAGTTAAATTGGGCCAAAGCCTAACACCCTTAAAGCCCAAGCATTCAATCCCTAATATTTTAGCCCATACCCGTTAGGTTAATTCCTTTTGAACAAATTAGGTCATAAACTATTTTCCCTTTCAATTCTCTCTGTGAGCAAGTAATTCTGGAGAAATTCAAACGCGAAATATTTGAGCTGGGATAACTTGGTAAGATTGTATATCTTTTTTTCAATCTTCAAGCTAAATTTTAATGTAATTTTCAGTGAAACTGATATTTTTTTTGTACTATTTGTAAGACCTTTGAATGTGGTTTTTTATTTCCATTTTATTGTGTTAGGATGCTAGTTGCGGCCATTTATTTTGTATTTTAATTTGCTTTGTGCTCGTTGAGTTGACGGCAATGGAGTTTATTCATCTCGTATCAGTAGTTTTTAGATTTAAGCGGGTACTCGTGTTTGTTGTCTAAGTTGAGTACATATTCAGTTTCTTTCAAGTTTCTTGTTTTAAATTAATTAACAACTAAATTAAGATTCAGTTTGTTAGAAAGTCAATGAATTGGTTGTTTGATAATAAAAAAAATACTCCCTCACTTTTAAAATAAGTGTTGTTTCACAAATTGAAGAGGGCGTTTGTTCAAGTAAATGGAATTTTACATGACCAAGATACTGTTAAAGAGCTACTTCTTTGTCAAGGCATTTGATTAAGGGTAAGTAAGTTAAAAACATTTTTTCTTACTTTCTATGAGTGTGTAGTGTTTTAAGGGGTGTGCCCCCAAGTTGGAAGCACCACTTATTTTAAAGCATATAGAGTAGTATTTGTATGCTAAAAACAGTGGTGTGTTAAGTGATCACTTCTACTATCAATTTTAATGCGCTGAGTTATTTTCCCCTTGTTAGATAAAGTAATCTATTGTTTGCCTCTATATTTCATCTACATTTGGAGTTGTACTGTTAGCATTGCTGACTTCTACTTGCAAGTATTTCCGAATGAAGGATAAGTTAAGCATGTCATGTATTAGTATTACTGAAGAAATTAGGTTTGGATTTGTCCTCCGTAAGTATTCTGAGTTTGAATTTGTCTCTAACTAGGTTTAGAAGTGATAAAAGATGCAACACGATGAGGTCATATGGCAAGTTATTAGACACAAGCATTGCAGCTTCATGGCCAAGTGAGTTCCTTTATTAATTTGAGTTTCACTTCATATGTTGTCTGTTTGGCATGAGGTCTTTATTTGATTTCTTTTTTGTTGCAACATTCACAGGATTGAGACTGGGATATTTTGTCGAAATCCATATAATGTAACTGGGACTTGCAACCGTAGCTCATGTCCTCTGGCTAATAGTCGGTACGCCACCATTCGGGATCATGATGGTACTGGTTTGCAGCTTATTTTCCTGTAATTCCTGAAATGATATAAAGATGCTGTTGCTTTTCTTTAAATAAAAGAATCCACAAGAAGGTAGCTCTTTTTTCAAGTTTCAGGGGAAAAAGGAGTAAGAAAAGGCAAGTAAAAATAAGTAAATGGTTGTCATTGGAATCCTAACGCATACAAGATACGAGTTAAAAGGTTCGGCCTGCTGTATAAGAAAAGTGTTTTGTGCGACCTCATTAATGAATAACTTGGCTGCAGTAGGAATTACCATATACTTGGATTATATTGATTTAATATTTTTCTTCTGTCTTAGTCATGACTTGTGAGGTTAACTTGGAAGTTTTTTTGTTGATGGGATAAGCCAATGTCAATGTGCCCGTCTAAATGGTGTGATGTTTATAGGAAGCTGTGTGGTTTCGTCGAAGGGTTCTCCAAGACTGCTTCTTCTGTATATGTTTAGTGGAAACTGGCACACTGTTAATTTTAGGAATGATTGGGGATCTCTGGAGTTTAATCATGTACTTCGGTTGAGTTTCTCCATTGGAGGAACTAAAATTTTCTTTTGGATCCTCCAATGAACTCTAGGTGGTGTGCATTGCTAATTACTTGTTTTTTATGCTATGCAGGAGTATTCTATTTGTACATGAAAACAATAGAAAGGGCTCACATGCCAAACAAACTTTGGGAAAGAGTTAAATTGCCAAGGAATTATGAAAAGGCTCTTGAAATCATTGATAAACATTTGGTAATGAAATTAATTGATTTTTACTTACTGCTGTATATGTATTGTTCTTCAAATCAATAACTTCCTCCTCTCTCTCTCAACTACAACAGATGTACTGGCCAAAGTTTCTTGTGCACAAGGCAAAACAACGATTAACAAAAATGACTCAGATGCGAATAAGAATGAGGAAACTTGCTTTGAAAACAAGGTTCGACCTCCCCTCTAAGATAGTTAAATGTATACATTTGATAATTAATTGGCTTAAATTTGCTTTTTACGTCCTTGAGCATTACTATAGAAGAGATTACAGGTGCATGCTTCAAAGTTCTAGATTCTCGTTTGTTTACTTCATCTGCGTTGTTAATACGTTTCACCTTCTCTCACCCTTCTTCCAGGAGAAGGAATATAAAATTAGTAACTTCGTGGCTTGCTAAATGTGTAAAGTTTGGGAGGACTGCTAAGAGTTGGTCCAAGTAGACTTGTAGTTAGATGTTCATCTAACAATCCAGAAGTGGAAGGGAGTGTGCTGCTTTGGTAAAGAAAGTCGCAGGGTTGTGCTGCTTCATCAAAGGGCCTTTATTTGTTACATATTTGATAACCTTCTCTCACCCTTCTTCCAGGAGAAGGAATATAAAATAAGTAACTTCGTGGCTTGCTAAATGTGTAAAGTTTGGGAGGACTGCTAAGAGTTGGTCCAAGTAGACTTGTAGTTAGATGTTCATCTAACAATCCAGAAGTGGAAGGGAGTGTGCTGCTTTGGTAAAGAAAGTCGCAGGGTTGTGCTGCTTCATCAAAGGGCCTTTATTTGTTACATATTTGATAACCATACCAATGGCCTGCGATATTGGATAAGGACATACCTAGTGTATGCAAAATCATAACTATCCGAGCTTATCCAGTTAGAAAAGTTTAGCTACAATTTTTACCCTTTAGTTCCTGGATATACCTCTAATGATCCATGAAAGAATCTGCTGTGATAAGTTTCTTTAAATTGCATATTTATTGCTATGGCCATCATTTAACTTCGGTTAAATAGTTCAAGTAAACGTTCGTCTATGATAAATATCAAATGGTTTTTTCTTCTGGTAAAAGCATGGACATCCTTTTATTCCTTCCCATCCAGATTATGTACAACATAGTTTCCATATCTGTAATAGCACTATTTTAGTATTTTCTTCCTGTCGGATAGTGGCTGTGGGTTTTCCTTGTCATTAAAAAAGGGTATGTTCTTTCTCTCAGTATTTGATATGATAATGTACTTTTTAACAGCTGGGTGGTTTCAAATTCGTTTAGGGTGCTCAACCTCCCGTGTCAATTAGGTGTTGGTAGGAGAACATTTCTTTTCTCCAATTCAAACTTGTACTTACAAAAAAGCTTGCTTTTAATCCAAATAAACTAGTGATACTAAACTCTCCTATCATCTTTTCGACAAGGGACTTGTTTACTTCCATTTTGTGGTTCCACCTCCCCTTTAGCAAATAGATCTTTGTTTATGGATGTTTGACTGTACACTTTTTTCTGCACTAGCTAGTATGTGTTTTAATTTGTTGCTTGTCCAGGGAGAAGATAATGACCACACCTAGGAAAGAAACAAAAAGAGAATCTCGGCGACAGGAAAAGGCTGAAAAAGCTGCTCTTCTTGATAAGGTGTTTTTATGCTTGTAACTCGTTCCTTATTGTTCATGGCAGCTTTGTTGTCTTTTTCCTGCTTGGTAGGTCTTCTGCATATACCCATTCACAATGTATGCGATTTGTATTCTGCAGAGTATTGAGAAGGAACTGCTAGAACGCCTTTCAAAAGGAGTATATGGCGATATATACAATTATCCTGAGCAGAAGTATCAGGAGATTCTTGATAGGGAAGCATTGCAAGTTGCTAGTGAAGAAGAAGATGAGGAGGTGTTTATCAAAAGCTTTGTGATATTTTCTCTTAATATTCCTTGCTTTCCTAGTTTTTTGTTGATTTCTACTCTCCTTTTTTTGTGGGGTGGGGGGGTGGGGGATTTAGGGTGAGGGTGTTGTGACTCAGCTGGGAGCTCGGGACTTACCCTCTGGCAAAACTTTGGCTGAGCCAGTGAGATTGATTGATTTATTCATTCTATTAATGACTGAAATCAGCAGGAACCTGAAGTAGAATATGTTGAAGGCTATGAAGATCTTGAAGAAGAAGATGACATGGAAGATTTTGATGGTTTGGGAATTAGAGATAGTGGCTTGGATGCTGATACTGGTAAATTTCTCGATGGATGTGCCCGTCTTTGCTCATCCTCTCCCCCCCTTACCGTTGTTCCATTACTGCAATATCTTAATGACACATCATCCTTTAGTGAAGGAGGCAATGAACATATTCAACTCAGAACTCACAGCCTTCATAGGTTTACCTAAACCAGGGAGTAAAGAATGTGCATTTGTTTTCTTGTGATGTTTATTAAGTGCTTGGACAATACTTGAAGTTTAAAACAAAGAGCATTTGAAGCTGAAAAAGAATACTAGCTCGTGTCCTTGATGAAGTTTTCAGCCTTTGAAATAGAAATCACAAATTTGTATGTTCACATCCTTCTGGTGTTTTGTGACTGATGCACGCATTTTATGTTTGGCTGAAGCATTTATTCATGTCTATTGTTGTTACAGTGTTTTTAAAATCCAGAATGTTAACTAGTTGTGTACGTTCAGATTCTTGCGTCTCTTATCTAAAGCTTGTCTAGTAATGTTACTCCTTGTCTATGCATACTCGTTTGATGTGCGAATCACTCCACTAGGAATGGGTGATGATGATGATGACGACGATGACGAAGAGGCTGTTACAATTCATCGGAAGAGCGGTAGAAAAGATTCTGCTTTAGCTAGAAGAAGAGCCGAGAAAGATGATCTAAATGCCAAATCAAAGAAAAAGGCGAAAGTACTTGTGGAGGTAAAAATTATCAACGCATAATCTGTTTCCTAACATACAATAGACCCCAAAGAGTCTGCATAGGGCGAGCTTACGTCATGTCCTTAATCTGTTTCACTTTGTTTTTGTTTTGAAAAAAATCACATTTTTTGTTATTATCTCCTAGGTTGAGCACGATGATACAGATGCAAGACAGACAGCAGTGCAATGAGAGCTTGGTTTTTTAAGTGGCACGGCAAAAAGATTCAGTTGGTAACAAATGTTACGCTAAGAGATGCTGGTTTGTTCCTCTAAGTATGTGTCCGACTTTGCTTGCTAGAAACGAGCAATGAGGTCGTACTAAATTTTGATCTTGTAGTAACAAATTTTGTGGTAATGGTTTGTTATTCTAGTGGAAAATAAAGAAGAAAAACTCTTGGGCCAAAAATTCATAAGGTATATGCACACTACGATCAGAGAGCAAACCAATTTTTTATTTTAATTTATGGGTTCTAACTGGACCTCAATTTGTTTTCTTGTTCGTCTTTGAACAGATTATGCGTACATATTAGACAATAGTATGTGATGAAATAGAATCACCGTAATAACAACATAATCACAATTGCGCACGATTGAAAATTTTGAACCAAATTTCATCAGTTTTTCATTCAACAAAAGAAAAGTGGTGGAGGTCTTGATAGGGGTTATGGGATGCCAATTATTTTAATTATTAATAAACAGCAAATATGAGCTACAGAATGCAATAATAAAAGTTTGAACTATTTTAGGAGTATGATTTACATACATTGCCAAATTGTCTCATTTTCTCGTAGTTATTTTTATTTGTTATTTTATCTTGAGACATTCCTTAAAAATCCTAAAATATAATATTTGAATTTGACATTAAAATTGTACAATTACTAATTTACAAGAATAATAAATGTTGTCCTTTTCACTTAAGGTAAATGGAGAAGTGTAGTTATGTTATGGATAATCATTTTGTTTCCGACAAGCTTAAATAAAATCATAAAATGTTTAACTAGGAGCATGAATCATTAAAATGTAACGAGAATAATAAGCACCAACAGGACTTTGTCCCTCTTTGTTTTTTCCATCAAAATTATTACAATTACAGAAAAAAAGACTTGGAAATTAGATTTATGCAGAAAAATATATATGCTTGAACAGAAAGGATATGGTGGGAAATTTCTAGTTACCTCTTTATAAGTAATTTTCTTTCTATTTGGTATCTGATGTCCACATTGAAGTCTGATTATATTTAAATTCATGGCACGTAAAATTCTATTTGAAGAGAAGCATTTCTTATCAAGAATTTTTTTATTTTTATAACTTATATCCAAAACTTTAATTAAGTATGAGTAATTTAAGGGTGCATTTTGGTATGTCTTTGTTTCCATCAATTTCGGATGGAGCCAAAGATTCATTATTTTTGGGCTTTGGGGTATGATGGAATAAGGTAAAATGACTTTTTAAACTGTCTGCGCTTCGTTCAATTGTGAAGTAGCAGTTAGTCAATGCAACTTTCAACGCTTATCATGGGTCATC
>JAOTQJ010000049.1:18412186-18424250 GCA_025642045.1 Solanum sejunctum | reverse complement strand
AAAATAATTCTGCATAACAAAGAGATAAAAGAATACAATTTGCAAGTAAATATAGTAATTTATTTTTTAAAGTTTAAGACATCCACTCAATTTTGATTTTAAGCCATTAATATACTTAAGTCGCTTCAGATATTGATAGTGCAAATATTTTTATTATTGAAGTATTTATGAATTAAGCATTATTCAAATGGAATATAAAATAAATCTATTGGCACTTGTTACCATATTTGGTATTATTGCTCTAGTGTATCATTAATGAATCCTCCAGGGATTAGGTATACGTGGTATAAGTACTATTTTAGGAACTCTAGACATGAAGAAAACTAAACCAAACATAACATAAACCAAATGTTTTTGCTGATCCAGAAATGTAAGTTCTGGCAAACAGATGTTAATGCAGTCATTAGTTATCCAAATCTTCAATCTTAAAATAAATTAGTATGTGACAATTATACTTATATTGTCTTGACCTTTTTAATGTTAAGGTAAAAGATGACCTTTTTCAGTAATTTTTGCAATAAAAGTGAACTTTATTTTTACTTTTACTGCTAAGGTTATCACTGACAATCAGAATCCAACATCTAAAAGCCTCACTAATCATTCCAATCTGACAAGACATTTTTTCCATTCAAGTAATGGGCACGTGTCCTTCACTCTCGTCCTATACGCGTTTAATGTCACCACCCCACAATCACTTCTGCCAATATTTTATTTGCTCAAATTCTTTTAAAAGTTCTATAAATAATTTTGGCATTAACAAATCATTTTTCATCTATGGTAACAATTAACAAGCAACATAATTTATTTTTGATATTTAAATCTCACATTTTTTAAAAAATTATTATTAAATATCATTTGAATAAATTTGATGGTGAATTTTGAGTTCATTAGTTTACCCCCTAGTAGAACTAACCGGCAGTAAACGCAAAGTAACAAAACTATTCTTTTGGCTCTAACTAAAATTTCTAGGTGACTTGATTCTCGAGATGAAATAAATAAATATATTTTAAAAATTTAAATATTATATAAAGTAACTAATTAACTTTTATAATATGAGATACTCATAATTAAATATGAAATAAAAATAATTAATAAAATATCGTAAAACTTCGTCCAACTTACCAAACAACCCCTCCCCTTAAGTGTTATAGGTAAAATTTTGATAAGTTTTTTAATAGGTACTCTTTGTCTTATTTCATGCGAAACACTTTTGTGTATTAAATAAGAAATGCTGCCTTTTTTTAATTAATTAGATAATTTATAGCGAGAAAGATAGCAAATCATCTTTTTTAGATCATAATTTTAACTATTTTTTCTTAAATTCTGAAGATATTCCAACAAATTAATTAATCAGAAAATAAGTATTCATTCATTAATAAAGTGTTGTTGCATCTCTACAAATTTTTACACAACGAGATTTTAATCCTTACAAAGGCATAAGAATATCCTATTGATTATGAATAGGTATATCGAAATCAAAAGTAAATTGTGCAAAGACTCTTAATTTCAGCAAAATAACATATATACTAAATAATTTAAAATTGAAAATAATAGTTTAACCTGCTATCGCATATTAAAATTAATTAGGTAAGAAAGTTAAAATTCTCATATTAAAACTAATTAGGTAAAACCTTAAAATTCGTATATTCTTCTTTTTTGTTCTAAATTTCTTGCTCGTCATCAATTCTCACCATATACTTCTTGTCGTTATTTATTCATTTATGAAATGCAGACAAAATGAACTCCACATTCACATGAAATGCAAACCAATTTCTCAATATCCCAATCATCATATCTTATATATACACACTTCCTGCCTTCGAAGTTGTGTCTCCGTTAATTATAGCCCCTTTTTCCCCCACCATGGAGCTATAACATTATATCACAAAAACAGTCACAAAAAGATTTTCTTATTTTGGTCACTGGAAAATCAAGATTCCGGTAAGAAAAAAAAAAACCCATTTTGTTTACACCTAGCAAATTCTTTTCTGTCACCAGGAAATAAGAAAAGGTGATGATAAATGGCAAAGGGTCGGAAACTGACCACTAGTCGTAGCGAAATGTTATTAGGAAACTACCCCAGCTATAGAAATGGAAGTGTAACAGTCAGCGGTTCCTCAGAACTAGGAGAAGATGATGTCTGGTCAACGGTTGATGACATGGTCAACGGGGATGATCATGCTTCAAGGGGCGAGTGGAGCCCACGCGCCGCCGCTGAGAGTAATAGCAGGTACGTTAACCGCAAGCAGCCGTCGGACCGCCACGGCCGCCAGGTGGGTGGGTTGTCATTGGCTTTTGATGATTCAGGTAAAACGGCATCTCCTCGGATCTTGCACCAGTTTCGGGGACTAGACGCGCTATCCCCACGTGTGGCACACATGGCCACGTCAGCACCTGTGAATGTCCCTGATTGGTCCAAGATATACCGAGTTAACTCGGTAGAGTCGTTGCATGACTCGGACGACGGCGGCGTCGACGATCACGACTCGGAGATGGTTCCGCCGCATGAATACATCGCTCGGAGCCGGAACTCCAACGCTCACTCGGTGTTCGAAGGCGTGGGCCGGACTCTAAAGGGCCGGGACCTGAGCCGGGTTCGAGATGCTGTGTGGAGTCAGACCGGGTTCGATGGTTGAGTTGATCAAATAAACTTGCTCCATCTTTTCTAGATTAAAAAATTTTATAACTATTTTAGCTGTTTGGAGGATTAAAGAAGATAATTATTTAATTTTGCTAGATAAATTTTTGGTCTTGGGGAATTCTTCAGGTTGAATGAATACAAACTCAGTGAGTCAACCAGCTCCTATTGAGTCTTAAGTTTAATCCTTTTTTGTTTTTTCTTATCACTTTTAGTTAATATAATATTTCCCTCTATTTTATGATGATTATGTACTTTTACTATGGTGGATTGTAGCAAAATAGTATGTTGTCATTTTAAGATGTCATGAATAATGATGAAATTTTGTGTGCAAATAATGTAGTCCCACAGAAGTCTGGATAAAACTATTATACACCAAATAGTCCCACAAAGTAGCTGCAATTGTTTATCGTCACTATTCAAATATCATCAATTGTTTCATAATTTCATTATTATTTCTATTGAAAATAGTCTCTCAATTCTAATTAAAATAAAGATAAAATCAATGTATTGTTATTATTAGATTTCATTTTATAAAATTATAAAATATGCTATTATTGTTATTTCATACTTATTGTATAAACTATTTTTCTTAAACATATGAAAAAAAAAATCGCAAAAAGTTTTGATGAAAGAAATTATATGAGAAGGAAGAAAGACTCGATGTTTTCAATATGCAATAATAGTTCTAGTGAAATTTGATTGATTTGCTATCACTTGTCAAATCTATATATTGCTATTCAATTTCAATTTACTTGTCTTTTTTATTTAAGTCTCCAATAAAGGAAATATCTCTTTCCCTTTTTTTTAAAAAAACAAATTTTTAATTATAATTTTGTACATATTATGTTTAAATTCAAAAGATTAAAAGAAATTACATGATTCCACGAATTTATAATTTATTACTATTATTTTTAAATATTTTATTAAATTTTATGTCAAATCAAATTAAATAGAGCGATAATCTACTTAAATAAGCTAGTGATATATAGGTGGAATGTCCTCATCATTTGGTTTAGATGTTGACTCAAAGATTCCAAGTCTTTTGGAGGGAACACTTGGATTCTTTTTTAATTTTTAACATTTGATGGCATTTTTGTCATGCCCAGTCATTTTTATCTTCTGTTTTGTCTGTGATCATATTCAGCTAGTCCATAATATTATCAAAACAAATTTCAGTTACTCAAGGGAAATTAGTAAACCCCACCTCTCTAAACTTATATTATCGGCGTTAAGTACGGATGAAAAAATGAAACTTGCGGTAGCTAGGTTTTCGGTCAAAATATAAAACTAATCAATGTAATTTAGAAAGAATAAAATTAGACGAAATGTCTATGAATAATTAAAATTCATACAAATGATTTCACATAATTTGTGATCCATCTATCTATCTATATGGAGTTTTTAAAGAAAGAATTACAAAATTAACATGTACAACTGAACCCTTTATAATTAACAAGTAAGATGTGTTTATGAACCAAAAAACGATGTTTTTTGATATTTATCAAATAATAATCACTGGACACATATAAAGCATTTGAAGCATGAAAATCGCAATAATCTCTAAAAAAAATTTGTTAGACAAACATATATTGAAGAGATAAGTATTGAATACATCTTTAAACTTAACAACAACAATAATATATCCAGTGAAATCTTACAAGTGGGGTCTGGAGTGGGTAGAATATACGCAGACTTTACCACTACCTTATAGAAGTGTTGGGGATGTGCAACCCATCCCACATCTTCAAATGAAAGAAAAATATAGCAATATATAAGTGTCCACCCAATTCTATTAGTATGAAACTTTTTGGGAGATGTCCAAAAACAAATTCGTGAGGGCTTGACCCAAAGCGAACAATATCATACTAATGTGGGGTTGAGGTAATGGTGCACGTGGTCCCTACAAGTGGTATCAGAGCTCAGGTTCGAAGGGGTGTGCGGAGTAACCTAGCGATGTGGGGGTCTGCGGTAATGTCTTGTATCGAAAGTCTTCCTGTCAAGTGGTGGTACAGGCACAGGCGACGTGTTCCGCAGTTGTTGCGGCGGTGCAAGATGGTACCAGATTCAAAAATCGATAATCGCTGGAGTGAAGATCACGCGATGTGGTCTGGTTTGAGGGGAGGATTGTTGGGGATGTGCAATCCATCCACATCTTCAAATGAAGGAAAAATATAGCAATATATAAGTGTTCACCCAATTCCATTAGTATGAGTCCTTTTGGAAGATGTCCAAAAACAAAATGCATGCGGTCTCTACTTTTAATAAATCCGTGAGGGCTTAACCCAAAGCAGACAATATCATACTAATGTTGGGGTAATGGTGCATGCGGTCCCTACAAAAAGTAGAGAGACTGTTTCCTAGGAACCCTCATTTCAAAACCTATAAGCAGAAACACCTCTCTAAACTTGATGCAAATTAACCCTCATTTCAAAACCTATAAGCAGAAACACATCTCTAAACTTGATGCAAATTATTAGTTCTTCATCACAAGAAACACATCTCTAAACTTGATGCAAATTATTAGTTCTTCATCCCAAACTATTGACAAACTTAAAAATATCTCTCTACTTGATTAAATAAACTTAAATACATCTTGATCTTTGCATCATGAGTGAAATACACTCCTTAATTCTCATCAAGTTTAGGAGTATTTTTAATACTTCTCTCAGCTTTTTATTGAATCATCATGCTCCTACAAGAGTTTGAGATCGCTTGCTATGTCATTTGATAGATCACGATAAATCGGAGATGTATTTAAATTTATTAGTCAAGTAAAAAGTATTTTAAAACTTTAAATTATTTGAGGACGAAACTAATAATTTGTACTATATTTTAAAATATTTTCAATATTTCCCACTATCTGAAAAATTTCCCCCCATCATAAGAAGGTCGGATAAGAGGTGGTCTTTCTTAATTCAAAGTAAAAATAAAGAAGGTCAGGAGGACATAAGACTTGTGAAAATTGTATCCACAAATATTTTTTTAATTTCTTAAATATTTTTAGAATCTGGAATATCTTAAATCAAGGTATGAAAAGAGTTCATATATAGAGACATTGATCAATTGCAGGGTTCCAATTCCAAAGTCCAGAATATTGGGATCCAATTGCTTTTTAGAGAAGATGATTGATAGGATTCTAGCTACGTCATTATTATTTTCTATACATAAAAAAAAGAATTTTGTTAATAAAACAAACACAAAATATGAATAATTAATTATTGAATTATACTCCTTTATTTATTGTATTTTCATTATTCCTGTCCATTCTAAAAAAAAAATTAAAACCCTTCTTTTCATTTGGATAAATTAATTTAGTAATCAGATATATTAATTTCGATCTTTGAATTATCTCTATATTTAATATATCATCATGCTTTAGATGTTATCTTTTCATACTTAAAACTTAATCTTTTGTATTCGAAATTGAATTAATGTATCTGAATTACTGAATTAATATATCCTGATTTCTATATTTTTTAAGGAATTTTTTAAAATTGTAAAAGCTTATAGAAAAATGGTAAAGAAAAAATGATAATTAATTCTTTACACTATATGATTTATGTAAATTCTATTATAAAAAATAAAATTTACTTGTATAATTATAGTAAGTATTTTGTTATACAATTTTTAAGTGCATTTGTATATATATTTTCTCGTCTGATCCTTGATTTTCTTTTATATTTTTCTGTACATTGGAATGACAATAAAACTAAATTTATGAAATTCTTAATAATATTAAAAAAAATGGAAAATACAAATGGAAAAAGAAAGGAAAAAAAACAAGTGAAACGATACCCTTTTACTATACCTTTTTATAGAAAGGGACACGAGTCAATTCAATGGGCTCATGAGTTTTGTGAGCCACTGGTTTTTTCCTATCAGTTGGGACCCCGTATTATTCAAGATAAATATTTCAAAAAATAATTTAAACCAATGAGAATCGTTGATAAGATTTTAACTTCTTGTATCTTTGAATATATAATTTTTAAAATTGTATCTTTCGTCTAAAGCATCTCATGTTCGTGAGGGTTTGGAAAAGACCCATATACAAAAAGGGCACAAACAACAATAATATATTCAAGTAAAATTTTATAAATGAAGTTTATGGAGGATAAAATATATGCAGACTTTACTACTATCTTATAAAGATAGAGAGACTATTTTTAAAAATTCTCATCTAAAAAAATAGAACCCCATAAATAGAAGGTACTAAATATTAAAAAAAAAAGGAATAGAAGGAACAAAAAGAAGAAAGAAAAAAAAATAGTATGTAAGTACGATAAAGGTCTATTATTTCGTATAATGTTTGATTTTTTTATTTTTTATTTAGGTGAGCTTAAACTACATTATAATAAACGAAGGTTGATATAAATACATACAACAAACAAAGAAGAATATAAGCAATTGATTAAATTAGAATAATTAACACTATACAATAATGTTAGTGGATGTATAAAAATAAGATAAAATAGTACCAATAGTAGTAGTTACGATTGTGGTGGATATGGAATCGTTCATTTTGGTGAAGCTGGTGCATTCAAACCCCACTATCCTTTTTGTTTTGTTTGTTTCCCATGTGTTTTTTGGTATTCAGGTATAAATCCGATTAATTATGAAAATAAAATAGCTCCTACTGATTATTAAAATTAACTTCATAAATATCTAAAATTTAAATTCGAAACCTCTAAATACGTTTATTATAACTCTTATCATTACCTTAGGTGGTACTCCCACTATCCATTATTACTATGAATGGATGAGCAATTTCCATCACACTAAATAAATGCAAGAGCCAAAAGATAAATTCAATACTTGGCATGTTCTTGATAATATAATACGGTTGAAAAAGTACCGTAGTTCCTTTATTATAAAAGATAAAATTTTACTATATAAGTAGCGATGCACTTCATTTATTCATTTGTTGGAGGCATGTGATACCAAACTTAATAAGAGAAGAAGAAAAAAAAGTTGTGACCACTAAGTTGAGTACATGAGGTTTCACCATCAAGATATTTGTTTGAGATAGTGATTTTGTTTTTTGGGACCAAGTCTAACAATAATTATGATATTGCTTCGGAATTTCAGTAGTTTAGTTGATTAAATGTTTAAACTTTTATTTTGTCGGCAAAGATTCAATTCCTGAATTTACAATCTCTTTCTCTTGATGTCATTAATAACCTTTGATTTAGAGAATAATTGAGAAACAACGATTAAAGAATCATTTGAAGCTTCATTTCAAAATTTAAAAATTCTTACTAATTATTTTTTGATTGATTGTGGTTTGAGTTTAAAGTATAAAATTGAAATCGACTTGAAAAATATCAGTTGTTACATGTATGTCACGTGACACACTCCAAATTTTCACGGATATACTTGAGTTACACAAACACACATGAAAATTTATAGGGGGAATACATAAATGTACAGGGAAGGTGATTATTTTGGTACTTAGTTACTGGGAATAAAAATGGAATGTAGCTAAACCGGATTGATAATTAATAATTAGAACAGGCTGATGGTAATTAGTTGTGTTGACAAAGGGTTTAATTTTTTCGTGAAAATTCTTGCTTCAAATAGACTCACAAACAACACTTTTGTTTTTTAATCTTTTTCTGTAAAATTGGGGATTAGGAAAGAAAAAATGGGAGAGAGGATTACAAATAAAAAATTAAAATTTTATCAATAAAATAAAAATTAATATAATTAATTAATTGAATTATTAAGATTTTCGATTTAAACAACTGTGTGTTATACTTGGAGTTTCTTGTTTTGTTTATGGAAAAGATAGCATATTTATATGGGCTCTTGTTAGGGTCACAAAGGAAATTTCTGAACCCAGTGGACCGGCCCACTTTCAATCGTTTCTAGAGACCATAATAAAAAGGTTAAATTACTTAAGATATTAGACATACATTATTAATATATATATATATTAATCTTATCTATACTCTTAAATATGAGCTAATTTCAGATATATATAATGAAATAATTAATTTAGAATGAATATAATCAGATTTTTATTTGTCTAAAGACACCAACACCAACAACATACCCCAGTGCCTCAAAAGGCTCCCGCTCATTGCAGGGTGAGGGGGGTCGAATATACGCAGTCTAACCCCTATGTTTAAAAACATGAAGCGGCTGTTTCCAGATGACTCATGAGGAGCGTCGAAAGTTGCATTGACTGACTGCTACTTCACAAATGAAAGAAGCGCAGAGAGTTTAAAGAGTCATTTTGCTTTATTCCATCGTACTCTAAAGTCAAAAAATAGTCAATCTTTGGCTCCATTCGAGATTGATGAAAATCGGGCCAAGGCCACGAAGGAAAAGGAGAAGAAAGATGAAATGGAAAGAACAGGAAAATTATTATATGCCATAAATTTCAATAGATAATAGAAATTTTATTGGTGGAAGTCATTCTTATGAAACACCCCTCTAATTTAATGTGTTAAATTTCACAATTAAAGTAGTGGGATCACTTCCTTTATTGCAGGAAATTTATAGTTAATGGGTACAAAATTTCAATAATGGCATCAATAAAGGCAAAAAAATTTCAATAGGTAAGTGAAGATATTACTTCAAGAGTTATATACATATGATTTAAATAAATATTTTGAAGATACAATTAATGTGAAATATTATTTATGAAATTTATTTTTTCTATTTTGATCAATATTTATATATATCCATATATTTTATTTTCATATTAATTTGAAAAAAAATTATAACTTGTAATATTTTTTTGTATAATTTTAAATAACTAAAATTTAATTGTAAAATATTAAATTAAATTATAAAAATTAATTAAATTAACTTAAAAAAACATGAAAAGTAGTATTAGTTACAAGTTAAAACCAAGGGAGTACAATCTATTAAAGCCAGATAGAGATTATTATGTGCATATATAATGAAGTACTAGATTACACTTAAATTAAATAAGTATAATTAATCAGGAAATTATGGTGCCACGTGTTGCTGCCTTATTAATAGCTCACAGCCCCGAGCACAAAATCCAGAGAGAAAATAAGCTCGGTGGACTCGCGTGACTAGCATGTGACCCAATATTGGTTCATTTTATTTGATATTTATAGCAAAGCAAGAAAATGTTCTAGGTATTGCCCTTTACATGTGAAATAGGTAGTAATTAAATTTAGAAGTTCTACATTATTATTGACAAGATTAATTTAGTATAAGTATATTTTTAATTATCTTTTTTAAGGAAGTATGCCGGATAAAAGGAGAACAAAATAAATAACAATAATAACATATTCAATAAAGTCTTACAAGCAGGGTTTGCAAATGGTATAATGTATTCGATATCATTACATCATAGAGATAGAGAGACTATTTTTAAAAGACCCTCAACTTAAATATATCTGTTCCAAAAGCAAAAAAATACTAGACATTAAAACGACAATCAAAATAAATAACAATCAATGACAACATAATATATAAAGATACGATTAATCCTATTATGCTACAATATCACAAGGCAAGAAATAGTCCTACACCTACTAGTCCACTAACCTTCAGACTAATATATGACCTTCACTTTTTTCTATTTAAAGTAATGCTCTCGGTAGTATGAAACTATGCTATATCGTATCTAATCACCTCCCCTAATATTTTTTTAGTCTACCCCAATCCCTCCACATAACCTCTAAATTCAACTTCTCACACCTCCTAACAAGAGCGTAATCACTTCTTCTCTACACATTAACAAATCATTGTAATCTCGCTTGTCTTATCTTATTTATCATAATGACCATCCCTAATTTCTTTCAAATGATCTCATTTCTAAACTTGTCACTTTTGATATGTACAAACATTTATTTCAATATCTTCATTTCCATAATTTGTATATTGTAAATATACAAGTTCTACTGGCTAACGGTCTACCACACAAATAAAAATGGAGAGAAAAAAGAAAAGCGGTTGATGGATTTTAATGCTCCTTCATGTTAATATCTCAGTTTTCACACACCAAGTTTCTTTTATTTACACTGACATTAATACAAGAAGGGTCATTTGTACCGGTATTCCTTAATTACTGCTTCTTGTCCCCACACAACTAAGCAACCTCATTCATGGCTGCCCCAACTCCTCACACTGCCATTACTATGCTCTTTCTTCGCATTAATTAACAACCATCATCATTTGTGAGCTCAAAGACTTCACACTTGTTCCTCTCTTTCTACTTCTAATTCCTTTGGGGTTTTCTTGAATCTAGTGCCCATTACACATTTGGGTCTATTTGGGTTTTAGTTCAAAAACTGCCAAGGATGAGAGGTGGGGTGTCAAGTTTCAAGCTTTACCTTCTCGATGTGTTTCTACTGCTTCTTTGTAAGTATTCTTGCAAATTTTTTCACTTGATTTCTTGTTTTATTTGCTTGTATCTTGGACGATTTGTAGCTATTGTAATTATTATTGCTAAAAACCTAGCTGGGTTTCTATTAATGATTATAATTAATGTGGATGTTGGGTAGTTTCTGTTTAATATAGTAAGAAAATGCTGTTAGTTGGAGCTAAAAATTAAGTAGTTTTTATTCGGGTTAACTGATTACTGTAATGTGAAATTAGGACTATCCAATAGACAGAATTGTTGTTTTGCTGCTATGGGGTTTTGTTTTCTTAAAGGGCTGGAAGATGTATGGATTCTAAGAACTGTAGTGGACAGGAACTGCACATTCTTTAGGTCTGCTCTAGGGTTTAAGTTGATACGCTGGAGGTGAATTTCTTTAAATGTATTTTCATTGTGACTGTTCATCTGCGGATTTCATCAAATGAACAAGGTCTTCAGCTCCTCGATCGGTTAATATTTCGAAGCAACTAATTTTCTTTTCCAGCTTATTGAATATCTTTGGGTGATCTACAATAGTGTATTTATGCTATCATACAGAATTGTCATTTATCTGTGATGATCAAAGTCATATGTGAGTACATGCACCTTCCTAATAAATACTCTAATCTTCCTTATTCATGAACTAAGGAACCATAATTCATGTACTTTAGATGAATTAAGTTTATGAACTTTTTTCTCTATTTTTTTTTTGCCATGATAAGTGAATTAAGTCTAAGTTGCTCGGAGAAGGGTGCAAGTATCTGGTATGAGTGCAGATTTAGAGTTAAGATCCTTCATGTTCTAAATTTTAAGATTTGTGGGCATGAATCCAGGTAAAAATTTGTGGGTATGAATACATAATTGATTGACTGCATCTAGTACGTATACCACACCTATACCAATGGGGCGTGGACCTGTGTGGATTTGGGGGGGGCAAAGCCGGGCCTTCGATACGCCCGTGGAATGCCGTCTCCTCGATCGTGGCAGGCAGCGCGCGCCTCCGGTGTGCTTCGGCATCTGCGCCCTCCGGACGCTGGCCTGTGGGCTCCCCATTCGACCCGTCTTGAAACACGGACCAAGGA
>JAOTQJ010000049.1:18394900-18409818 GCA_025642045.1 Solanum sejunctum | reverse complement strand
ATAGTTTAAAGAGCCATTTTGCTTTATTCCATCATACTCCAAGGCCAAAAAATAGTCAATCTTTGGCTCCATCCAAAATTGATGGAAAATTTTCTCTAGGAAAACAAACTCTTTAAAAAACAAATTAGGAAATGACTTCCCTAATGGAAATAGGGAAAAAAAAGTTCCACAAGTAACTAAAAAGTTGATTGTCTCCTCCACTCTCCGAACACCCCCGACCCTATCTCTTGACCATTCCACCCCCCTCCACATGCACTCCCTATCCCATCCTACCCTCATAATGTTAGCTTACATATAGATTAAATGCTCTTGGGATATTCTTCTTTAACTTACCAAACACTAGAAATTAAGTAGGAAGTCCACTTGTTTTCAAAGAAGATATTTCTAAGAAAACATTTTCCGTCATACCAAACACTTCCTTAGTGCATGGGAGAACAGGCCCACAATGATTCTTGTAGCTTTGATCCATATGTAACTATATATATGTCTTGCTGGTTGTAAGTGTTTTAAGCTGGTCAGCTCCTAAAAGGAATCAATGCTATTTCTTGTTTCTGATGGAACTTCTGATTGTCCAGACCTACAGGATTCCAGTGGCAGTTCAGTGAATTCTCTCAAGGGTTCTTTAAACATCGAAGGAAAGGAGGACGCTCTGTTGCCTGAGATTGCCCCAGCTGATTCGCCTCAGCCCTTTCTCCCTCTTCTGGCACCTTCTCCATGGGCACCTTTCATAAACAGCACTTTACCAAAATTATCGGGTCTGGTTCAGTATTTAATTATGATAATCTCTTATGCCTGAGCAAGATCAAAATTTTAAAAACTGGGGCTACTTCAAATCTTAGAGCAATTTAGAGTTGAAAAAACTAAATACAGCTTAGATCTTGATTTGCTGTCAACTCAGTCAGTGACTCTTCCTTTCATACTCTTCAGGACTCTGTACACTGAAATTTGATGCTTTGGAAAGCATGATGGGTGTCACGTCAATTGATTGTGTTGCTCCATTTGCACAGTATCTGGCTAATGTCATGTGTTGCCCACAACTGGAAACAACTCTTGTTATTCTTATTGGGCAGTCTAGTAAATTCACAAATATGCTTGCTTTAAATGGCACACTTGCGAAGCAATGCCTTTCAGATTTTCAGCAAATTCTTGTGAGCCAGGGTGCCAATGACACTTTACACCACATATGCTCTCTCCATCCATCAAATCTTACAGAAGGTTCTTGCCCAGTCAAAGATGTCCATGAGTTTGAAACCACAGTGGACTCATCTAGCCTATTTGCTGCCTGCGGGAAGATTGACCTTGTGAATGAATGCTGTGAGCAAACTTGCCAAAATGCCATATCTGAAGCTGCAAAAAAACTGGCACTAAAAGCATATGATCTTCTGAGCATGGAAGGCGCTGAGGTGCTGTCTGACCACTCGACTAGGGTTAATGATTGCAGAAGTATCGTACACCGTTGGCTGGCAAGTAAACTTGACCCTAATGGTGCAAAAAATGTTCTTAGAGGACTGTCTAATTGCAAAAATAATAAAGGTTAGGAATACATACAAGTCCTTTTCTTATGCTCATTGATTATTCCTTATTCATTATATATACACTTAAGTTTTGCATTGAATCTATGATCCAAGAATCTATTTGGTTTGAATGGGCACTGGGAAAAGCAGGCGATACAATACCTGTTTCAACACAACAAAAGAACAGGAAGAATTAGAAGAATTTGGTGCATTTGGACGAAATGTGGAGATTGAAGTAGTTTATGCAGAATATCCAGTTGCCCCCTTGTAAATGGGGACGGTTTCGGAGAAGGTGCTGCCCCTGATCAAAATAAGTAGTTTGGAGGGCCTGGCCATTTGATATTGGAAGCCACGATTATCAACTCTCTTCTTCTTCCAGTTTAATGGTTTCCCATGAATCTTCCAACATGTTTCATATGTGTGCTAATGTTTTTTGCAATGATCGCACCGTGGCCTTTTTGTTTTTGTCATTTTCATTTTCACTGTTACAAGAGTCGAAGAGTCTATAACAGGTGTTACTTCAACATTTTAAGTCAGATTTTAACATAACTTCCCTCTTAGTTTCCTCTCTACTGACTTCAGAAAAAGTTTCACGAAGTGAAGGCAACGGATTTGTTACTAGGATTCGTGAGCTGACCTCGTCAAACTCCCAGTTTAGTCCTGCTAAAAAAGATAAACGCTCTCACTTTCTTCCCTTATTTTGGCTTTCGCACTATCCACAACTCACTCTCCTTCATCATTGTAACACTGGTCTAACTCCTGCCACAGAGACACCATTATATTATAATAAATGACAACTTCCTTCTCACCTTGCTTAACTTGCCAAAGTTTCATTTTTAACTCAAAATTAGAGAGGCATTTTCTATATCAGAATGTCCCTCTAACGGCTTCCTGCAAATCCTTAGTAGTGGACAAAAAGAGAGAAAATTTTACCTATAACTGGTTCCATGGAATTTATTAACCAAGCAATTGCAAGTGAATTCTTTGATCTCCAGGAGTTCATCTTTGGTCTCTGACTCCCGGCTTTTTTCTCTCTCCCGTCAGACGTCCCAGATTTCCAGGCCACTGATTGCAAGCTTTACGGACTGTGCCTATTTCAGGCAGTTCTTCTCGTTTGATCGCTGAGAAGTTAACTGGAAGGGCATGTGAGAAGCTTTGCCGCCTCCTGTTATCAAATTTTCTGTAGGAGCTTCCGGAGAACTTTTGTCTTCTGTTGCTGCTCCAGAAAGAGGTTCTCCATGGAAGGCTGCCTTATCCATCTGATATTAGGGGAAATAGTCCCGCTCTGATATCATGAAAGTTTAGATATTGGGGAAGTTTATCTTTATTCATAGCATTTGTACAATATTTATAAGAGAACAAGTAAGATCAAATAAACTAATCAATACCTAATTCTTAGGAGGTCCTTGAATCAAGATATTTGCTCTAAACTGTTTTCCTAGAATAATATATTCTATATTATAATCAAATTTGTCGGTCAAATCTGCCAGCCAATTGATGGAGCAGATTAAAACTAAATCTGCCAACTCATTCAACAGTACTTATATGATCATCCTTGAGATCACTTTAATTAGTTACTCATCTTACCGAAATTGTCACGCACTCATGCTAGCTAAAAGAACTAGAATCTCTTGCATTGTTTTTTATCACTCTCTATCTTTGGTATAATATAGTTATATAAGTAGAAATCTGTTTTCCTCCCCTCCAGTGTGCCCTCTGGTATTCCCTAATACGAGCCATGTTACAAAGGCTTGTGGAGATGGGATGAACAACCAAACAGCATGCTGTAATACCATTGAGAGCTATGTCTCTCACTTACAAAGGCAGAGTTTTGTAACCAATTTGCAAGCTTTGGATTGCGCCGCTTCACTTGGAATTAAGTTACAGAAAGTCAATGTGAGCAAAAATATATATAAACTTTGTCACATTAGCCTCAAGGACTTCTCTGTGCAAGGTAAGTTATTATTTAAGTGCCACTTTTTGAGCATTTTTGCTACCCTCAAATCTATCAAGCTAACTTGGAATTTCTATTTTGTCATTTCCATCTTGTCTGGTTCTCTTCAAATGGCTACAACAGTCACACCCGAAGGTAATTTACGTACTTGTGTATTTTTTTAATTCATCTCCATGTCCTATATTTTCTTCCATCCTTATTTATCACTAGAATTCGAAGCATCTCTCTACCGAAAGAAATATAATTTTGAAAACCCACCCTACCCCCTGCTTCCTCTAAATGACTTGTGTTGAAGTATCAGAAATTTAATTATGGGATGTGGAAAGAAGTTGGTTAAGAATTGAGATATTCAATTACATGATAATGTTTTTAAAAAATATTAAAGATCAATGTATTGGACAAAGGAGGCAACTTTTGAACGTAAAGTAGCCCATAGTGAGTTTGTGCCTGTAAGATTTGGAAATTACAGTACCGTTATTCATGTCTGAGAGAAGAAATCTACATTTTGTATTGGAAAACATTGTTTTTGTTGTAGCACTACATGCATCAAACAGTCAAACTACTATGTGTTAATTTTCCTCCTTTGGCTAAGGTTCCCTGTCTGTTATATCATGTCAGTTTCGTTGTGATAGTCTTAATTAATTAGTTTTCTTCTTGTTCTTCTTGTGGGAGTAGTTTCTGGATGTCTTTTGCCTAGTCTACCGTCAGATGCTGTACTTGACCAAAGTTCGGGGGTCAGCTTTGTCTGTGATTTAAATGATAACATTCCAGCCCCTTGGCCATCTCTCTCTCACTTACCAGTTTCGTCATGCAATAAAAGTATGTCAGATCTCTTGCTTCTTATTATATCCAGTTTTCAAAGTTTATCTTCTTATGTAACTAACTGCTGATCTTTGTTACAACTTTCTGCTATTGCAGCTGTGAGAATTCCTGCACTTCCTGCGGCAGCATCTGGCCAGATCAGTAAGACCATTTACCTTTCTCATTTACAGTTTCATAATATGCTGGTTTCTTTTAATGGAAGATCATAAGTTTAAACTTCTTCAGATGTGGACGTGAGGGGTAAAAGAACATTTGGAAGCTAAAATAGTTTTCATTTCACATCATATTTCTTGATGGAAACATTTATCATTGTTAAGTCCTTCATTGGTTGGGGAACAAGTTGTGGTTTCTTTATTTGGCTTTTGACAATCCTTTTCTTATGAGCTAGCTTTGGGATTAAGTTAGGCCAATGAGCATATCTTGACGTGGTATGAGAGCTAGACCCATGAATCCTTGTTGTGTTTCTCAATGTTGTGCCTCCTTGATCTACCTACCCGTCTCTAAGAGACAAATGCCTCATGTATCCATATAGCTGGGTTTATTTGTCCCCTGTAGTTCCCCCAGATATCCTTTTGAATTTTGCTTGCTCCTTGGCTGTAGTATAATGGCTATACTGTCTGTGATGGAACTTCTTAGTTATTTTTGCTACTGCTCTTTTGTTACTTATATGCAACATCTTGATGCCAGCAATGAAAATCTTCGTCAAAAATGTTGTGCCTCCATAATCCATGACTCCATGTTCTACTTGAGTCTTGAGCATGTCGGAGCGTGTTAGCTCTCATATCGGTTGAGGGAATAAGTTGTGGTCTTCTTATATTGTTTCCGACAATCCTACCTACATGAACTAGTTTTGGGGTTGAGTTATATGTGTAGTTGTATAAAATATAAGCATTGTGATTGGGCGATATTTTTGAGTATTAGAAGTTTCAACAAATGGTTGATTGAAGCAAGTGATTAAAGTAAGAATTGGAATATTTGTATAGATAAGTGAACTAATGCTCATAAGTAACAGGTCACTGGATATTTTTCCAAGTAATATTTCCAGCTAAGTGGAAAATCATTATCTTGCATGTGTTAGCTGAAAGAAACAGAAAATTTACTCTCTTTTGTCTGTTTTCTAAAAGAATGTCTTTTTCCTTTTTGGCAACTCTTTACTTCTAACTTTTCACATGGCGTGTTTAAAATCACAAGATTGCAGGGTATTTTGATATATTCAGCATATCTTTAGTTTAAGACCACAAGATTCAAACGTGTTCTTTAATTTTTTTAAACTACTGTCGAGTCAAAACCAGAAAAACAAATGGAGTAACTTCTTTGAAATACCTTGGTGTGGGATCAAAAATGTCATTGGCCAATGGTAATTAATTTATGTTATAGATGTATAAGAGAAGAAGGATGGATGTGTGGCAGTCATGAAGCATTATTTTATTAGTGAAGATACACCAGGCCTCCACTTTCTTTGAGTTGTTTTTTACCATTTCTTTTAGTATGTACTACATTATAAATAAATTTGAAAAACTATTTTATACAATGTCCTGAGTGCTCTTGTCCTAAAGAAAAATTAAAGCTACTTAAAATGCCATCTAGCTCTACCCTAAATGAATCTATACTTAGTTGCAGATTCACTTGAATTTTGTCGGTTTGAAAAAGCTTGATCGTTTATCTTTTATTAAGGTATCATGTACTTCTCTCACTGATACATTATTGTTAATTTGTCAGGTCTGAACAGCTTAAGCATCGGGTCTCATCTGCGTCTCTTGGCCTTGACGGCTCTTGGGAGCTTCTTTTATACTTGATGTTGCCATTCCAGCCCAATTAACCTTTATGGTGAGCAAAACTTATGAAATGATGATACAAGTAGCAAGTATCTTTTTAAGTTAATAGTGCTGAAGGTTCTGATTTTCCTCAAATCTAATGTGTACAAAAACTGGAAAATCATGCTCCTGAGTAAGAATCCCACTCGGAGAAGATCCCAAATTTGAGTTCTCTTACCATATTTATTCTTCATTCTTGCGTAATAAGAAAATTTTGTAAACGTACTCAAGGAGGAGGTCGAATTCCGTGTAATTATTTTCAGTTAGGAAAACATTGCCTTGTATATGTCTGAAATTCAAAGTCCTGAGAACTTATTATATCATTAATTACTGCGTTACTTAGGTCTGTATGAATAAGACTTTAGGGGTTTTGCTTCTTGTTTTTGTTTTCCAATTATACATCAGAACTATTTGATGCTTTAATGCCAAAATTGTACTATCCATTTCTGTTCAGTGGATAAAGGTATTGCACCTTCAAGAGATATACTGCCAGTGAGATCTGTTACACAATCTCTGTAGTTCCATTTTCTTGAGGAGATTAATTATGCTATTATAGGTGTTACTTGTATTCTATTTACCTTATAAATGATTTGATCGTGTAAATATTTTTTACACTGTCCGTGCATTTAATTTCAATTTTTGAGATGGATGTATGGACATATCAAGAGTGATAATATTAGGAATGAGACTATTCGGGAAGAAGCTAAAGATGACCCTTATAGCTGGCAAGATGAGAGAAGCGAAACTGCGATGATTTGAACATGTGTAGAGAAGAAATATCGATGCTTCTGTTAGAAGGTGTGAGAGGTTGGATTTAGGAGTAATACGAAGGGTAGAGGTAGATTGAAAAAGTATTGAGGGAGGTGATCAGACAAAATATGGTGAAATTTCATCTCATGGAAGACATGATCTTAAATAGAAAGAAGTGGGGGTCACGAATTAGAGTAACACACTAGTATGTTAGTAGGGTTAGGTTGATGTCCGATTATGGGATATAGTAGGGCAGTAGGTTTAGCAGTGCTTTTATATCTTGTGTTGTCACTATTCATTTTATATATGTTAATTTTATCGTATTTGCATACTATTATGTGTTTTTCGTTATTAGTTGTTCTTTCTATTTTTTTTCTTTTTTCATATCTAATTTATTCTGCTTATGAGTTTTTGAGATGAGATTTTCTAGGAAACAGTCTATGTTTCTACCTTATCATACTTTACTTGTGGGATTTCATTGAGTATGTTGTTGGCTCGTAAGATAAAAGGATAATAATTTTGAGATAAAAGTAAATATAAAATTATTTTATCTTTGAATTTTGTTGGATTGTTGTCTCCGGAATAAACAGTACTACGATTAATTATTGGTTATACCACAATTGGTGTTTCGTATGTTAAAGTCGATGCACTCGGAGATTGTACAAGTGGGCTCCTTTAGATATTAATTGAAAACTACGTTCTGCCATTCACGAGCTTGTCAAGCGATTATTTAAATTTTAAATTAAGCATTCATATTACTTTGAAACTGCTGTTCAACTTGTTTGCAAATATTTTATTTTAAATTGGATGTTTATCCCAAATAACCTCGCCATAATATTCCTTTTACGGTAGTGCTTAGATTTAGATTTTAGAGAGCCGCAGTTCCAATTCTCTGTCTCCTATTTTATTGGCATAATATTTAAATATGTCGTATTAAATTATAAGTTAAAATTTAAATTTTTAATTTATATAAATATGATTTTCAATTTGATAATTTTTGAATAAGTAAGCACGAGTTGTTGATATGACACAATGCATGTTTAACACGAAAATAAAGCACGTGAATAGAAATTTTTCTGAATGTTACAACAATAAAAATAAAATAATTTAACCCTTTTATTTCTATTACATTGCTATAAATATATATACTATTTATTTTTAAAATAAAATACACTTTTCTTTTAATTTAATGGAAGACGAGTTTAATGTGGGTATTGAGTAAAGTTTTGTTCTTTGGAATCTGCTAGTCTAGTGAAAGGAAAGCATGGATGACTCATGTGAACCTTTGCTAGAAGCAGTGGAAAGTATAAGCTCTGAGCTTGAAGACCTATTGTCCGACACAAGATTGCCGCATTTTCAGCGGCTGAGGAGGGCCTCTATCATAGAATTTAGAAATCTGTTTCTCCTTGCAGCTCCAGCAATCATTGTTTATTTGCTCAACAATATTACTTCTGTCTCTACTCAAATATTCTGTGGTCATCTTGGCAATCTTCAACTTGCTGCTGCTTCACTTGGCAATGAAGGCATTCAACTCTTGGCTTATGGCGTCATGGTAAGATTTATGTCATAAAGTTGAATCAATACTATTTTTATTAACTTGGTTGACGCAAATTGCAATAGGCTTACCTTTCCTTGTTGTTAATCGACCTAGCATATGAGCACAGCTTCTTTGGATTGCTCAAGTTTCATACACTCGGTCCCAATTTATGTGGTATTGTTCTAATTTCAATGAATTCCAACTTCTGAATAAAATTTATACCCTTACTATTAAGTCGAGATGAAAAAATCACTATCAGGAGTTATTGGCTGTCGAAATCCGAAACATAAACTGGGATTGGGATAGAGAGAGTGGTAATTTTTACTTCTTATCGAAATTATGTGCTAATTGTCAATTTTCTTGGAGCAGTTAGGGATGGGGAGTGCAGTGGAGACACTATGTGGGCAAGCATATGGAGCTCACAAGTATGAAACATTGGGAATATATCTTCAAAGGTCGACAATTCTCCTTATGTTATCTGGGATACCGATTATGGTGGCTTACTTATTTGCAGAGCCAATTTTAATCTTACTAGGAGAATCAGAGAAAGTTGCATCAGCGGCGGCATTATTCGTTTATGGTCTAATTCCTCAAATATTTGCTTACGCTGCCAATTTCCCCATCCAGAAGTTCTTGCAGGCCCAGAGTATCGTGAATCCTAGTGCATATATAGCAGCTGCCACATTAGTCCTCCATCTTTTCCTAACATGGATTGTGCTTTACGTATTTGAGTGGGGATTATTCGGAGGAGCCTTGGTTTTAAGTATTTCATGGTGGATAGTAGTCATTGCGCAATTTATGTACATATTGTGGAGTGATAAATGCAAGAAGACATGGAACGGATTTAGTTCCCAAGCATTTTCTGGGCTGTGGGATTTTTTTAAGTTGTCAGCTGCTTCATCTGTGATGTTGTGCTTGGAGACGTGGTACTTCCAGATTTTGGTTTTGGTTGCTGGTTTACTTCCAAATCCTGAAGTTGCATTAGACTCTCTAGCTGTTTGGTCAGTTAATATATTGTTATAAATTAGTTACCCCTGCATTTTATTATCCTCTTGGGTTGATGGTAGAATTTGTTTGCAGTAATACGATTCTTGGATGGGTGTTCATGATATCTATTGGGTTCAATGCAGCAGCAAGGTTAGCGATCTCTTATAGTATTAAACTACTACATAATGGATCCAGGATGTTTGCTTTATGCATATAGCTTTTAGTATTGAACCCATTATATTCTTAAAGTTATGCAGTCATAC
The DNA here is from genome assembly GCA_025642045.1 of Solanum sejunctum. Lineage (NCBI taxonomy): Eukaryota > Viridiplantae > Streptophyta > Magnoliopsida > Solanales > Solanaceae > Solanum > Solanum sejunctum. The sequence goes on along the minus strand of JAOTQJ010000049.1, from coordinate 18,400,177 downwards.
ATACTGTTTGTTTGCAATTTTTTGTGATTCCTAAGAATGAACTTGTTACCTTTGAATGGCCTGTGCCCCTGGGCATACAATTACATGAACTCGGTTAAATTTGTATGTATTGTTTTTCAAAAAAAAATTGCAGTGTGAGAGTGAGCAATGAACTGGGAGCAGGGCATCCGAAATCAGCCTCATTTTCAGTTTGGGTGGTGACATTAAGCTCATTTGTGATTGCTGTAGTGGCTGCCATAATAGTGATGATGTTTCGCGATGTGATGAGTTATGCATTCACTGGAGGCGAAACTATTGCTAAAGCAACCTCAGAACTCGCACCACTCTTGGCTGCCTCTATAATTCTTAATGGCATTCAGCCTGTTTTATCTGGTGAGTCTTCCACCAACCTTTTCTGTCTCCAGGATTGATTTCATGTTCATGGAAATTTATTAAACTATTTCTTGTGACGAAAAAATCATTAAAGTTTGCCTTAATATCATAAAAAATCACTAAAGAATTTTCTTGTAACTAAAAATAAACAAACCATTCAACATTGCCATAATGAATTTATGCTATATTTAGGCAAAATTGAGTGATTTTGTTGTTATAAAAACTAGTTTAACACTCTGGGAATACTTCGATAAAGCTAGTAATTAGTGAAAACAATGCAAAGAAGTAGAGGTTGCACAGTTTTGGGCCAAATTTCAAACAAAAACAACTGTAGATATTGAACACAGGCATGAAGGATGAACAAGTAGATATTTGTTTATTCAATAGAAAGGAGTGATTCAATCAGAACACTTGCATGTGACTTTTGTTTGGACAATTTAGAAATTTGATTTGATAAGGAGACAAGACAAATATATTATGGAAGACAGTAGCCTGTGTATTTTAATTTAAGACTATTTCGAACAAGACGAATAATCTAAAAGGTATCTTTTAGAGATAAGTGTCAGATCATGACTTAATTCGAGTATCCAAATTAAATATTTTACAGTTTAATGTGTATGAATGTCTGGTAATAATGGCTATTTCTGATTGTTTATTTATTTATTTATTTTTTCCAGGGGTAGCTGTTGGTTGTGGATGGCAAAGTTTTGTGGCATACGTAAACGTGGGATGTTACTACGTTGTTGGCATTCCATTAGGTGTTCTTCTTGGCTTTCACTTCAAACTCCAAGCTAAGGTATATACACAAATTTATATTTTTTATGATATGATATTAGTTTAATCATTTGAAATAATGTGGACAAATGGATAAAAAGTTATTGAGATTTTAGTTTCTATTATTGAAATTAAAACAAATTTCGATGATTAATTTGGGAAAATATGTAGGGATTATGGCTGGGCATGTTTGGTGGAACAACAATGCAAACTCTTATCTTAGCATGGGCCACTTTTACAACCGATTGGGACGAAGAGGTACGTTTTCTACAAATGCAGAGGATTTTTCATGTGGTGTCTTGTATTTGTATTACGGCTTAAAAATATTTGAATTCACATTATAAAAGTATAACATATTCTCTAATTAAGAAGATTTTATATTTGGTCAAGCTAGGATCTGTCTTTCCAAACAAGAAAATGTCAATGCTTAATACTAATTAACAGTATAATCATTAGGCAATTAAGCCTTAATTTCTATTTGTACTCTATACTGACCAAATCTAGCTCCCTTTCTGTTTCTTTTTTTTTTTTTCAGGTTGAGAAAGCGAAAAATCGATTAGTTAAGTGGCATGACAGCAGTAAAAAATCATTGTTGAATGAATCATGAGGAGAAGAAAAAAACATAGGAATAGATTAGTGGATTTTCATTTTTCCCCAATTCATATTCATGTAAGTTTGATTTTTACTTATTTATATTTGACTTGATGTATTAAAAAATAATAAATCGAAATAATATTTATACAAGTAAAGATCAATAAAGAGAGTAGGACCAGATTTTTTATTTTTAGTTTTTTTTAAAATTTTATTGGAATTTCCATTCGATATCTGAAGCTCACATTGAACCTCCTGATTAAATCATTGTGTTTGTAGGGCTTATTTGATGGGTGACGCTCCCAACAATCCATATCAAGGTTCAAACCCAAGACATTCGAGTAAGAGTGAGTAGTTCGATTACGGCACCAAAAACACATTGATGAGTAGGAACGAATTATGCACTTGTAAGAGAAATACAACTTCAGTCATTGGTTTTATAAAAGCTTTCTTTCCATTACTTACGTTTGCTTCTAATTCTGTTAGCGTTAATTATTACTTAATTAATCACTAATAAATATGAATCATAAGGTTCTCTATTGCTGCTTGTAACTTAAAATATGCAACATCTTTTCGAGTTGATTTGAGAAACCACCCCAAACAACAGCTCATTTGAATAATTTGTCCACACGCTTATATATAAACTGATGTCGATATTATGTTTATCAAAATTGTAAACCAGGCGACAAGTGCAACAACAATTGCATAAGCAAACGTGCAAAAATATGCTTCATCTTCAAGCAAACGAAGAATAAATCAAATATGAAGTATAATAAGAATAAGAATATAATGAGTTTATACCCAATGGATCGCCACATTCTTGACTAATCTAATAAACCACCAAAAAAGAAAAGATACCAGCAGCTTTAATAAATTTTTTTTGTTATAATTCTTTTTTTAAAACTAAATTTAACTTGGCACACCTATTAAGAAAATTATGATTAATATAGTGAGATTATCATTTTATTCTTATTAATTGATCAAATATTCATTAAAGACATAATTAATACTTCTTCCGTCCAACTTTACTTGGCCCCTATATTATTTTAGAATGTTCAACAATACTTGTCTACTTTATAAAATGAAGACACAAGTTTACACTTAGTTCCTAATTTACCCCTATCATTAGTTATTCATACAATGACAAGTAGAAGTGTTTCTTAATTTAATAATATTTATATTTTTTCAAGAAATATTGCCTAGATAATGTAAAATATGAATTGATCATTGAATATTTTCAAGAAATTCTACTTTTTCAAAAACATTCACTTTTTGGAAGGTAAAATGGATAAAAAAAAATTGTCCTATCTTGATTTCTCCAAAATGATAAGTAAAAATGAAAATTAAATTAGAAAAATTTTAACACCTAATAGTGAACGGAGGGAGTATTATATTATTGGATTGTCATATCTCGAAAAGACAAGTCAAAAGTATTATTGCTAGATCGGTATAAATTATGTCACAATGAGGTTGAATCTCTTTAACGAGAACGAGATATCCGCACTTAATTACTTATCATCATCACTTTATTTTTAACTATAATTAATTGTAATTATTGATATATACTTGTTACTCCTTTCGTATCAAAATAATTGAATTTGTGAAGCAATACACACATATTAAGAAAATATTTAAAAATAAAATTTACATCATATTTTTCGTTATTACCCTTTGTAAAATCATAAATACATAATATAATTTATATCTTAAAAAATATAAAAATTTTAATAAATAAAAAAATAAATATAAAAAAAAAATTAAAATATTTTTCTCGTGAATAATTCAAATATTTTGAATTTAAGAAAAGGCCTTCAAAAATTCAAGTAACATAAGATGTAAGGAATAGATTTTTTTGACAGTTAAATAATATGGACTTTGACCATTTACGAATCCAAAGAAAATCAATCCTTGTCGTTAATCATTTTCTAGTTTCTCTTGGAAAAAACTGCAGAGTGCAGATTGTACAGATTTCTCGTCAATTGGTTGTACAGTAATTTATTCCCCTAATTACTGGTTCTTTGACTCCCCTGATCCTACCACCCAATTAGCTTGATTTATTAGATGGGCTCTAAATAAAATTTATATCAAAAAAATTTATTTCTTCATAAAATATATTTATTGCTAATAATTTTTATACCAGACATCTATTGATTAAATTTTAATACGATGATGATGGAGGAAATTGTATAGATAGATAGTGAGGAAAAAAATGAAACAAAATAAAAAGCCAAATAGCCTTTCACTCTTATTGAGAGAAGGAAATGGACTCTCTATGCTTAATACTTGAAAGATTATTTTATTTTAAATTAGTACAAAAAGGTAATAGGATTCGTGAAGTTTAGAAATGTAATTAATAATTGATTGATAAATTAAAGTTATTTAGCTATTTTACAAAAAATGTCTGCAATTATTAATTACGTAATACATTTGCTTTAGCTAGTGATGTTTTAGCATGAGACAAGGACCCAAATACAAATAAACCAGGCTTAAGGATAGATATTTATGACTCGGATCATTGGGTTTTAAAAGCATCAACAAAAAATGAAGAGTGCTGATTTGCGATTTATTTAGAAGTTATAATATTTTTAAAATTATAATTCTTTTTCAAAAAATAGTATTCTTTCTAATAAGATATAATAAATATTTATTCATACTATTCTTTGTTGTCTATAAATATGAGAGTTTGTCTTATTTTTCAACAATAAATTCTAGTATATTTTACTAGAGTGGTTTACTGATTTTAGGTACTGATGTTTTATCGGGGAAGGACATATTCCATTAACAAAAGACATTTAAGGAAACTAATTTTCTTAATGAAATATTGTATATTCAGTCGACTCAATTTTCTTTTTATCAATATTATTTCTGCTTCTTCACGGACTCTATTTTCATTACTAAATTTTATTTTTTAGCTTTGAAAACTTGCTAAAATCTCTATTGTTTTTTGTTTTATACAAAAAATTTTGTAATGCAAATTGGGCAACAAAATATTCTTATCAATTTTTTTTAAAAAAAAAAAATCAAATTATACTAATTACTATAGAACCTAATTGCCATTTTCTTATTTGGCCGCTGATTGAGGATTGCGTTATTATCTTTTTGTGCAACAATGAATTATTGATATTAATCTTTTTTCTCTTTTCCCCACTTCTATTACCTTCACACTCCTTTTATGCTCGTTTAATTTGGATTGCCTGTGGCGTTTTTGCTACTTTTTCAAGTAGTGGCTCCAAAGTAGGCATAAAAAAACATGTGATGAGCATGGGAAGTTTATATTTACTATATTCTCTATTATGTATTAATTAAATTTATGAGATAACGCATATATATATATTTAAAAATATAATTTGAATTATGATTTTTATTATTATTTTTTGTAAAATCATAAATATAATTATATAACAACAACAACAACATACCCAGTGGTATCCAACAAGTGGGGTCTGGGGAGGATAAATTGTATGCAGACCTTACCGCTACCTCATAGAGGTAGAGAGGCTGTTTCCTAAAACCCTCAGCTCAAAACCCATAAGCAGAAGG
>JAOTQJ010000049.1:18361806-18381449 GCA_025642045.1 Solanum sejunctum | reverse complement strand
TCGAAAGTTGCATTGACTAACTGCTACTTCACAAATGAAAAAAGCGCAGATAGTTTAAAGAACCATTTTGCTTTATTTCATCATACTCCAAGACCAAAAAATAGTCAATTTTTGGCTCCATCCGAGATTGATGGAAATAGCTTCTGGACTCAGTGACCAGAAAAATTCAAAAAGACACAGATATCTGATAACTCCTTTTACAGCATAAGATTAGATTCCGGTAGATGCATTACAGCATAAAAACACCTAAACAAAAGGCATCCTTCGATCATATCCGACATGAGAATAACATTTAACATGCAACATGTTAGCAAGCTATCAGAGAAAAAGGCTAGCGGAAAGCCATCTTCCTATACTCCAAAATATTTTAAAACCTTTATAACAATTGTGGTCTCTTTTCTTTTGTTATTGTTGTTTATACTATGTAGTAAAATAATACAACTAAGTAACTAAAAATATGTTTTCCCTAACAACATAAGATTTTAAACAATAAGGCCACACAATTCAACCTAGTATTGGATTCAGACTCATCTCTACCTTGTGTTGGACCCCCTATATTATGTTGATAACGCTCCAAATGTCCAAGTCAACGTGCAAAGGGGTGTTAAGGTACCCATGAGTTATTTTTTTTAATCGAGTTAGACCCAAGAGGATTTTCTTAACATGCTTAAAAGACTTGTCACAAACACTGACTGTAACCTGTCAATTCTCATGTAACACTAACAAAAGTCAATATGACCTCAGTATTAGTCAGTATCTCAGATGTCCAGAAACCCTCCTGAAAGAGAAAGGCTCAAATGACCTATCCAAGAAAAAAGATGTAGACCCAAAAAGCCACTTCCTTCTCTTATTTTATACCTTGAAGCCATCCAAGTTAGACAGCGAGAGAATTCAACAAATATTTGCTACTTTATCATTTTTTATAATGTAACAAATTTGGCAGAAAAGGGTGTTTCGCAAGTTTTCATTATGAGTCCACAAAATTGCAGGGGCAAAACAATAGGTTTTGAGAATATATTTCAATTATAGGAAAAGTATAACATTTGAAGGTAGTAAACCAATAACGCTCTTGGTCAAAAGGGTTTATAGTGAAACTTAGTAAAGCAAAATAATTAAGAAAGTAGGGAGGTTGCATCACTGCTACAAGTAACACCAATATATCTTTTTGCATCATCCCTCAATGACATGTTAATTTGAACAACGCTCACAATATTCCACCAAAATTATGATTTCCAATTTATTGCACCTCTCTTTAATGTCATAGAAACCACTTAAATGTGTTTTTTCTGGAATACAAAACCATTCTTGGACAGATGTACACATATATTTATTTGCATAAATCATGATACACTCTTTTCTGGTAGTTTAGCAACTATATTTTATTCTACCAATTAGAAAAGTGAATGTACTACCAGAACTTATTTCTCCAAAATATCAAAAAATAATTATTCCTGCTTACTGATAAATCATCAAAGCTGCAGATATCCAGTCACTGTAAAGCTTATCAAAATTACATTTCCTTTATCCAATGACTCCCCTTTTTCCTTTATCTTCTCATGCATGATACTAATTTAGATAATAACAGTGGATATGAAAGTTCCTTTCAAGTAAATTGGAGGAATTGAAACCTGCAATTTATAGGTCACTCTCTAGCCCAAAAAATGAAACAGTGTTACGGATCAGAAATTTATGTAGCGGCTCACCAGCCATGTCTAGTTTTAAAAATCTTGAATCTCAAGAGTTGGTTGACGTTCATTAGCTACGAACACATATGGTCCAGTTTATACCCTAGATTGTCCAAATTTAGCAGAGTTATTAAGTTCAATTTTCTGTCCTATTTTTGGGGCCCGCATTGGAAGGCAAAAGTCTATCAGAAACAATTTGCGTACACGCCATCCCCAAACCCCACTTGTGGAATTACACTGAGTATGATGTTGTACATTGGGGGGCAGAACTGCTTCCAGGAGTGGTTCAGGGAGCACTTCTGAAGTGGCTGCATTCGATAGAGAAGATCACCAAGATTTTGAGACAGAAAATAAGCAAAGCTACTGGGTAGTGCATGTAGCAATTTAAACATGCAATGAAACAGTACATTATCTAATATTCCTTATAGACATAATTATTGAATTTTTCCTTCTCTGTTGATGTCTACCTACCTTTTCAGAGATATGATATACGGATGTATTGAGATATCCATCAAGAGAAAACTTCTCTTTCAAGGGATGGTTTACTGGAAACAAGCCAAAAAGGAAAGTGGACAACCAATTGCGTTAGAAGAAAAAGTATGTAACAAATGATACAATTATCTGCTGCAGTAAGTTGTCAAAGATGGTTTCATGGGCTTCGACAAGCTAAGATGCTTAGAGATCTTAAGTCGTAACCTCAACAACTAGAACTTAAGCTACAATTAGATTAGAGTAATCCAACTATCGAGAATCATTCATAACATAATTCAAAAAAAATAGATCAAATGTGATATAATACATGTAGAACTCCCAAACAAAACTTGAGGATAGAAGTTCTCCTATTAATTAAAAGGGCCAAATATATTGTACCTTATAGTTGCTTATTTTATCAAATACACCAGGTGGCAACTCATTCTGGTTAGTGTAGAATGCTTCCAAGTGGAAAGTGCTGCTCCTTTGCAGTGTGAGCACTTTCATACTCGGAAAACTATGGCCCTTTGGAAACAATACGCCATTTGATAGGGTGCAAACTGGGGCCTCATCAGATGCAAATCCAATGGAGAAAGGAAGTGAATCCTGAATCTGCAAATGAATGATTTCCAAACTCAAAATAATGATGAAACTAATTATCACACCTCAAATAATTAGATAAATAAAATGTCATGCACTAAACAATGTTCAAGACAGAGTTAAGACTTGGTACACTTATGTTCTGTTCCTTTTATTCTCTGGACATTGTTTTGGGTTGGTGCTTTTCAAGATAGTGGTTAAGAGATAAATTTTAGGCTTTAGCTACCATGCATGACAACTATTAAAGCAGTAAAAGGCATAATTATGACACAGATGTACCAAGCTATACCAATGCACAATAATTCTTTCTCATTCTAGTACAGCAACAACATACGCAGCCTTGCCCCTACCAAAAAAATCCTATTTTTTGTTCTTTCAAATGTACTTCTAGCTTATAACAAGAAAGAAACACAAAAGTTAGCAAAAAAAAAAATGATTGTAGTGAAGTAAAAGAGTTTCTTTCCATAATAAAGAGTGTAGTTTATTATTTCAATATTAACAGGTTTTCGCTCATATTGTTGATCTAGCTATTCATTTTTCCTTCTCATAATACTTCTGTGGTTACCCTGCCTGGTTCCAACCTCAAAAAAATGACTAAGTCAAAAAATGCACTAGGTCATGTCCTTATTTCATGCAATTTAATCTCTAGAATGCTCTCTGCCACAATGAATATTGCAAACTCTGCTTTATCAATTATTAACATGTATGGCTCTCATAACACAATAAAGTATTTCTTTGATTTTATGTGTCTTTTAACACACCAGTATGTTTCTTCCTAGAGTAATATTTGGGCTTTCTGAAGCAATACATTAGCATCATGCTATGCTGGAGTGGTCATTGCAATAGAAAAGTCTATTAATCTTCGACGTTTAATGGATTTTTCAATCCTCTATTTCTTCGAAGTAGTTTATTAGCATCATGATCTGCATCTGCTGGAGTAGCCATTGAACAGTAAAGTCACATAAGTTTTCCATGGTCTTGTTGTCTAATGAATTTTTCATTTATTCATGTGTTTATTCATTACTCGAGTCATTTAACATCATAACCATATCCACCACAATAATTTAGAAAGAAAAGTAAAACCAGCCGATGAGAGCATAGAAGTTCTTGTATCTCAGGCCACTAAAACTAACCAAACCTTTAGAAGGGATAAGCCTGTCCATGTTTGACTTCTAATCTAATTTGGACAAACTAAATGCAATGGGACTAAGAAATGGAAAGAAATTCACAACCATATTGATCACAAGTATTACTGTAATTAGTTTCACATCACAAACCTCATACTCTCTAACACGAAATATAGGGCTGAGCATCGCACATTGAAGAGCACATCCACGTGCAACACACTCACTAGCATTGATTGTCCGCCCCGGTTCTTTTCTGAAAACAGAATTTAAAATTCTTCCCATAGCTGGAATTCGAGAGCCTGATCCTACAAGCTCAAGAGTATGAATCCTTTCAGCAGTCAAACCAGAATCAAGCAAAGCTTTACGACAAGGAATGCTTATCTTCTCCAACAAATCTGATGAAAGCTTCTCAAATTCCTCTCTTTTGATGAAACCTTTTACATCTTTCTCATCCATTAAGCACTCAATATTAAGTGGGGCCTCTGGATTTGCACTTAAAACTTTCTTCAGTTTCTCACATGCAGCCCTCAATCTTATAGAAGCCCGAGCATTTGAATAAACATCAATATTGTACTGTTCCTTGAAATTTGCAGCAAAATGTCTGAATAAAACTTCATCAAAGTCTCTGCCGCCCAAGTTGCTATCAAAAGCATGAGACAATATCTTCATATGACCAGGTTCAAATGATACTACAACAACTTGTGTATCACAATGACCGACATCAACAAACACAACATTTGTTGGGCCCCCAGCTGAAAAATCAGTCTTGTATATACCATAACCCAGTGCAGTTGCCGTGCCGTCATGCATCAATCTCAATGGCTTCAACCCAGCAATTTCCGCAGCATATAAATAAGCACGTCTCTGTAAATCTGTGAAGTACGAAGGTATGCCAATAACGCAATCCGAAACATCGGTTTCAAGATTCTTCTCAGCAATTTGCTTCAAATGTGCAAATAGCATTGCCATAACTTGAACAGGAGTGAAACTCTGCTTCTCATCCATGTACTGCAAATTAATCAAAATGCCGCCATCTGGTCCCTCAGAGGTCGCAAATGGAAGCAATTTCAAGTCCTTTTGAACAGCAGGCTCCCTATATTTCCTACCAATCAGCCTCTTAACCTGTGAAATAGTTGATTTCGGGTTCATAGTAGCCGATGCAGCTCCAGCCGAGCCAATAAACCTTTGTTTCTCACCAAAAGACACCACTGCTGGTGTCTCTCGTTTTGATTCATCATTTAATATTACATCAATTCCACGTTGTTTTGCAACTCCTATAACACAGTTTTCATTTCCAACATCAAACCCAACTACACTCATTTCCAGCAAATTAGCTATATAACCTTCCGAATCCCAACCACAAACAACAAAGCTCTATCCACAAATCAAGCCACCCCTAATACCTATCTCCAAATCATCACATCACGTACCACAACACAATTTTCCAAAGTAGACCAATCAAACCTGGGAAAAAAAATTAAAAATCACAATAAACAAAATTCAAGGTGAAATTCACCAAAATTGCATCAGTTCCATCAATAAACGGAGCATTTCAAGCTAAAAAACGATCGAGCAACCAAATTGAAAAAAATCAACAATATAATACGTATTAACTTGCTAGAATGCATATCTTCGAATTATCACATGGATTCGGAAGCTAAGACTGGCGGAAAACTATGAAATGAAGGTACCTGATTTGATAGAGAAACAGATGAAACCCTAACAATGGAGAAGCTGGTGGTCTTCTATGGAATGGGAAAAAAAGAAAAAGAAAAGGGAAGTCTCCAAATTGTTTGTCAGATGAAGAAAGCGGAATTTTTGAAAATATATTCCTTTATTTGTTGTTACACATTACGCTTTTCACTCTCACATTTTTATTTTCGGCAATAACTTTGGGAAAAAGAAACAACGAATATCAACCTTTCATATTTATTTTGCAAGTATTTGAATTACAAAAAGTACTCTATTAATTATTCTCCTTTTTTAACCAAAAATAATATTCTCTTATTTTAACCAAAAAAAAAACTTGTTCTAAAATATTACTATACTATACTACAAGTAATATAGATGAGAGATATGAAATTATTCAAATATCTTCAAGTCTTTTTGTACTCTATTTATAAATTGAGAAGTCGATTCAAAAATTATTATATTAAATATCCAAATTGATAGATATATTTTTATCCAAAATAATTAATAGAATCTAGATGTAAATAGTTCATTTATTATGTAAACGAATAATCAACTGATTCAATGAATTTATATTCAAACTCTTTTTATTTCTTCTTAGTATGTATTTCTTTTTCCTAGATCCTATGTAGCTCAAATCAAATTAACTAGACTCTAATGTAGACATCAAATGCAGATAGATGTAAAGTCAAAAGTGATTTTTTTCTCTTTTCTTGAGCAGAAAGTCTATGGTGAAAATAAAAAACTAAGAAGCCAAAAAAATCTATTAACTAGTGGAAAATGTCTTTTTTGAAATTGTGTGAAATATTTTTACTCCCTTCGTTTCATTGCATATGCACTTTTTCTTTTTTAATTTATCCCTAAAAATAACTTTAGGCTAATTCTTTTGATTTAATTTAAAAAATTAAAAAAATATCTTGCTAATAATAATAACGTGACTCGAAACTAAAATTTTTATTTAATTTGACAGTATGTTAAAATTGTGTTAATCACCAAATTTGGAATAACAGAATTATTACAGGTGGCCTAATTCCTTCTATTCATAGTAAACCAAAATGTAATTAAAATAATAGTATGACAACTTGACAAGTTACTTCTTCTTTTAATATATTGATTGTGAAATTCAGCTAAATTTAGATATAGTTATTGTGAGAACTAATTTGTTCCAACTACCGAATCTTATTATTCAAAGAAATATCAATTTTATAATACACATTATAGATTTATTTGCATCACATAAATCATTTCAATATTGTAATTTTACTAAAAGAGTGTTAAAATACTTTTTAAAATAAAAACCATCCAAAGGTGGACTAACCATATTAAGAATACTCAACATTATGATCAGACATCATTAGATATATTTGCTAAAATTCACATTTTAATACGCAATTATTAAGTTAAAATAATATCTTTTTGGTCTTATGATCTTGATTTTTTTTTTTAAGTGACACAAACTTCCCTCATCTCCCCCCCCCCCCAACCTAAAAAAAAAGTTAATTTTCATTAATGATCATTGATTGATGATGTGAATTTATATTTGAATAGTTATTACATGTTATTTTATAATATATTATATTATATTATATTATATCGTATTATTTTGATGATTGCATCATTTGAATAGATTGTATTATTTCATATTGTTACATAATATCGCACATTAATAATTAGAAGAATAATAATATAAGAAAATAAAGTGTGGAGTTAATCTACTACAAAAAGGTGAGAAAAAAAATAAATTAACATTATTAAATAACGAGCAAAGGCAAAAATGAAAAGATGATGACGTGATTATGTTAAATTGATCATTATCCAAAATAAGATCTTTTTGTTGTTAAGAAAAAATTATGCAGCTAGTCGTAATTCTAATTTATTTACTAAAAACAGTTATAATTTATAAATATTATTAAAAACAGATGCATTATACTTAATAACAAATTAAAGGTATCCTAAAATTCCTAATCTACTTCCTTGCTCTCTCCTCTTACTTGCCTTCTCCCTTCTCTCTCTGTCTTTCCTATCAATAAAAAGAAATACTTTCAAACTTATCGTGTATCAATTGTATTCAATAAATATAGGTGAAAAATTTGTATTTTATTTCAATTGTATTTGAAAAATTAGACACTCTCTGGCAAATGTATTTTTATTTGGTATTCATTATATTTTGAATATAATTAATACATAATAAATTCAATATACTGCAAAATATAACTTATTGTGTTTTGAATAACAAAATACAATCTTATCTCCTCCTTCCCTCAATTTTGCTCACTTCTCTCCTCTTAATATATATTCATTTTGATACAAAGCAACTTATTTTTGTATTCTTTTATTCCAAATCAGCGAAAAAATATACTCTCTCCTTCTCTCCCAAATCTCGCTCACCTCTTTCCTCCTCCTTCTATTAATATTTTATTATTATACATAATTAAGCAAATTATAACTATAAATTCCTATTTAATGCTAAAATATTGCTGGTTTGATAAGTTATTCTAACTTATATCATTGAAAAGTTAAAGCCAATTTGAAGATTTATTGGTTACGAATCCATGAGGCCCGATGAAAATCATTGGGCCAGAAATCGAAAATAGTCAGCTAGGTGGAGCATACATCGGTTTGATACTACATAGTAAGTAATACGAGGAAGTGTCCTAAAAAGGACAAATGAATACTCGTCCGTTCATTTTACTTATTCATTATCTTATTTTGAAATATTTAATAATATTTATATGGTTTATAATATTAAAAAATAATTTTATACTTACTTCTAATTTATTTTTATAGTCAATTTTCTATTATATTTTTCAAGATATTGTATTTGTTATTTTCAAAGGGTGATTTGATAAAATTATTCAAATTAATATAGGACAAGTAAAGATAAACGGAGAGAAGTACTTTTGATTGTAATACTAGATTTTTATTTTAATTTACTGCACAATCATTTTTTTTCCTGGGAAGCTCCGTTGTATAGACAAACATTGGAAAAGTAATTTTGAGTTAAACTGATTGAATTATGACCATAAAACCTAATCCGTCTTGATCCTAATAAATTTTGAACGTTGATCATGATCGGTTTATTAAGTAGTAGTCTCAAACTTGACTAGGAGTAGATTGATAAAGCAGCCCTATAATATGGTCACAACCCATGGAGTGTTGAAGCTGTTAGTTGTGTTCAAAAAGGGAGAAACAATTCAAGAAATTAAGAAAGAAACCAAAATTTATTAGACGATTTTAACATTGATATTAAAACCACCTAAACCCATGTGGCACATTGATATTTGCACATGACTGAGGATTTTGGAACATGGATTATGGATAGTGTTCATTAGGTTGAGAATAATAAATGGGTAAGGGAAAGGTGAATAATTAGAAATGTGTACGGCTGTACCCACTGAGGCAAAATTAATGTAAGAGGGGACATTGATGAATGGCCAAAAACTTAGCTGGAAGCTTTTTTCTTCTATTGATTACTGGTAGTGTGAAATGTGGAAGGGGTCTTGAAAGTCACCATCGACAGGTCAGACATTGATGTTAGGCTAAGGTGTGACACATGATCACTTGAGCTATAGGATCGTTTGGTCGTGATAAGTTATATTGAGATTATAATGCAAATGAAATTATTGAGTTTATATATTTTTGTTGATAAGTAATTGAGTTGTTGAACTAATAAAAGAATGTACAGGTATAATATACTTCCTCCGTCTTATATTATTTGAATTTTTGAGGATTTTTTAAAGGTTCAAAATATTTGAATTATTCAAAGTTCAAGATGAATGTTTGAAACTTTTTTCATATTTGCCCTTTCATTTATTGAACTTTTATATTTTCTAGGACATAAATTATACTAAATATTTATGATTTTATAAAAGGTAATAGTGAAAAATATGATGTAAATTTTATCTTTAAATATTTTTCTGTGTATTACTTCACAAATTCAATTAAAATGAGATAGCAAATTGTTGGGTTTAAGTAGTAAAATGTGAATTGAGAAATGAAGAGTAAAAGAATAAGAAAATGTGGGGAGAACCAAATAAAGTGAAAATGAACAGTCATTTTTCCCTTATTTTGTAAAATAGAGAAAAAGTTTTGTCATTATATTATCCTATAACTTTTAAAGAGTCAAGTAGAGTGGAACCCTTCGTGCCATT
The DNA here is from genome assembly GCA_025642045.1 of Solanum sejunctum. Classification (NCBI taxonomy): domain Eukaryota; kingdom Viridiplantae; phylum Streptophyta; class Magnoliopsida; order Solanales; family Solanaceae; genus Solanum; species Solanum sejunctum. Next base: position 18,371,726 of record JAOTQJ010000049.1, on the reverse strand, counting down.
TTTCTGCACTTTCCAGATATTGAATTTTCTCTTCTTCTACATATATTTTTTTACAATACAGTGAAGGAAAGAGTTTGAGGTGCCACTATTTTTACAATAGTAAATTCTTTAACGACACACAATAAATTCTATGAACTCAGATAGTTTTATATAATTTCATTTCTTTCTTTATTGTAGAGAAGGGATAACATAAATCATATGTTTGGTTTCACACGAGATAACTTGAAAAATTGAAGATATTGGATAAAATATTGAAGATTGACTCGGACACTTCAAACTACTCCAAAAAAAAAACAACCAACAATTATAATACATATATTCACAAAACATGAATTGAATAGATTCCTACTATTGAGTATCGTCCTGTATTAGCTAAGGATGGAGATTTGAGATTTGGTCTCTTTATACAACTAAACTTAGACAATCATCGTTATATGAGCTAGTCTTTTAGATTGAGTTAGGTCCTGAATACTATTTTTTATGTCAACACGTCTCCTTCTGCAGAAAAACATGCTCGGCATTTTCTAATGCTTTTGCTTCTGTTTCTCTCGTAATACATGATGTTTAGCATGTTAAAATTTTCATTTTTGGTATAAACGTGGATCATAATATTAACCAAAATGTCAAGCTTTTTTCTCCCTTCATTTCATTTGAAGGCCAAATGTGGACTTAGAATAATATAAAAATACCTTAGGATAATCGGTACATGTGTTTTCACAAGTTGGAATCAATCATGGAAGCCATGTTCTTGTTTCTCTTTTAGCTATGCAAGCTATTCAAAGAAAGTGAATATTGGACTAACTGTCCAAACCTTCACTGTTACAACACGAAATAGCTAGAAAATGTCAATTTACTGGTGAACAACCTACCAATTGGCTCAATGTCCCTACCAATTACAACAAACATGAAAAGAAAAAGAAGGGGCAAAAGCTTGTGGTCCAAATTAGTAACAATCAAAAGATAAACAATTTATGACTTTCATGACAGATTCAGGATCAAAAATTTCAAATTTTGACTTCGTTCTTTGATTTGCACTATGGTGAAACTACGTACTGCGGATGGATTAGTTCGATATACAACAGAACAGGGCTAACTAATGGAATTAAATTTCCAAAATAGAATGAGGAAAATGTATTGAAAATCAATAGTTTCAAAAAGGGTGAAACCCTGTATTTGTATATATTTATATAATCATGTCTCACCATTGTCTTGTGAACAAGCATAAGCCAAAAAAAAAAAATGCAAATAAAAAAGCTCTGCTTTAATTCTCTTTTGATCAACCATTGAGCGACTTGATTCATACAGTCGACCACAACTTGTTTTACAACGAAAAACTTCAAGTGAACATTGGTGGAAGAGTATTACTAACCATAGTCTCTCTACCTTTAAGCAAACCTTTCCAAGATTTCAATTGTGACATAAATTGTTTGTAAATTCCACCTCTGGTAACAGAGAATGTCAACAGTATGCTCTTTCGAAACCTCTTTAATTTCCTCCCAATCTTGATCTTCAATTTAAACACTCTCACTTTTAGCCATGGCTGTTTTCTTACAGAATCTGATTTCTTTAATGCCTTGTAAATCAAGAACTGTGCTTTCCTATGTTGCATCTCTTCAGGGTCATCAATTTCCATCTTTGAGTAAGCATAATATTGTTGTTTACTCAAAAGACTATTCATGATTAATTTTCTCTAAGGATATGGAGAAAATTATGAGAAATTGGTATTTGGAGAGGTGATATAGTGAAGAGGAAATTAGGAAATATTTATATAGTGGAAAGATTCTTTTTGGGGGTGGGGGTGGGGGTCAAAATGCAGTTGCTTGTGCCATGAAGGTTTATTTGAAGATTAAGTTGGAAAATAATAATTGTGCATTTTTTTTAGGGAAAAAAAAAAGATGAGCTGAGCTGGAATTAGGAAGAACATCATGGAGGTGCAGAAAAATATAAGCTATTTTGTCAACCCAATAAGACTCAGTAAAAATAAATAAGATCCTTTTCCCTATGCACATTGCAGAGGATGGTAATACACAAGTGGTTAATCGGTCAGTTCATGCATATTAAGAACCGTTTGACAATAAAAATAAAAATATTTAAATAAATTATTTTGCATTTTACAGGTGAGATTTGGAGAAGATAAAATTACGTAAATCTTATCACTATGTCATAGAAACAGAGAAACTATTAAAAAAAAAAGACACAACTTCATTCTTATTTGATTCCAAATTTTTAAATAAAATAAAAAATATTTAATTTCTAAAATGAAATGCATACTACTTTAATAGGATATTTGTTACTTATGTTCTATCAACATATGCATCGAGTAATTAATTATCTGAAAGAAACACCTAGCATCCTTAATTAAGAGTTGTGTTCTGGAGCATCGATATTGTTATAAGGACGTTATGAATCATGATAAACATAACAAACATTATGGTTATCTAAAATAAGAGTAAATAAAAGTCTTACAACAAATCGCAACATTTGGCTTAATTAGAAAATTAAAACGGTTGAAAGCATTATATAATTATAGTGGTATACTTATAGGTAAATAAATAATGTTATATTCGCACACATCTTCTCTCTCTCTCTCTCTCTTTTTTTTTTTAATTGTGTGTAATTATTTATATTCAGAAACATCTTACGAGCAATAAGTCACATGATTACCTAGTTAATTAAGTGAAGAAAATATATATTAGTAGTGTTTTCCTAAATATGTAATTCTTTTAAAAGCAAACTGAAACCAATTATTAATTTTTTACTCTAATTCGCAATTTTCACTCCTTCCTATATAAGGTCATGTCTTTGGTGAAATTACTATTTCTTGCAAGAGGCTGCCGGCCTCTATTAATTTAAAATATAGATTTAAATTTTTTATTTATATACCATATAAAATTGTGAAAAGTATTAAATATAAAAAGTTTTTAAGCCCTTTAAAAATTACTCACATTATGTGATTTAGTTTAGGTGAACATAAATATTAGTTAATCCCAGAGGTAGAGCTAAGTGGGAGTTTGAGAAACTAACAATTTTTTCATAGATCCTGCATTTGTATTAGAAAAATATGTTTTGTCATATTTTTCTCTTTTTTAGAACCACAAACTTCTAATTCTGATTCCACCTCTGGTCACTTAATCATAGTATATATGAGAGGACTTTAATATATGCGCAAACATATATATATATATATTGATTTGATATAAATATTAGACGAAGTTAATACACTTGTTGTTAGGATTATCTCAATTTTCACGTCTGATCTCTCAAAGTCACTCCACTATTTTTGTTATATGTAAAAAAAAAAAGTCCAACTTTGCCTAGATGTCACTAAAAGTAATTAGACTAATAATTTTAATAACAAATAAATCACTCAATTTTGCATAATATAATTTTTGTCGAAAGTCACTAAACAAGTTTACGTTATGAAACCATATTTAACTTTATTTGCTTATGTAAAAACTATTACTGATCACTCGAAGTTTATGTTATCAAAAGAATACTATATATTATACAGTTAGCATCAGCACTCACCAGCATATATAGTGACAGGGCAATTAGTCCAAGCCCAACAATAATTTTTTGTTTCTCACAAGTCAACGATTTTTTTCTTCTCCAATTTCTGTGATTTTTGAAGTTATTCAAGAGTTGCCCCTTTCACCTTTTAAAAAAGGCAAGTCAACCAATTATGCTTGTCGGGGAACACATTTTGTGTCAAAAAAGTTTTCTCGTTAAATGGTTCAATCAAGTGAGGACAATTTTTTGAAAAGCTTTTCGGTGAATTAAAACAAGTCTGATCAATGTAATTATACAAGTGAAATATAACAAAATAAGATGTATACATATCTTATTTCTATTGTTATTAAATAGAGAGATCGTTTTTCTTAAACTCTAGACACAAAGTGGGATTATAAGAAAATATGACAATAAATTAATAAATAAAGCAATTGAGATTCTATATCATAATTGTCGACCTTCAAACCTTCTTGTCTAGAGTTGTGCCTTCAACAAGTTGATGTTGAATTATATCCTGTCTAATCGCGTTTCTCTTCCTTCAGTTTCTTTTCATCTACCTCACATGCATGCATATCCCTGTACTTTCACTTTATATGTTTAAAACATCTCAATTATCTCGTTTCTTTCATCTTATTTGTCACAAATGTCACTTTCACTATACCCCATATAACCATATTATGATATATTTGTCCTAGTATATTCACAAATCCATCCAAACATATAAAGTAGGCATTTGCACATGGATTTGTTGATATTACAAAAAAACAGTATTTGAAGTTAAATTAAGAAACAAAAAAAAAGGTATTTTTTAAATTGAAATTATGTTTGAACATATATTTATTTGATTTTTTTCCATCCTTACTCCGGAACTCTCATTTTTTTTCTTTTTTACCGTGCTTATCATGTAAGCAACCATGTCTTGTCTACTTCATCTTTTTCACAAATTGTGTGGTGGGAGTGGCGGGATGTTTACTAGAAAAAATGGTTAGAACCAATTTTCTGAAGTTGATAAACCCAAGGAAGAAAGTAAAGTTGACTTAAATGTATACCAAACAATATTTTTTTGATAAATAAAATTTTGAAAAAAGAAAAAATTGTATGCCCTAACTGGCTGTAGAATATACAACCGTCTAATGTCACCTTCGGGTGCATTTAGGATTGTGTCAGCAATAATTTTAAAATACAATAATATATGGAGAGTTGGTACAGTGACTTAGCAATAATTGCATATAAAAATATTTTACTTCACCTTATTGGTAGTATTTCATTATTAATGATCAATTTCAGATAATTATAAGGATATCATATTTTAAACTTTAAGAATTTGAGATCAACTTGAAAAACTATATAATGCAAATAATTAAGGTACAGAACCCCTTAATGATTGTTTTGACAAACAAAATTTAATGTCATTGCCATCGAGCACTCCACCTCTTGAATACTTAGGCAAGTACTGGTGAAGGAATAAATATGTAATAATTTATAGTCTGTTTGATCAAGTGTTTGGAAAAAAATATGTAGAATTTTTTCTCTTAAAAAGGTGTTTGATTAAGTGCATAGGAAAAAGAAATATTACTTATATAATAGCACTCTAGAAGCTAAAAAAAATGAAAGCAGATTTGGTCCTCGGATAAACACAGGTTTCTGCTCTAATATCAGCAAGAGTATTTTTTAGACAGAAAGAAGTTAAAATTGCTCTAGAACTATATAAAATAGATCACTTATATTCTTCGTTACATAATTTATTTCGCATAATTCAGAGGGTATAAATGATCTATTAGGCATAAGTATTTTTACCAAAAACACTTAGAACAACAAACATATTTCAAAATAAGCAGTTTTTCTGGTTATTAACAGAGAACTAGGAAAAAGGACACAGAAATTATGAGGTATGTCCCAGTTCTAGTATATCTTTTTAAATGCATATCTTTGTTCTGCACTTAGAAGTTAGATCTACAAAATCGAAATTGCATTTTCCAGAAAATCTTAGTAGCTCAAGTAGTTGACTATCTGAATTCTCACCTTATTGATGAGGGTTCGATTTTTTTAAAAACAAAGCGACATTCTGACATTCTCCCTTTATCTATTTTTTCTTGAAATTGTGGAACTTTCTCAGGCACAGCACAATCAACTAGAAGCCATTGAACTGTCAAGATGGGGTAAAAGAAAAGGGATCAGAAGCTAATGCCTTAAACACATTATTTATTTACATGAAGTGTAAATAGCAAAAGTTTGAGTACGATACTGTTACAACTTTACAGATGACAAAACCAATGACTACAAAGTGCAAAATTTGTACACCAGCAATCAGCTGTGTTTAACCTACAGAGCCTTCAAGCTTCAAGCTCATTAATTGGTTCACCTCAGCACCAAATTCATCAGGGAGTTCATTGAAAACATCTCTGCAAAACCCAGAGATCATTGCAGCCATTGCTTTCTCATAGTCGATTCCTCTCTGCTGAAAGTAGAACAACTGATCTTCACCAATCTTTGACGTTGTGGCTTCATGCTCTATACGAGCAGAGGGGTTCTTGGCCTGTTAAAATGATGCCATATGTAAATATAGAGACAGAAGTACAAAAACACAGTTACATTAAACTCCAAGTTCCAGGTAGCACCGGAGTTACATATACACAAGCAGCAGCAGCAGCTACCACAAGAAGGCTTGACCAAAATGGCAAGCCACTTCAAAGTTCAATGTGATTAATTTAATCTTACTTATTCCAGTTACCAGGATAGCTACACAATTCATGGAGCATCTGACTGATAAATTAAAAACCACACCAAAAAAACCAAAACATTCACTTTTTTGACCCCTATGCACTAATCTATTTCTTTCTTTATAGAAACTACAGAAGCTTTCTGAGAGATCCTAAAATATAGAAGGATGAATAGGGTAAATCCAATCAAAGATATTAGAGACTAGAGACTGCTTTTAAATTAGTTTGCACTGGTTTCTCCAACAATTCACAAGGATGGGAGCATATTTCCTGTGATACTTTACTAGAAGGCTATCACATCCCAAATTTAGTGAAGGTTGAGTTTCCTCGAGTTAACAAAATTTAAGATGATTATCAAAGGCCACTGAGTTAGACTATATTCATTAGCAAAGGTTCTTCATCTGGAGTTCTGGACCAAGCATAATGATAAGTTAATCAAACAGATTAAGATGCAGTTTGCTGCTTGTTTAAAATATACAACACACACATAACAATTACTATTTACATCTTCTCCGTGCACGAGTACAGAGTACACACTATACACTAGCAACGGAGGCTTAATTCAATTGCAACCGAGGTTTAATTCATCTCCAGAAAAATCAACACAAATCCACACTATCATGCACGGGAATACAACAGTTGATGCTTTTCATCCAACCCAGGATCTATGGACATACTAAAAGTTAAAATAACACAACCTCTCATGACAATGAACTTCCAATGAAGCTAAGCAGTACTCATTTCTCCCATCCCCTTGTTTTCATTTTTCATGCACCACGAGTAACATACGACCCACTAGTTTTATGGTCTACATGAGAACATTCCCTGAAAGAGAGACAATTTATTGACCTGCCGTACAGCTCAAAGGCTTCCACAAGCCTAGTACGGCCTAATTAATGTAACAAACCCAATTTCACAATAGAAACATTCAAGTGTTATAATCACCAAACTTAACGTTACAATCGGAAATAGAACTAACAAAGAGCTTAGAACATCAATGGAATAGTAAAGGATAGATCAAGGAAGATGACTTGAAGGGAGATGAGAAGCTTAGACTCAAAGAAAGGGGATGAAAGGCCTAGACATTTTTTTCCTCAACAATTTCCATAACCACTTTCTCTCATCTGTCATCTTTTTATCTAGTTGTTATTTGGGCCTGGATCCCAAATCAGCCTTTGCAAAGGACTTTCGGTTTTATTGCTTCTCGGCCCAATAACTAATTGTGCGACCTTCGTGTATGTATCGACATTGGGCAAAATCTGGTTCATAACAATTAACCTGTTTTAAAAGTAACTACCAACAATGTGTACATAGCTTTTTCTTCTAAGCTCTTATTGGATGATTCCAATTTCAAGGTGGAATTTCTTTCTCCTTTTTCTCTTTTTCTTTTCTGCAATTGGAAAAGTGGAGATATTGGAAGGGGTGGTAGATTGAAAACACTGCTCCTGTACTATGAGAAAGGTCTAATGGAACTTAATGATTTTTTTTTTTTTGATCAGGTAAACAAAATTTTCATCAAAGATTGGAACTGAATGATACATCATGCATAGATGAGGAGGCCACAGAATACGGTGAAGTATACTGTGATCACAGAAAGATCATTTTTTTCACCTAAAGAGTAACAAGGCCATATCTCACAACTAAACATTGTACTTCTAAAGGTAGAGAGCAAAAGTTTCATCAAGAATTATTTTATCATGCAGAGACAGAAAGCAATATTTAAGTTCACACAGAGCTAGTTACCTGAATATATGGATAAGTGTTGGCTGCAGCTTTATCACCGATGAGCATTGAATCACATTGGGAGGAATTCCGAGCATTCTCCGCATTTGATAAGACCTGAACTAGTCCTCTGTAACAGTTTCTAGAATTTCCTGCTGAAATACCCTTCGAAATAATCCTACTCCTCGTATTCTTCCCTTTGTGTATCATCTTAGTTCCTGTATCTGCCTGCTGATAATTATTGGTCAAAGCCACTGAGTAGAACTCACCAACCGATTCATCGCCCTCTAACACAACACTCGGATATTTCCAGGTAATAGCTGAGCCAGTCTCAACTTGGGTCCATGATATCTTCGAATGAGCCCCAGCACAAAGTCCCCTCTTTGTAACGAAATTATAAATCCCTCCTCTCCCTTCCTCATCTCCAGCGTACCAATTCTGCACGGTGGAGTACTTAATCTCTGCACCTTCATGGCAATACAACTCCACAACAGCAGCATGTAACTGATTTGTATCATATGAAGGTGCCGTACACCCTTCTAAATACTCCACAAAACTCCCTTCATCCGCAACAATCAAAGTCCTCTCGAATTGTCCAGTTTCCATTGCATTTATTCTAAAATAAGTAGATATTTGCATAGGACACTTGGTGTTCTTGGGAATATACACAAATGATCCATCACTAAACACAGCTGAATTAAGAGCTGCGTAAAAATTGTCTTCTGGGGGCACAACTCTAGACAAATACTTCCTGACTATATCTGGATACTCCCTAATAGCCTCAGAAATTGAACAAAAAAACACACCAGCCTTCTCTAAAGTCTTCCTATGAGTTGTGGCAATAGAAACACTATCAAGAACAGCATCAACTGCAACATTTGCTAAACGATTTCTTTCATTCAAAGGAATACCCAATTTATCAAAATACCTAACAAGCTCAGGGTCAGCCTCATCAAGACTATTCAAAGTTGGTTTCTTTTTTGGTTCTGAATAATAACAAATATTCTGAAAATCAATTTCTGGATATTGATTATCAGACCATTTAGGCTCTTTCATTTTAACAAATTTCTCATACGATTTCAACCTGTACTCAAGCATCCAATCAGGTTCATTCTTTCTTGATGAAATTAACCTTATAGTTTCCTCAGAAAGCCCTTTTGGCAGTGCAAAAGATTCAATATTTTCATTGAAACCCCATTTATAATCTCTTTTCAAAAATTTCTGAAGTGGGTCTTCTTCATTTGAGAAAGAAAGAGATGATTCTTTACCTGGAGCTTCAACATCAGGAGCAGCTCTAATCTTGAAATTACCTGAATTTGGGATTCTGGGGGAAGGTGAATTGGGCAAAAAGTTAGAACCTTTTGGGATTTTAGATTGCTCAGTGATGGATTGAGGAGAGAAGAGTGAGATTCCGTTGGTGAGAAGAGAAGCCATAGTTGATGCTAAGGAGTCGTAGGAAGATAGAAAGAAGCCAGGTGCTCACCAATACTCAACCTAAATAAATTTTATTTGTTCTCTTTTTGTGGTGTCTGATCTTAGAGAGGTGTATGCTGACCACGTGCCTCTTCTCAAAGCCTAGTAAGTATAAGGTAAAAGAAAGGAGATAATGACCATCAATCAATTTTGTTCACTCTTTTAATTTAATTAATTTTTGATCTCCTTTATTAAAAAGTATTTTCCTCTTCAATATAAGATTTTCTAAAATAAATTTAAATTACTTAAATTTTAATATAATATAAGTATTAAATATTAGATAAAAAGTATAAATTATTGCATAGGAACAAAATTTTATTATGCACACTCAAATAATAATAATTACAGATTCTCTTAGTCATAAAAAAGTATCAAATTGATATAATAACATTAGAGCTTAATGATAAGCATTTTACTTATTTTATATTATATATAAAAACTTTTTTCTATTTTGTAAGTTAATGAAGTTCTTGAAGCCTATTTGGAATACTCTCA
>JAOTQJ010000049.1:18349866-18360165 GCA_025642045.1 Solanum sejunctum | reverse complement strand
ACATATATATATATATATATATATATATATATATATATATATAGAGAGAGAGAGAGAGAGAGAGAGGACGGCTAACAGTACACAAGATATAAAGGCACAACTAAACCTACTGCCCTACTATACCCACAGCCAGGTATCTATCTAACCTACTAACCTATCGGCCTATTACTCTAAGTCACAACCTCCATTCTTTCCTATCTAAGGTCATATCCTCGGTGAGATCAAGTTTCACCATATCTTGTCCGATCACATCCCTCCAATACTTCTTCGATCTACCTCTGCCCCTCCGTGTAACTCCTAAATTCAACCTCTCGCACCTCCTAACAGGAACATCGACACTTCTTCTCTGCATATGTCCAAACTATCACAGTCTCGCTTCCCTTATCTTGTCAGCCATAGGGGCCACCTTTAGCTTCTCCCAAATGGTCTCATTCCTAATCTTATCACTCCTAGTATGTCCACATATCCATCTTAACATTCTCATCTCCGCAACCTACATCTTCTGAACTCACTTTGATTGGCCAACACTCCACTTGATACAGTAAAGACGGTCTAACCACCATTTTGTAAAACTTACCTTTGAGTCTAGGTGGTATCTTCTTATCACACAGTACTCCAGAGGCAAGCCTCCATTTTGTCCATGCTGCCCCAATACGGTGTGTGACATCATCGTCGATATCACCACTATTCTGGATGATGGACCCAAGATATTTAAAATTTTCTCTCTTGAGAATAGGTTGAGTAGCAAGTATCACATCAATGTCTGTTTCATCCTCCGCTACACTGAATTTGCACTCTAAGTATTCTGTTTTGGTCCTGCTCAATTTGAACCCTTAGGACTCTAAAGCGTGTCTCCAAACTTCCAATATATCATTAACTTTAGCCCGAGTTTCATCAATCAATACTATGTCATCTGCAAATAGCATACACCATGAAACCTCCTTTTGAATAGACCATATCAGCTCATCCAACACCAAGTCAAACAGAAAAGGGCTCAATACAGATCGTTGATGAAGTCTCATCTCAATATGAAAGTATTCTGAGGCTCTTCCACATTCTTACCGGAGTTTGGCTCCGTCGTACATGTCCTTTATCACCCTAATATATGCTATCGAGGCACCTTTAACTTCTAGGCACCTCCATAGGATACCCCTCGGAACTTTGTCATAAGCTTTCTCGAGATCAATGAACACTATATGAAGGTCCTTCTTTCTTTCCCTATATTTCTCCGGTCAACTCCGAACAGGATGAATTGCTTCAGTAGTCGACTGTCTCGGCATGAATCCAAACTGATTCTCTGAAATAGCCACTACTTTTCTCACCCTCATCTCCACCCCTCTCTCCCAGACCGTCATGGTGTGACTTTAGCAACTTATACCCCTGTAATTGTTACAATTTTGAATATCACTCCTATTCTTGTATAATGGAAAAGTATATCCCTTAAAGAATAGGAAGGTATATCCTTTTGTTCCTTGTAAATACTTTTGATTGCACCTTTTGGTGCTATACCAATAATGCCTTACCGTTCCTAAAAGAAAATTTATTTTTGGGGCAAAATTGGCTTCCTTTGACTAGTCTGCTTACTTCTTGAAACATCAAATATTTAGATTATATCGTGGGATAAATTATGTTTCTTGGCCCATCATACATGATGTGTAGGTTCAGTTCTACACCAGATGATGCTAAGTTGTTTCTTAGCTCATCATATATAATATACCAGATAACATCTGGTCTTTGTTAGTTCAGACTTGAGACCTGTGTGGTCGAGTTCAAAGACCTAGTCTTTTGTCCTTTACTTTAAGGGCAAATACTATGATGGTATTGGCATCACGAACTATTTGAATTAAAACCAGACTGAGTCGCATAATCTTGGACAAATTCCAATTACCAGCTTCACAGGATCTCGTACCTCTAGGGAACTTGAGAACTTTGATCTCAGCCTCTCAGTTCTGGGAACCTTGACATCTAAGGCCAGGTCACACCAGTTAAACCTTGTTTGTCAAAACTGGAATACTGAATTCTAGTTTGTCACCCTTTAACTGTATTCTGTGAAATGTATATGGACAACCTTGTGATTAGTTCTGAAGTGTTCAAGTTCATAGTTATGCTTCCCGTGTTTCCTTCTTGCCCTCATGAACAGAGGTTGCGTAATGTAGAATCGAATTAAACTCATGCTGCACAGCCCAACACTTGACAGTAGCCTTGAGGATTGTGTGGCTCAAATTCAGACCAATTGAAAATTTGCAATGTGATTCTAAAGTGTATGCTTTGGTACAGTGTCATTGTATTAAAAAAAATAATCTTTTTTTTTTCATTTTCGGGCAGTTTGATGCGTTGGTTGCTGCTCTTCCTTTATCAGATGGGGGTGAAGAAGCCCAATTGAAAAGAATTGCAGAACTCCAGGTATAGGCTTCTCCATGAATAATTGGTGGAAATAACTTTTGCCATATTATATTTGAACAAAATTGATTGTGTCTTCCTCTAATTCCAATGTCATATAGCTCTACAGTCGCTAAACTAAAAAAATATAGAACAATGAATAAAGATTAATCTGTCTGTTTTGGGGACTTTAGTATTTTGTCTTGCTATGCCCGAGTTCTTACTCTGTTATGTATGTATATTATGTAGGCTGAGAACGATGCAGTTGGCCAAGAACTTCAAAAACAACTGGAAGCTGCAGGTTAGAGTTTGGTTTCCCTTGTTTTCTCTATGAGAGATAGTGAAGTTGTTCTAATTAAGATAAGGTCCAAATTTCCATTTACCTTTTTATATTATTAAGTTTTTGTTTATTCTGAGACTCAGTCTGCTGATTTTGGTGATTTAGAGAAGGAGCTAAAGCAGGTCCAGGAGTTGTTCAAGCAAGCAACAGATAACTGCCTGAACTTGAAGAAGCCAGATTGAGTAAAATAGTAGATATTTCAATTTGATAGATCTAAGGGTACAGTATTTGCTCGAGGAGCCCATTCTTACTGGGATATGCCTTGGAGGAACATCAAATTGGTTTTGTCAGTCTTTCTTATGGGTACATTAACTAACTGCTTATAACTAGGTGTGTCAGGTCATTTCCATTTAAGTTCTTGGCCAGTGGTGGAGAAAAGAATTCAGCATATCAATGTTTCGCATACCTTCTTTAATAGCTTCTTCCGTGCCATGAGTTCTATTTGGGAGTTGGCTAATTTCTCTGCTTGTGTTATTAAAAGTTTTGTAATTATTGGACTGTATCTTCCTAAACAGATCACAGAACATGGCAGCTTGTTTATATAACTACCCAAACGAATTGATGGTTTTAATTTTGTAGACATATTTTGGCACTTAACAAGCTTGTTAAACTACTAATACTGTGTCAATGGATACTTTCGAGCATAGATTGCTCATTGTCAGACGTTACTATACTGCGTGCACTCGCATTATTTTTTCTGTTTGATGCTGGGACTGAGGCTCGCCAGCAAACAAGTAACAACCATACCCAATATATAGAAAACCTAGACCATGGAGATGGAAGCTTGCTTTAGTAGCAATGATCTACATTCTCTTGCTGTCAAAAATTAAGCTAGACAGAGACATACAATTCAGTTTTAATATTAAGTTGGATCAAAAACCAATAGAGTTTTCTCTAGCAGTCCCTTGAGTATGTTTGAAAGCAAAAATTTTGATAGAATACAAGTCCAATACTGGATACCTGAACTTAACTACCTCATTCGGCAACTTCGTATCAATATGAAGTTTATTTGTTTACTTTCCTTTGTATAAGTAACTCTATCAAAGTGCAATTATCTTTGAGAACGAAAAGTGTCATCCTAGTACCATACCTTTAGATCAATATCTGTCTTAAACATGATACTAACACGGGATATAAATTGAAAGACTCAAAACTCCGTTAAGATATTAAACCAATACCTTGTGGACATTTTATCAAAATAAAACTGAACTGAGAAGGCAATCAATCAAATGATGGCAATTATTTTTGTAGAAAACATTAGTGAAAACTGCTATTGAAGGATGAACCAACATCAAGCAACAAGCAAATAAAGAGTACGCACTGTTGGGATAGCCAAAACGCAGGTCTAAAATACATGCCTACACTTCTCCAAAACCCTCAAAGTATATCTAGATCTCATATCTAAGTATCAAAATGGCAACCAGAAAACACAAACAGCAATCAATCAGTTGAACATAACCATAAATTGTGCCCCCAAGCTATAGCCTACAAAAGTTCCCAACACCCTAAGATAGTGAAACACACATCTGGATTCCAAAGGCTAATCTCATGCACCGCTGAAAACATCAATACTTAATCATCTCGGAAAGAACTCAGCAGCTACTATGACCAGCAGATCACTGCAAAAAGGAAGTGAGATGAGTATTCAAACGTATTATTACTCTTTATGGAGTAACTGTTCTATCAGTTTAAAGTTCCAAGTCCTTCAATAACAAAAATGTGGGGACAGGAATTAAAGCAGTCAAAAACTAAGACATTAATCTAATAGAATTTCACATCACTTCCAGTCAAAGTAGAGCTTTAGTTAATAAATAAGCACTCAAAGGGTTCATCAAACCTGGGGATGCTGCAAAATTTGCTGCTGCTGTTGAGGTTGTGCGTAATTTCCATATCCGGCATAGCCTGCATAATACTGGTTTGGATCCTGAGCAGGGGGAGCATAACCATAGGCATCGTACCCAGCTGTATACCCATAATAAGCACCATACTGGTTTGGATCAACCTGAGGCTGCACAGGCCAGAGAGGGAACATAAAATTAACATATATCAACAGAGAAATGCTAAAACCAGAAATTATAATTTAGACATTACTTACCTGCTGCTTATTTGCAGGACTACGACCCCAGGAAAGACGGATGCTTTGTCCACCCAGCTGAGTTCCATTTAATACCCGTAGAGCTTCCTCAGCACAACTTCTGCAATTACAAGGATGGACCATGCGTTAATTCTCCAAGCATTGAGATTGATCATCTTGAAAAGGCTTATTACTATACCTGTCAGCAAACTGAATAAAGCCACACCGCTTGCCTACTGGTATTTTTACATGAAGCAACTGCCCATAATGTCCAAAAATCTGCCTTAGATGTTCATCCGTTATATTAGAATCCAAGTTCCCAACGAAAATCTGCAACCAAAATCATTTGGATATAAGTACAAGCTAACAGAACATCAAGTGATGCCAGAAAGAAATGTACTGACTGTGGTATTAGAAGGGTCATCCTCATTTTGAGTTCCAGGTGAACTTTGATACGAAGCTGCAAAGGGAAGAGACGGAGAAGTACTTTATGCTCCATGAGTAAGATGAAGTACATAGCATGTTTTTGCACAGACAGGACAGTAGAAATACAAAACTACAAGCATATGTACCATAAACCATAACTACAGGGCAAACATCGGTCAGAAAACTACCACTATCACCATCAGGTAAACAAATCAGCGTACAGGTTCGGGTTCCTATTAAGATAACACTATTAAATATGATTCAAGAGATAAAGACCGCATTGTCGTTTCACAATTAAATAGACCAAGCATCAGACTAATGATGGCATTGCTCCAAAAGTGCAAGGAGGCTAATAACTGTTAGCTCTAGCAGGTCTCAAAAGAAGCAGAATATCCGTAGGTTGAGAACACAAGCTGACAGACATTTGACTAATAGGTTAAGAAACTCAGGAGGCATAGGCAATCAACCATTCGAGAAATGGACACACTTTCTAACTGATGGATCACCAGAAAGATGTTCTTCACATACCACAATGACTATATTCAGATATGCTTTTGAGAGTTCAAAAGATTTATTTTCGAATTTGTGAAGGATGGGCCATTGTTTGGCAAATGGCCAAGAGGAAGAACAATATATAAGTTTATAAAAAATTGAAAAGTTATTTGCAAGATGTATGCACACCATCAGATAGTTCTGGATAATGTCATGAACTTGTTTGCCTGCACGGCATTATCTTATTGCTGACTATAACATGCATTAAGATGATGCTATTTTTAATGCTTTAGCACGTGCCTAGTAAACAAGAAAGGCGAGAAAAAGCAGGAAAGAAGCACTACTTTCCCTAAATAATGTAACAAGTGACTATACATACAGCGCTACCAGCACTCCACAGCAGATGAAACATTTAATCCCTTTTTAGATCAATAAGACATTATTTTTTCAAAAAATGTGCGTAGTTGGGCATAGTTTCTACAAGCTTCTGGAATAAAACCCACAGATCAACTGAACTGTATAAAATGTATTCCCAAGTCATAATACTTCATAATTTAAAAATAAGAAAAAAGTCGAAGAAAAATGATCTTAAAACCCCTAGATAGTAATAGTATCACAAAAATAAATGAGTACTGCAATGTTGTACTAACAAGAAACAAATAATGACATCTTTAGATTACAAATGTGGCAGGAAACTTCTTGTCTCTATGAAGGGGGATTTGCTGAACAGGTTCCTGAGGTACAGGGCTAGTATTGCTAAATTAATGAATGAGACTGCAACAAATCATAGAGGTATACTGAAGACCAGGGTGCAACTTGAGGCAGGATAACAAGATATTGAAGTTAAAGAATTAGAAGGCCGAAACATAGAACTAAAGTGAAATGGCTGAAACGTAATGATAAAGCGAGTGGCTGAAACATAATGATAACCCAAAATGACTGAAAAGTAATGAAGTAAAATGGCTGAAAAGTAAGACACGCAAAACGACTGAAAAGAAAGTATAAAGTAAAATGGCTGAAAAGTAATTATGAAGTAAAATGGCTGAAAAGTAAAGATAAAGCAGTCTGACTGGAATACGGAGTAATGTGAAAAATTTGCAGAACTTAGAAAGGATAAATGTAAAAAGGATCCTACATAGAGAAATTTAACCACATTTAAATGAACTGACTTACGCCACACCACGTCCTAAAAGGTAACCATTTCAGCTGAAACAAGCGTCCAGGCCCTTAAATCATAGAGCCTCCAAATCATCCTGCTTGGAGACAAGCGGAGTTTTATGAGATTCAATATTTCAAGGGGAAGTTTTTAACTACTGGAATGAAATGACGTCGATAGCTGGGTACTCATCAAGAATTCAAGAGCATAACGCAATGAAAGAAAACATAATGGCACCTCCATAGGCGAGCAGAACAAATCTAGACTATCACTTTACCCACCAAGTTAAAGGAACAGCATCCTCAAGATTCGACCATTAAAGGAATTTCATGCCAACTAAAACAAAAGACAAAAGATCCAGAACCTAAATGCTGATTGAAGCTAGAAAAGAAGCTGCAAGCTGAATTTGTTTCACTTAACTGCTACAACAATCACCACACAGCGCAGAACATGTACCAACTAGGTTGAGGCATACCTTGACTTTGACCACCCATAGTCTTCTTGTTAGCTGCAGGACCAATCCGCATAGGCCTAGTGGAGCAAAACTGTCCATTCATCTCAGTCATAGCACGTAACTGCTCACTTTCATCCCCAAATTTAACAAAACCATAACCCTTGGTACGCCCTGTGGCCTTATCTGTGACAACCTTAGCACCCTTCACAGAAGGATAGTTAGCCCTAAATGTCTCCTGAAGCAAATAATCAGAGACATCGGCTGCCAAGTCGCCAACAAATATGGTATATTCAGGTGTATTATCAGAACGTTTTTCACCAGAACCAAGTGAAGCCCAGTTGAGTCTGAAATTTTGCTCAATATTAGGCATCAAGGTCCCATTATATGCTAGTAAATTCCTTTCTGCAGCAGCATGACTAATAAACTCAATAAAGCCATAACCCTCTGATTGTCCACTTTGCTTGTTACGGATAACTTTAGCAGAGACCACCTACATAACAGAGGAACAGTTTAATCTGTGGTTTTTTTTCTGTTTTCTTTTTTTTTGACGGGGAAGAAGAAGACTGTTAATAGTAACAATACTGCTCGAACAGTACAAAAGACAAGATATTTAAACAGGGAGACAAGGGACGGGGGATTTTTTTCTTTGTATGTTTCAGCAAGCATGCAGCTAAAGGCACAAGGTTACACACAGATTTAGGCATGGATTAATTTATTTATTTATTTAGTAAGGTCATGTAAGGATTATTACTCCCTTCTTTCAATATCTCGGATACAGTGACAATTGACAAAGGGATTCACCAAAATTTCTAGGTGTCAATAACCAAAGTCAATAAAAGCACGTACCAGCAAGTATAACCACCAATTAAGGATAAAAAGCTACCAACCAATAACAATTCAACTTGTAACATATTTAAAAAAATCCAAAACTGCAGAATTACTTATTATTTCAAAGATACGATGCAACTATTAAAATTCAGACAACATACCAAGTGTAAACAGCACAAAATTCCAAATGATACTACTTAGAATCACAAGCAACAGTTCAACTAACCAATTACAACAAAGGTAACATTTACTTAAATATCCACAAATTCCCAATTAATCTTGTCTTGATGTAAAGTAAAACTATGCATTTACCTATGGACAATCTTTGCAATCACATGTGTGTATTTCTATATAGTTACCTCTAACGACCCAATCACATATATCTACTTACCAGACAGTCCAGCAGTATAACAAAGGTAGTTAAAACAAATTTCAGTCTATTTCACAAATCTTTTTACCAAACAGTCCAGCAATATAACCAAAGGTAGTGCATACAAACTACAGCATATTCACAGGTCTTTCGCCAATACATAACACAAGTTACTGAATAAAAACAATAGCATACTGATACTGTATACCAACAACATAACACAAGCTTAAATACCAACAACATATTCACATACTTTTAACCAACAAAGGTAATACAAGACACTGAATATAAAATACAGCATAACCAACCATGTAAGACAAGTTATTGAATACAAATTACAGTACCTCTACCAACAATGTAACCCAAATGTCACTTGCTACGAAACTACATAAGTTCACTAAAAATTCACATTACTCAGGTAAACATTCAATACGAAAGAACCTATATTTTGTACCCTGATAATTTTGTTTAAGAACAAGAACCATTCGAAAACATAGCAAGAATCTATATCAAGTTGTACATGAAAAATAATAAAAAGGGACACTAACAGTAGCATACCTCTCCAGTTTGTGCGAAGCAGCTGAGAAGGTACTGTTCATCCATCCAAAACTGTAGATCTCCGATCCAAAGGCTTCGGATCTCATCAGCACTAGTCGGCTGAACAGAACCGGTAGCAGCAGCCAAACCGGAGGCGTTGTACTGAGGTGGTGGTGGTTGCTGGGGTGGAGGAACTCCGCCCTGTTGCGGAGGCTGCTGGTAATAATATCCCGCTTGCTGCGGAGGCGCAACCTGATACTGCGGCGGCTGTTGAGCCATCCACTGCTGTGTCTGCTGGTACTGTGGTGGTGGAACCATGGAATTAGCTGGTTGCATCGTGGCGGAGATGAGGGGACGGCGGAACCCTAGATGGATGTATTGAGGAAGAGAAGAGACGCAACCTTAGGAACACGAGAAGTGTATGGAATCACGCGTGGCTTTTATTTCTTCTTACACGAATGGATGAGATATTTTTCCTGCCTTTTGGGGGTTTTAACCCTAACTTTTTATTTTTATTTATAAAAATAACTATATTTAAATTATATATATTTCATATTTGAATTATGTTCAGGGTTTTATAGGAAAATTACACTTAACAATTAAATATTATTTGCAAATATAACCAAATACAATATCAACTTCAAAATTTCCAAATAAAGTAATTTGGAATTTAGGTAATTTACATATTTAGAAAATGCAGGTTGAGACGAGATGAGAATATTGAGATGGATGTATGAACATAACAGGAGGGATAAGATTAAAAATACAATCATTTGGGAAAGTTAGAGGTAGCCTCTGTGATAGACAAAATGAGAGAAACGAAACTGTGATGATTTGGGCATGTGTCGAAAAGAAGTGCGCTCTTGTTAGAAGGTGTAAAAGGTTGAATTTATGAGTTATATAGAAATGTAGAGATTGACCAAAAAAAGTATTAAAGGATGTGATTAGACAAGATATGACACAACTTAATATCATTGCAAATATGATCTTAGATATAAAAGAGTGGATATCATGTATTAGGATAGAATGTTAGTAGAAGTAAGATGATGTCAACCTTGTGATATAGTAGGTGTTGACACCCAATTTTTACCCTTCACGGTGTCAAATTAATTGTCGAGTCTTATTTTTTGTTTTAACTATTTTATACCATTATTTAAAAAAAAAAATAAATAAATAAATTAAAACCGGGCGCGTGTGGCCACGCGCCCCCCCAAATTCCCATTTATCATCCCATCTTCTTCAT
>JAOTQJ010000049.1:18329604-18349766 GCA_025642045.1 Solanum sejunctum | reverse complement strand
TGATTTTTCTCAAATTAATTGAGTTTAAATCGATTTTTGATTTTCGAATTATTTTCTTTTTTAAAAAAGCCATTTTTTGGCATAATAGTAGGTTAGTAGAAACAGTCATGTCAATATATTTTGTATTGCTATTGTCTGCTATCCATTTTGTTACTTTTATTGTATTTGCAAATTATTATTTATTTTTCCATTGTAACCGTTTAGTTTTATATTTAGTATTTTCTGCTTTTACAGATGATACTTTTGAGATGAGGGTATTTTGAAAATATCTTTTTCTCGACGAGGCAACGATATTAAGGTATGAATAGGTTTTACCTTCGTCATACTTCACTTGTGGAATTTTACTGAATATGTTATTGTTATTGTTATTACTACTGCTATTGTTAAATTGAGTGATTTTTCTAAGTTTTAGAGATTAGAGTGCAAAATATAATTCCCAACTTTTAGAAAAAGTATAATTAAATTCTAAATATTCTCTAAAAAAAAGTATGAAAAAATATAATTCTAGTTTCAACTTCAAAAATTCTAATTTTTTTTTTTCATAATCAAACCTCCACTATATGTATGAGGAAAAAACTTAATGGTATATATATATATATATATAATGTTTGAATCAGTCATCCTTTCATAATTTAAATTTAGAATATAATTAGAACTAAAACCTAATTAAATTTTAATCAAAGCTTACATGCAGAAATGGATTAGGGGAAGGGTGTTTACCTAAATTTCTTTGAAAAAAAAGTACGTCGTTTTTTTGTATCTATATACATACATAAATTTTAAAGTTTTTAAGTAGCATGTAAAAGATTAATTCATTGACTCAGAAAAAATGCACCCACATCCATGATTTCCTTCTTGCATTATCTTTATATTATTATTTTATAATTTTTTAAATGAAAATTCTGAATGCATTATTATTTACATAAATTTGGTTTAATTTTAAATAAACTTAAATTGAGCTTCATCAAGATCGTGCTTATCAAGCTAGTAATAAAAATGTATAAAAAATGAATAAATAAATTATCCTCCTTAATTTAGCGATTAACACTACAAGGTCGGCAGAGTTTGAAATGATAAGCAAACAACATATACTTTGAAAAGTAGCAAAATTTAAAAATTTTAGAAGCACTAAAGACATACTAAATTCCTAAATTCCAACATCAATATATAATTAATATTCATTTTAATTTAAATTTATAAAAAATTGAAATTTTGAAGAATTAGAATTCTTAATAAAAACTACATTTGTTGGGCCAATTTGGTTCAGCTTTTAATTTGATAGCATTGGACTAAAATATTTAGAGCCCATTTAAGAATAGAGTTTTTCATTTATTCGAATGCTATCTTTAGAGCAATAACTACACAATACAACAAATATATATTGTATATTAATATAGCTATAATTTAAAATTATTAGTATTTATAGTTATATTGTCACTTTTATAGCAAAAGATTACTTTATAGACAATAGTCATATTATAAGATATGTATTAAGTAACTGTTCAATAATAATTAATGATATTCTGTTACTTCTCATTCCTTTCTCTCTCTTTATCGATTTTCAAATCAAAAGAAATCATTATTTTCGTTTTTTTTTCTCAAATCACTGCTTTGTATGTGAAATCTTCTCAAGTGCAATTTTGTTAAAATTAAATAACTTTCATTTATTTGTGTTGGATTTGTATTTTTTAGTTAAATTCTATTTTTCCTTTCTATTCATATCATTCAATTTCAGTAGCAATAAAAATAAAATCTAGGAAAAATAAGAGGAACTAAAAAAGAAGAATAAGAGGAACCAAAAAAAAGAAGAACTATATCCTCATCTAATAATTTAATTTGTATTCACTAAAAAAAAGTATTCACTTGTTTTCGATATTTTTATACATTTATATACTTGTAATCTTTAACGTGTTATATCAATCTTATTCATATTATGTAATTAAATTGTATTCAAGTATCAACCAAGTTTTAAATTGTTGATTAGCGATTGTATTGATATTTTGATATATTAATACAGTTTAACAAAACAATAAATATATGTATTTCATACAATAATAAGAGTGTATTCGCTATAACAATATTTGTATCCATTCTATTCATAGAACTTGTGTTTACAGTATGAGAAAAATTAAATATTTTTGATCAAGGAGTATGATATATTTCAAAATTTTCATTAATATGATAGGAATCCAAATGGATATGTCTTTCATAAGTAAATATTAGTTGTTAATTTGATAATAAAAATTAAAAATTTAAGGGACATAATTAAAGAATTGTCTGTTATAGTAACAAAAAATACCTTATTTAATTAATTGTATTATTATACTATAAATAAATGAAATCAGATTTATACAAAATATGAGATATAGGCATAAATTGTAGCTATTTTTAGTAAATAACATATTTATAGTTATTGAACTTCAATAACCCTATAATTATAGTCATTTATGTAAGTTGTTCATTTTTAGAGCTTGAGCAATATGAGTTGGGTTGATTTATACATCAAATAAAAATAATTAAAAAATAAAATAGAATATTAAATATAACAAGAAGTTTTCAACTTAAAGTCTTAAATCATATATATAAATATTATAAAGTTCAAAAAACCTAAATACTAAAAATATTTTCTTGTAACATGCCTTGATCCATGTACAAAAAATGACAATGATTTCAAATTAAAATCATATAATCAAATCCTTGCTTGAAGTTAAACTTAATAAAAAATATTTTATTTATAAATTTGAGACTTGACTAACAAAAAGTAAATACTGTGTAACATTATATTGTAAATATTTATGCTAATATTTTAAAATTAGAATTTACATCATAAATATACTTATATTTTTTTTAAAAGAAGTGTTTGGTCCAGTGTAGTCTATAGCCATGTAATTATCAATGAAACTGATTATTTTTTAATCCAATAATAAATTAATTTAATTTAATTAGTATAAATAACAATAACATACCTAGTGGAATCTCATAAATGAGATCTAGGGAGGATAACAAACTTTACCACTACCTCATAGAAGTAGAGAGGTTGTTTCCGGGAATTATCATCTCAAAAACTCATGAGTAGAATAAACTAGATAAGGTAAAAAGAATGAAAAAGAAAAAGAGACAAAAAGAGCAACTAATAATGAAAAACACATAGTAATATGTAAATGCGATAAAATTAACATATATAATAATAACAACATATGATATAAGAATATGATAAAATCTATTACTCTATTATATCCCACGATTATACATTAGTATTGACGTATTAGCTTATTCATTTTAACAGCGCTATAAAAAAAACCAATAGCTTTTATGGGGATTACTTTGTTTGAAGCATACATTTTGATAAAGCACATGACTTACCCATGAAGCAATAATGTCTTGCTTTTGTTGAATTGAATAATACTCTGTGTTCTTCCACCAGTTACGACAGTAGCGTCGATATATGTTGTGTTTTCTTTATGTTTTGTATTCCTTTTGTCTATTATATTTATTTTATTTAAAAGATTAAAATATAATTTATCATTAAAATTTTAAGTTTATTATTATATTATTATTTATTATTAATATTTAGTTTTTAAAGAATTAAATATTATTTAAGAATAATAAAATAAATTATTATTTTAATTATTATTTATTAAAAAAATATCAAATCAATACTGAATAAAAAAAATAAATTATAAAAATATAGACAATTGTAATCAAGAAATTGAATCAAAAATCAATATGAAGCGGCCGTAACTTTTGCCATGCACATACGCATCCTTAGTAAAGCATGACAATTTTTTCCTCAAAAGAAAATTTAAAATATTACTCATTGAAGAATGAAAAGAAGATTTTTTAGATTTATAGTTTAAAACAAATTATAAATATTTATGTGATTATAAATTATTGTATTAAAAATTATATGAAAAGTTCAAAGTTAAATGTTTACTAGTATTAAATATAAGAATGTCATTCTTTTTTACTATTAAAATGAAATAGAGTGTCAAACAAATTGGAATAAATAGACTATGTTCAAAGTTAAAACAATTAAATAACCTTTTTGAAGGTTGTAATTTTTTGTAAAAAAAAATATAATATTAATTAAAAAGAAGTTATATTAAGTTATATTTTTTCGTTTTGCTTATCTATGAATAGATTTTTTTACTTACAACAACAATAACATATCTAGTAAAATCCCACAAGTGGGGTTTGGGGAGGATAGAATGTACGCAAACTTTACCACTACCATAGAAGTAGAGAAGTTGTTTCCTGAGAACCCTTATCTCAAAACTCGTAGCAGAAAAAAAACTAGATATGATAAAAGGAAGGGAACACATGAAAAAAAAACTAGAATAAAATAAAACTAACACATACGACAGATAAAGCGAACAAAAAAAAAAAACACCTAACCCTACCATTAACCTGTTACTCTAATTTGTGACCTCCACTTTTTTCTATCTAAGGTCATGTCCTCAGTGAGATCAAGTTCTGTCATATCATGTCTAATCACTTCTCCCAGTACTTATTCGGCCTACCTTTATCCCTCCGAGTATCTCCCAAAGCCAACCTCTCACACCTCTTGACAGGAGCATCGGTGCTCCTTCTCTGCACATGTGCAAACCATCGCAGTCTCGTTTCTCTCATCTTTTCGACCACGGGGCCACCTCTAGCTTCTCCCGAATGGGTTCATTCCTAACCTTGTCATTCCTAGTGTACCCACACATCCATCTCAGCATCCTTATCTCTGCGACATGCATCTTTTGAACATGTGCCTTTTTAATCGGCCAACACTTCACTCCATACAACAATAATGGTCTAACCACCATTCTATAAAACTTACCTTTGAGTTTAGGTGGTATCTTCTTGTCATACAATACTCTAGAGGCAAGCTTCCATTTAGTCCATGCTGCCCCAATAAGATGTGTGATATCCTCATCGATATCGCCACTACTCTGGCTAATGGACCCAAGATACTTAAAATTTTCCCTCTTGGGGATAGGTTGAGTGGCAAGTCTCACATCAAAGTTTGCCTCATCTCTCTCACCACTGAATTTACACTTCATGTATTCAGTTTTGATCCTGCTCAACTTGAATCCTTTGGACTCCAAAGCATGTCTCCAGGCCTCCAACCTATCATTAACTTTAGTCCGAGTCTCATCAATCAATACTATGTCATCTACAAATAACATACACCATGGAATCTCCTCCTGGATAGATCACGTTAGCTCGTTCATCACCAAGGCAAACAAGAAAAGGCTCAACACAGATTCTTGGTGAAGTCCCATCTCAACAGGAATAGATTTTTTTACTTATTTGACTAATATGTCTTGTGTGTTTACTGAAAAGTGGTTTGATTGATAAAGATTTTATTTGTGCTGAATCAGGTTGACTACTGATCATTAGGCAACAACTACAATTTTTA
Source organism: Solanum sejunctum (assembly GCA_025642045.1). NCBI lineage: Eukaryota > Viridiplantae > Streptophyta > Magnoliopsida > Solanales > Solanaceae > Solanum > Solanum sejunctum. Next base: position 18,344,359 of record JAOTQJ010000049.1, on the reverse strand, counting down.
ACATTTGATTGATGCACTATCTATGATCTGTTTTCTGATCTAGTGATACACAGGTTTGTTGTGCAGCATATATCTTTTGGACTAGTGGAACAAAATATAATTTCTAAAGTTACTTTTGTTAGCCAATTTACATAATATATAATTATTCTATGAGCGAGGAGACTCATCAAAAATAGAATCTCAATAACATCAATAACATACTCGGCAAAATTTTACAAATAGAATTTGAAGAGGGTTAAATTATACACAGACCTTATTACTATCTCATAGAGATAGAGATACTATTTTCGAAAGACTCTCATCTCAAAATGAAAAATGAAGATATTAGATATGAATATAATAAAGTGAGAAGTAAATGATAATATATAAATACAATAAAAATAACAAAATAAAAAACGGACGATAACAACATAAGATATAAAGACAGTCAAACACAACTAATCCTACTAACTTATTATATCCCAAACACTCCAAACTATATCAACTTTATTTGTTTTAGTGAAGTAATGATCTTAAAAAATGGAAAATCATCTCCCAAATATCCTTAAAGAAAGTAAAATAAAGGAAACCTTTCCCACTTGTCCAAGTACTTAATTATTTTATTTGATTCTTCTAAAATTGGAGTGGATTTTTCACTTCACTATTTGATACCCAAACTAGCAAGTAGCAACTCACATGTACCTCTCTTTATCCAAGATGGATATAATTGCAGTTCCCCTTTAATGAATTGAGGAGCCAATCATTTTCTAATAAAAAGCCTAGTAAGAACACCAACTTGGTTAGGCTTACATAAGGTCAAAATCAACCCTCTTTTCATCCTCAACCAACCAACTACCTCTATTGCAGCCACCATTTTTTGCTCCCAAATCCTCCTCTTCTTTCTTCCAAGAAAATGGATTTCTCAACTTTCCACCCCTCTACATGGAATTCTGTTTTCACCTCTCCTCTCCTCTTTCCTTATCAGTTCATTCCTGATAATTATGTTCACTGGAGAGAGACCCCTGAATCTCACATATACTCTGCTGATATTCCAGGTAAAACACACACACACACACAAAAAAAAATAATGTTGAGCCATTTAAAGTGATTCTTTTTTGGACACTCTTTGTTTTTTTCTGTATTGGGTATGAGTTTTCTTGATTTTTTTTTTTTGGACAGGGGTGAAGAAAGAGGAAATAAAGGTGGAAGTTGAGGATTCAAACTACCTGATAATAAGAACTGAAGCTGCGAATGAAAGCACAGAGCCAATAAGGAGCTTTATGAGGAAATTTAGGCTACCAGGAATGGTGGATATGGATGGAATTTCTGCTTGTTATAGAGATGGTGTTTTGACAGTCACAGTTCCAAGAAGTCTTGTGAGAAGGGGATTTTTCATTGAACCAGATGACTTGCCACAAAGGATGGTCAATCTTGGTGCTAGTGCTGCTTGATTATTTTGCTTCCAAACAAGATTTGGTTCATATTAATTAATACCTAATCCTGTAAGCAAGATTGACTCCTTTTTTATATTATTATTATTATTATTGTTATTATTATTATTGGATTTAGAATAGACAATGATTTCAAGATTGTGCTCTCAAAGGTAGTTTTTCCATTTTTTTATATGCGTACATTCTACCTCCCCTACTACTTATGATAGTAGTATGTTTGTTGTTGTTGTTTGCTCTCTTTGAGAATATGTTCATAAGTTGGATCAATGGTAATCCTTAATTATTTGCGGTCATTAATCCTTAAACTGAATTTGCTGTCACTCCAAAAAATTTTGAGCTTGAAAAATACTCCTGTACTATAGTTGTAACAAAAGGATGGGGGTGCAGTCGATTTACCCTGCTTTTCCATCCCTTCTCTTTATCATGGTCCATCGTCCCCAATTTATTTATTTAAGTGAAAGAATAAAAACCAAGGGTGTGTTTGACACATGAAAATAAATGGATTTTTTATTTATTTTTTAATATTTAATATTTGATAAGTATATACCAAAATATTTACTTGTTTATATATAATCTAGCAAAATATTACTCCTTCTATTAAGTGATTTTATAAGTTTTTTTATTGTTCAAAATAATGAAGTTGTTCAACGTTCAAGATAAATATTAATTTATTTTTCATATTTGTTCTTACCTTTAATAAAATTTTATATATTTTATGAGATAAATTACACTATAAAAAAAAATAAAAGAATAATTATAAAAAGTATTAATCTAATTAATATTTTTCATTATAAGTTTCTATTGGCTCACAAATTCATGGAATAGAGGGAGCATTAAGGTGGAAATAAAAGGTTTAGGAGGCATTGAGTAGACAAAGAGAAGATAATGAATTTGGAGGTCTCTCACTTATTGAAACTTATTTTATCAAAAAAGTTATTTTTTCTCATGTACTTAAAAAATTATTTTCCTGGAGAAAATATTTAAGAAAAATTTAAAAATATTTTCCTCCTTAACTAACACGCCCAAATCTTCTTACACATGATCTCCAGGGAAAATCTGAAATTTCTAGTTACAGAATTTAATGCAACATTGAATGTTAAATTTGGTTGCTTAAAAAAAATATAGTGAAAGACGTAAAATATCTTCATCTCTTTACCAAGGGAGCACGGAAGGGATATGGATTTTAAACTTTTGACTCTATAAATTATAAAATTTCTACCAATATCATGTTCCATCAGAAATTAAAAAACCCAAGTCCGGCATCCCCGCTAATTACAAATCTCTAGAGTCCCGCTCAAAAGAGGGCAGCATTATTTAATCTAAGATTCACTAAACAAATTTAGGTCTAAACAAGAATTTAGAAGTAGGTGGTGATATATTTTGGCCATGGAATCTGAATAAAGGTTGGGACAGCCGCCACAGGGTGGGCCTTTCGGCGTTCGGCCCCATTTACTTTACGTCTACTTTAACCAACTTATAGTTTAATGAGTGCAACTTGCCCGTGCCAAATGATTTAAAAATTACAACGTGCATGTGGATGCAACTGCAACGATCAAAAACATCTCATCTAGATTTAATGGCACCCACGCAATTGACCAAATTAGTGGATTCAGACTCAATTAATTATTTTTTCTTGTCTGGTTTTACTTGTCTTTTATTGACTTATATAAGAATTAAGTAGTAATGATAGGACTAATTTTGTCAATAAAAAAATAATTATAATTAATGATAAGAATAAATTGAAAACTAAATATAAAATTATCACTTGATTTCACAAACTAAACAAGTATTATTGCACATCTCAAAATTTTATAGTGGATAAGTAAGAGGGACAGAGGAGGGGTATCCTCTGTTATCATTTATTCATTGAAAAAAAATAGATTAATAGTGTAAATTTTGGCACTATATCCAAAAAATAATATGCAGTTGTGGAAAATAAGTGGAACTAGTTTCCTGAAAATAAAGAAGGTACGGCTAACCTGCCTAGATACAGTGAGCCTAAAACTAACAGATGCTCTCAGACAATCACCTAGTTCCCTACTGGACTAACTCAAAGTCAAATCAACAGTTAGCCTGAAACTAACAGATGCTCTCAGACAGTCAACTAGTTCCCTAATGGACTAACTTAAAGTCAAATGAGTGATGGTGTTAGAGAATGAGAAGTTAACATAAAGTGAAGCTCTCTTCACAATTCAGATAGTAAACAAGCAAAACAGGTTTCTATTCCTTCTTGCATAGGAAGTTAACACGATGATATGCAAATAAAATGTATAACAATATCGAGAAAGACTGGGGTCTCTTAATCCAACTAGTAAGAAAATTCTTACACCTTCATAGAGAGCCTTCTAATTGGATTTCCCATGGACACTTTAATCAATTCCAAAATTTCAACAGCTTCTCTCAATCTTTTGTCCACAGGCTCTTTCATTGCATGAGGTTTACTCCTGCATAAATTATGTCCAATTAGCTCACTATAACCTAATGTATGGAGAAAGAAGATTAAGCAAGTTGGGTTGTTATACTAAAGTGCAGACCTCTTGTCAGCTTTTGCTCTTCTTGAAAGCTCTTCCACGTGATTGTGTAGTCTCTTTAAAAGAGCAGGCGACTTGCTCACAGCTTCAACACCTTTCTTCTCTGTGAATATCTTCTTCAAAAGATCTGAAGCAATGAAATATCCCTCTTCTTTGTTTCTGAACAAACATTTGCAAAGCAGAAATATACAAAGCTTATGTTATCTGAAGTATATTGGGAACTTTATTTTAATGCTAAATATTTCAATAGCAAACCTTAAAAACTCCGACACTATTGTTTCCAGTGATCCACAGCTTTCGATTAGTACATCAATCAAGTGTGGATATCGGGAAAGGTTTCTGAGAGTGGAGAGAGCAGGTTTAAGAACTTCTTGATCAGGTATGCTCCGGCTGAGAGAGTGGATCAGCTTAAACAATGTACCAACAGCACCCGCAGCAACAAGTTCTTCACAACATTTTTGTGAATGTTGTGTTGCCATATCTATGGTAGGAAAAAAAAAAAGGAAATTATTGCTTTCCCTAATGAATAATGTTGACTGAACGCAAACTCATGATCTTCTAAAAATGCATTTTTCTACGCATCTATTTTCAAATAAAAGTCCAATCTCCATAGAAGAGAGATGCACAACAAGAACAGGCAAGACTGCATAAGTCAGTTAAGAGCAATGAAATATAAGATATAAAGTCAACATTGGTGAATAAATGGACACTGTAAACAAGAGTCGATCAAAGATATTTGTGCCAGATGAACAAGAAACTTACTCAGAGTTGCACAGATATGAAGAATGTCACTGACGCTTTTCATATTCAGAAGTTCTGACAATGCTGCGACAAGTCTGTTTATTATGCGCATACCATCATCAACATTTGCAGCAGATTTTTGTACTCTCTGACGCAAATCCAGAAGCTGCCCTCTTAAATCTTTTCTTGCAAGGTATCCTTTCATGTATGCCTGCATACCAAAAAATAAAGCATGAAAGCGGAAAGTTCAAAAAGAAATACAGATACCGTGGCTGCAGCTCCACATAAATTTCGAAATATTTGGAACATAAACAAGAAAATTATCCACGAAGATCTCCAGCAGACTCCCTACGGAATAGGCACAATTAGAGCAAGCTAAATAATATAACACTGAGCTTCATTCTATTTGGCTAAAAAGCATAATGACACAACATATATAGCTACTACAGTGGAAACAGAAATATATAGTTGAGACTTGAGATGGTATACCCATGTACATATATTCCCAATTTACCATAGGTAACTTGGTTATGCAATCAAAGAACTACCGTAGTATATTTGAGCAATATATTTGTTTAATGGTACTACATGACCATCCCTCTCTATATGGTTAAATACTACATCCACTCTATTCTTCAGAAATAGAATTTTTCTTTCTCATCTTTCTCACCTTCATACATACCCAATTGCTTTCCTAATAGCTATTACATTCACTGAAGAAATCGCTATAAGATCACAGCAATAATTTCACCTTTGCTTTTAAATGCAGAATGGATGGAAAATTGCAGGAATTATATTGAAGTTATCCTGCTTCAATCCACTACACAAGTTCTATCTGATGATACAAATGCTTTGATATGTTTAGTGCTGCAAAGCCTATTAAATTCAACCTGTTGCATTCCAGAGATTTTAAAGATTTTTACTTGACTTGCTCTGGGCCATTCCTGTTATATAAAAATAGAACTACTAGCAAACACAGTTTAAGGCATTATTGTTCAACTATGCTCAATGAACAAAAGTCGAGTTTCCAGATGATCTAGAAGCACACAATCGGGTAAAGAATATCTCAGAAAGATGTGAAAGGGAGGATTAGAAACAAATGATTGGATGCAAAGGTCATACAGACTATAGGGTGTTTTTCAAATGATGGTGAAACTCATTACAATCTGCTGTGCAGGAAGAGATAAATATGAAAGAGAGCTTGCTAATCTTCAAAACATTGACAAGCAAAGCTGGAAGTAAAATCTAACTCGCCAGCCATTGTCAAAGGATATAAACAAGCAGAAGAACCATTGTTGAAATAAAGAAATAATAAAAGAACAGCTAATTCAAATGTAAACTTCAGAAGTTGCCTCAAGAAAGCATGGTGCTATTAGAGAGATCAAATAACTTACCTGGATCACCATAATTCGGTGCTTGTTTCTTGAAACACTTCGTCGGGCTATCCATCCTCGGACATGTGATTGAATGACAACTACTGATTTTGTTCGCTGTTTATGAAGTAATTTACCTCTCCACCACCTTTGCAACTTTAATACTGCTAGCAGTGTCAAGTGCTTCTTTCTTGAGGCGCTTTGTCGGGCAATCCATCCTTGGACATGTGATTGGATGACAACTGCTGCTTTTGTTCTCTGTTTATGAAGCAATTTACCTCTCCACCACTTTTGCAACTTTAATATTGCTTGCAGTAATTGGTCCTTGTTTCTTGAAACACTTTTCTGGGCAATCCATCCTAGGACATGTGATTGGATGACTACTGCCGCTTTTGTTCTCTGTTCATGAAGCAATTTATCTCTCCACCACCTTTGCAACTTTAATACTGCTTGAAGTAATCGTTCCTTGTTTCTAGAAACACTTCGCCGGGCAATCCATCCTAGGACATGAGATTGGATGACAACTGCTGCTTTTGTTCTTTGTTCATGAAGCAATTTACATCTCCACCACCTTTGCAACTTTACTACTGCTTGCAGTAGTATTTTAAGTTCAAGAGCATGGACATCCAATTTTGAGACGTTACGGTAGCAGGAGGCCCCTGGAATACCATGCATTATGTTGATTATAGGCAGGAATAGAAAATGTCAATAATGAAACTTGTGATTGAAAAATAAAGGCACCTAGGAGCCTCTTTCTAGTAATGACTCCTCGTGCAAACCGTTGTATTTCCAAAGTGGCTTGCTTTTGGCGAAGGAATGCTTTCCGGTATTTCAGACTTCGAACTGCAGTTTGAATCCGTATAACGGCCTCTTTTTCGATGAGCAGTTTTCTCCTTGTCAACCAGCCACGACAATGGCTCTGGCACAATGACAAAGTTGCATGAGATGCTAAATGCAATCCTTGCTATAGTAATTAATGTAGGGGTAAACATAGAAGTCATCAATAGAGAGGCCAGAAATGATACAACAGTTGACTCTGCAATATATGGACGTAGCAACAGCAAGAAGTGTGAAAACAAAGTATTGCAGTTACAATATTTTTGCAAAATTAAGGCAACAATGCTTAGAAATACAAGTGAATTATAAGATCCACATCTTGGATAAGCTTATAATGCTTCAGGTTTGTCTATCTACATGTCTCTTCATGCTAACTGATACAAACACACTATTTAAGCCTGAAGCAGTGAGCTTAGCACTAGGCTGATGATTCAACAATATTTAGAAGTACAATCAGCTCATGAAAGGAAATGACCTAAATTTCTGCATTTTAACTTGTGTCACAAACATTTAGAACCCCACAACCTATGTGATTGATAACTTCTGGAAGGATGCAGGATACAACTACCAGAAGATACAAGGCAAATGCATGAAAAAGAGAAGCTACACACCTAGGTCCTTTGACTAAATGTTGACCTCAACAGAATGTACTTTCATATTGAGTGGCTTAAGAAGCCTGAGGCAACAGATAAAGGTGTTTTCAAGCACAATGTATGGCAGGTCAATATCAATCCTATCACAGAAGTAAATAAAAATGAATCAATCTATGCTAAAGTCTTTAATAATTCAAGAATTATTTACCTGAATCAAAATAATTTGAGATTTATGCCTATAAACATCTCTTTTAGCAATCCATTTGCGTACATAAGACTGGATTATAATCACTGACAAAGTTTCCTGTTTGCAGGAATGAAAATCCCTCAAACATCTTGCAGATCGGAAAATGCTCTGTATTGTTATCGCTGCTTGCTTCTGATCCACAAAATTCTTTCTCGTCAACCATCCACGATAGTAACTTTGAATTTTAGTTGCTGCAAAGTAATGACCACGTGGAGAACTGCTTAATTTACATTCCTTTGAAGCACATTGGATTGCAACTGCAGCTTTTATATGATGAATATTATCTTCACATTCCTTAGAAACTCCGTGAAATTGTTCTGTGTTTACAAGAGAAGACCTCACTATCCATCCACGAATACATTTTTGTATGACATAGGCAGCATCAATGAGTGTTGGAGTGGAAAAATCTTGCGACAACGCATTTCCAGTCACATGTTTTCGACAAATCCAGTCTCTTGCGGCACGCTGGATGATTATTACAGATTGTTTCAACTTAAGAAAAGCATATCTATCAATCACAGAGGCTGCGTGTTTTTCTAAATTTGCTGAACAGCTCCTTGTACCTGTTCATTTTGTATCAATACAGCAAATGGCTAAAATTCTAACATCTAGTACTGAAAAGGGGAAAAGATAAGCATGTACCACGTAGTGATGCCAGATAAGTGGGAGAACCAAAGAACTGAATTGATGGTTCCTTCTTTACCCACAGCCATGCTTGTATTGCAGCTTGCAAGATATAAACTGCATTCTTAATCCTCATATATTTGTGTTGCTGCACTGACCGTCTAAAATGTGACTGTATTACTTTTGCAGCATTTTCTGAAACAATGAAACAAACATCTTTCAGTTCGCTTGAGATCCAGAAAGACTATACTAAGCATGATTTCAATATTTCATCCTCAGAAGACAAAGGAGAGAAGGAGGATAGATAAGAGTGACATCTACATTGAAGTTGTTATATACAAGAAGCATAGCTATCTATGGGAATATTGACATTTTCCCAAAAGTAGTTACAGCAAAAGATTTACACACTAGTGCATAATTGTCAGATGTAGAAGTTCCTACTGTCGTTTCAAACCTGTATCACAGCCCAAGTGCCAACATGCATTTAACTCAAGTTAGAATGTATTGAAGGACTAAACATCACAGAGAAAGTCTAATGTCATGGATAATTACCTTTTTGAGTATCATTGCTCCCTCTAAAAATGAAAGACCGCTTTGGAATGCTCAATGTTTCCTTAGAATTACATTTGTTATTTTGTTGAGCCATCTCTTGCCACCATGCCATTACAGCCTTAAAATTTCTGGCAGCATCTGTATAATCAAAAAAGGTCATAAAGACCATGAAATTATTACAACGGAGAGAAGCCTTCATGCAAAGAAGGATCACTTCTACTGAAATTATTTCCATAAAGTGGGAACCTTTTTCATAAAATTTGAATTCAACGAAAATAGGAAAGACTTTATTCTAGCCAACTTTGATGAAACTAGAAGTAAATAAGTACGATGGACAATGAAAGTTCTTCAGTATTGACAACTTTATGGTTCCAAGGAAAGGGTTCTGCCATATGATATCAGTCAAAACTCTGCTCTAAGTGATTTATATAAACAGTGTCTGCAGTGTGCACTACCGTTTGGTGTGATAGAAAGATTTTTGCTGCATAGTGTTATCCAAAACTGTACTTCCTCTAGTTCATATAAACAGCTATCTTGATGAACGTTTCATGTCATTTGTTGGCCAAACATATGAAATAAATAAACAATAAGCTTTCTAAAACAAAAATCCCTCTAAAGAACCATCAGAGACCTTCACCATCCTTCCAATGTGTTTGTTCTTTATCTACAGCTGCTTCAGGATGCATAAACCACTGATTTGTGCTTAGCCGTCTCCTTTCGGGACTTTGACAATTAAATCCCAATAACTTGTGGAAGTTTAATTGATCCTGTTAAAAGACACCAAACGGTCATGACTTTCCTAAATGAAGATTGACTAGTTAATTGCATATAATCTTCGAGGAATAGTACCTTGTTTCTTTTTACTAATAGTTGAAACGAGAGGAACACCAAGAGAATAATGACACTCTGACCATTGCATGCACCGTTTGTTTCCAGTATATCACTGACTTGTATTACCTGCAGACATATATATTTAACTTGCAATCATACAATTTTCTGCCGACAAGTGTAAAATTAGATTATTCCTGCCACCTCGAAATGAATTAGGATCTTGGCATGGTTTTACTTGATTGAACCATTAAAATAAAATTACTATGAAAATCATTTTGGTCAAATGAATTATTTTAATTGCATGATAAGCAGTAAAACTTAACTTTCCTAGTAGGAACAACCAAAAGGGAATGATGGACATGGAATTGGGACTGAAGGATTTGACAATAAAGGTAGATCTTTAAGTGAACAACTATAACAAATTCATAGAATTGCATAAATGGTATTGCAACCTCCAGAAGGTAATGTATTTCAGGTAAAAAGCAATAAGGTAGCAGACAAATGGTTTCTTCCACTTTTGAAATCAATCGCAAAAACTTTGGTTAAGGTTAGGACAGGGTCATTTCTACAAATTGACTCTCTTTATCAGCTCAACAGATAGTTTCAACAAAAGACTAGAGAACTTAGAAAGGGATAAAGGTTCATATTAAGTATGTGCACTGTCATATCCATTATCACTAGGAGTATTGATTAATGAGGCATGCACTTCTGGCACGAAAGAGGCCAACTACCCAACAAACTTCCAATATCAGATAGGTAGATTACAGCTATTGGTTGTTCTGCATGGGCCTAGATACCCTAACAAGCATATTTTGTGGAGTGTTTAGCAGTAGCAAATGCTTGTTTGCCTCAAATTCTTAGGAGCAAATGCTTGCAACACACTTCTAGTTGACATATCTTGGGTAAATATAACAATAGTTAGGGCCATAGTTAATGTTTAGTCACTAAATAGACCCTTTTAACATATAATTTGCCTCACAAAGAAGAATGTATTCCCTTTTGGGTGATAAATCTCCTGCTCCTATGTAATAGCTAGCATACCACACAGGAGAGGTAACCCGCACTCGACGAGCTCAACCGAGAAGGCAAATCCCTTGCTTTCGCTAACAATAGGCTTCAAATTTGAGACCTCCAACATGGAAGTCCCAAGCCCAAACTACTTGGCCACCCAAAGGAAAAAACATATGCTGATTTGATTAGAAGGTACCTCATCCTGATTAACATGTGAATGCAGAAGCCATGTAAATAGTCTGAAACACTTAATGGACAAACAAGAGACCTGGTGTATTCTTACTCTGTCAAAGAAATTAAGTACTTAAGTAGTTTTCTTATTTGCAGGGGGAAACTTCATCCTCAGAAAAAGCAGCATTGCATTGGAAAACTCAGAATTATTTTGCCCCTAAACCGATTATTTTAACAAGATGATAACCGAATTATAGATCGTTATATTTATATATATATACACACACACATATATATATGTATATTCACCTCTGGAAACTTCCCCAATAGCAATGGAAGCTTTTGAGATAGAATAAAATTGTGCACTGCATCTGTGTAGTCAACTGCAGATACTATGGAAACTTCTTCATCTGTTTCGCAGAGTGCCTGCAATATCATCGCACAATGATATTGAGCTGTAAAGTGTGTTAGTAGAATGTTAAACAATGATACAGTCATGGATAACATTCAAGCACCTGATAAGAGCATGAACAGCGGTGGTCTTTGCGGAAATAATAATCAAGCAAGCACCACATAGCTTTTCCATCAACCAATGATGAAAAATTTTCGACCTTGAGATCATAACTTCCACAAATTGCCTGAAACAGTCAGTAATCATGTTGATATGCAAAATTCAAACCCTCATGATACTTGCAGAAATATTCTTCAATGAGTATACTACTGTAAGAGGATTAGGGTATTCCACAGTGGAAGCTACACACACTGAGTTTACTACATTTTGATTAACCAGGCATATTCACCATGTTATTTCCTGTATGTTTTCTTTGTATCACAGTTGAAGAGCTATGTTTTCCAGAAAGGAGACAAAGGACAATCCAACAGAGTAGTTCAATCAAAATGCTTGTGTAAAATGACACCCTGAATGAGCTGAATTTCTTTCTGTCATTTACATCAACTAATCAACCTCTATGCATCACTTGACCATATGTCAAATAATCAGTGTTTAGGTCACCAAGTGACAATATACTGAAATAATATGAAACCGTCATCACAAAATCAAGATGGAATGATACTAGGATCGCCACAGGGTTGATTTAAAGAAAATAATACTTCCATTGTCACAGAGTTCATTAAATTACAACAATACCTGGATCCAATTCAGGAGCATGTCCAAGTGAGTGCTGCCATTTGAATTTTGCTGTAACACGAAACATCAAAAGCGTTATCTGATTTCAGTCGCTTATAACGGGGGACTTTAAATGTGTGAATATAGAGCACACACTCTTTTAGACATGGTGAGCATTAACATATAGACCAACAGAAAACAGTATTGCGAACTAGAGTTGGAAACTTGTCCATAGATTTCCTGTTTTACCCAATTTACACCACTACTACTCACATTACAGACTTATTAAGTTCTTAAAAGACATTTAATTTCAACCAGAACCTTCCCATGTGATTTTTCTTTTTTCTGGAAAATAGAATGAAACTAGTAACTTTAGTCCAAACTGAGCATACCTGAACAACTCCTTTGATTTTAGAGATCTCTTCAGACAAAAGTGATTTGTTGATTAGAAGTGGCAACTGCAGAATGGACAGAAAATATCGTGAGAATATAAAAGAAGTAAAGAACGTTTAAAATTCAACTTCCAGTGATTTAGTTTCATAATTCGTGCAGCTAACAACAAATTTAGTTACAGAAATGGAACAACTGAGTAAACTGAGAAAGGATTTATTGCATAACTAATTTTTTTGTACAAAGCAACAGGTAATAGATCATAACTCGTTGGAAATAAGGTTAGATTTTTTAGCTTGTAGTGACATAGATGGAAAAATTACTAGGAATACTACATTTTACCTGCAAGTGCACAAACATGTTCCAGAGCAATGAAATGGTGAGCTCCTTGTCTCTGTCAACTATGTCTTCCGCCATAATTATTGTTCCATCTTGATCACGCAATGGCACACCTGCCTCCTGGAGAAATTGTATAACAGTGCCACAATTCGACAAACTCTTCTTGCGAGTATCTGAGGGAACTACCATTTTCTGAAATAGAACAGAACAACAAGACTTATGTTACCAATCTAGAGAAATAGCGATTCACTTTGTGCCAGCTCCATTTTCAATTTATTCTATAATGTAATTTGTATAGCTATTAACTTCATGACATTTTTAACTAAAAATAATCAAATTAGAACGTAAGAAATGAGGAGAAAAAGACAATTGTCCATAAGCTAACCGAGAGGATAGAAGGATCATGCCGCAAGAGCTGAATCGCCCTGCAAAGTCGAATGCCATCTTCAAGGTCTTCAAATAAATCAGCCACACCAAATTGATACTCAAGCAAAGGATTCTGCACCAGGAAATATGAATTGCCACAATAATCAGAACCTATAAAGTAACATATATGCATGATTTCAACAAGCGCTAAAATTTTGTTTGTTTGTTTGATGAGGATCAAACATGCAGTAAAAGTAAGCAAAAGACGAAAGGCAATCTGGGATCCAAGAAGCAACCTGCTAGACAAGGAATCTATTTGTCCAAATTAAACAAGAGACGACCCAGTAACCAGAAAAACTCAACCATGTGGTAAAAACATAAACACTAGCAAAATCAGCTCATTCATCAACACACTTACCTGTTGATATGTCACTTTATATCCTACGATGACAAGATGCGCAAGTAGATTACCTTCACCATGCATCACATCTGATGGCAAGAATTCTAACATGTATTTAAGATATAGATATGTTAATACATGAGTTAAAAATAAAAAAGAATAAACCAGCTACACAAGAAGAATTATGATGAGTAAACAGGTAATTACTGTTGATCAGTTGACGGCTAGATTTAACATCTGATTGCAAAGAGAAAAGTAAAGGAGATCCTCCATCTAGTCCATCAATACCATATTTAAGTGGCAGATTACTCTGAGTTTTGACTCTATCTAGTATGAGAACAAGCAGCAAAAATCTCTTCAGAACTATGTTTCCCAACTTTTCATAGTAGCCAGGTCTATATAAACCCTCCACTAACTTGTTGTAAGCATAGGTCTTTGCTAGACCAACATGTGAGAAAAACTGTCTCTCAAGCACCATCTTCAAGAAAACAATTTCTTGTTCAGAATTGACATCTCCATTCGGTAATAAGGCATCACCCCCCAAGAGTATGTACAATCCAATCCGAAGCCAAGTGGGGTTATAACACATAAGGATTCTCAAGGCTTTCTCCTTCATTCCAACATCAGTTATCATGGGGCAGTGAGCTCTCATTTTCAGCCGTCCTTCATCAATGGTCTGAAAAAGATAACCAAAACAGGAGAAACTTTAACTAATGACCATAATTCATACCATAGTAAAGTACCAATAAATTTTACCCTGTGATAAAAATATCGTTGGTTGAGTCATCCAATTATTACCAAGTGCCTGCATTTTTACAGTTTTCGGTTTTGCACTAATTGCTCGTATCTCGAAGTAATTCACATACACGATAAGCGTCACATAACTTTAGTTGGTGTCTAAAATCTTGATTCCAATATCTTACACACTATCATCTCCTTGGGTAAACATAGCGGAAGAGTACCTAAAAAGCATCACCAAATCAATCAATTGTGACTCCTTTCCAGACTAGTGGGGAACTTGGGGTGGCTATACGAATTGTCTTGTCCCCTTTGTTCCCCGTTGAAATAGAACCTTCAATATTTCTATTAGTCCTCTTTTCATCCTACTTTATTCAACAACAACAACAACAACAACATTACCCCAATGCCTCAAAGGCTCCCGCATATTGCGGGGTAAGGGGGGTCGAATGTAC
>JAOTQJ010000049.1:18308011-18329504 GCA_025642045.1 Solanum sejunctum | reverse complement strand
GACCCATGATGAGCGTCGAAAGTTGCATTGACTAACTGCTACTTCACAATTGAAAGAAGCGCGGACAGTTTAAAGAACCATTTTGCTTTATTTCATCATACCCCAAAGCCAAAAAATAGTGAATCTTTGGCTCCATCCTACTTTATTCAATGCTAAAAAATTGCCCTTCAAGGGGAATTAGGGTTCTCTGAGACTGGAGGTTCTCGTAGTTAAAATATTTTTGAGCTTCAATCTCCCACAAACCTTGTCATTTATTAAAACTTGACGAGAAAGCATCACATATTGTTGTAAGTAGACTAAACCAATTATTTAATCACTCGGCAGAAAAGTTGAATTTGTAAGGTGATTAAATTGCAAAATTGGCATCTATATATGTGTAGTAAGAAAAATGGATAGACCTTTGTTAGTTGAGTCATTGTAGCAAAGATTTCTTTACAGCTTCCTAAGCTCAGGTAAGCACTCAGCCTCTCCTTTAAATCTTCAAAGCTGCAAATCTCCATCAGCGAATCTTTAAGTCCAGAAAACATGGAATCCGAAAAAGCTGTCGTTTCTTCATCTTCAAAATTGGACAACAAATGTCTCTGCCTCTTCGGGCCTCGCCATAGCACATCAACTCCAACAGTGTACCCTGGGCTATTCTCCCTCTTCCCATTTCCCACAACACACGGCCTATTGGACCTCTCAAATCCTCCGGTAAACTTAGACACGTCGCAGCCACAGGAGCTAGGATTTTCAAACAAGAAATTGAGCCACACGGTTAGGGACTTCGCCAGTGATTTCAACGCTCTCTCTTTGTCATTCAATGCCTTTCGTGCTGATTTTGATTGCTCGAGCTCGAACGCCTTTAATCTTCGAGCAGCACTCGACTTCACCGCTGATGGCTTTATGCATCCACAGGGGCGGACGGAGGATACCGGTGTGGTTTTCGAGGCGGTGAAGAATTCCGGCTGGCGGTACGGAGAAGGATAAGGAGAAGAAGAAGTGAAATTTGCTTTCCGTGAATGCTTCGGAGTTTTGAAGTTGGAGATGTCTTTGAGAAGAGAAGCAGAAGATGATGAAGAAAATGGAAGGTTCTGGAAAGGTGAAGAGCATGAAGTTTGCGACGGTTTCTTGGGTTCCATTTTCCGGTCAAATTCCGATCTCTGTGAAGATTTGTCTGAAACAGGAAAAATGGTGAACTTTTTATGTTACCATTTCAATTTGAATGTGGAGACAGGCGGGGTTTTTATTAGTAGTAAAATTTTGAATTGTCCTCGGATTCTCGGGCCTCCGGCCCATCCAAAAGGAAAGGAACCCAGAAAAGGTTAGAGAGTCCCCAGAAGTAACACTAATTAGGATAGGTGCTTCCTTTAAAAATATTTTGAAAAAAATAAGTCTGGATTAAAACTTCTATTATATGCCGAGCTCGAAAAAAAGATTCAATCATAAAAATATTTTATAGAACAAATTAAGTTTCTATTTTTTGAATTAAACTATTTATATTTATATATTTTTTTACATTTTATACCTTCGTACTAGTAAAATTTTGTTCCCTTAATATTAAAATTCGTGTGTTAATGTCATATTGATGTCAATACCTACTTGTATGATATACCACTAATGGAGTATACATATACCAACAGAGTTTCACAGATCATTAAGCTCAATTTTATATGATACCGATATGGTATAAATATATACCGTCAAAATATATTTCATAGTATTTATGCTGATGTCAGCACGTGAAATAAAAAGGATAAGTGGTAGAAAGATAAATAGTTTAGATAATAGATCTATTAAGGATGAATAATTTAGATTGAGTCTATTAAAAATAAATAATTTCAAATTAAATTTATTTTATATATTTTTTCCTATTTTATATGCAGCCTTACCACAGGGTCCTGATGATCAAAATTTAGAAATAATTTAGGTGATTCTCTTAATGGGAATATGCAAAATAAGTTACATAATTGATATTTTATATTCATATTATTCTTTCCACCTTTTAATACATGTTGTCTTTAATCTTATCTTTTGTTGTTCCCATTTGTACCACACCACGCCTTTTAGTTTCTATTTTGATTAGAGACCGAGAGATTATTTTTTGAGATGAAGGTTTTAGAAAATAGTTTTTCTACTTTTATGAGTTAATGATAAGGTTTGCGTATATTCTACTCTCCCTGGATTCCACTTATAAGATTCTACTGAGTATATTATTGATGTTACTTTTTATAGTTTTTATCCAGATTTTATATAAATATTTTGAGAATAATATTTTTAATTTGCATATCAAACATTAGTTTCTTATAAAATATTTTTCATCAAAAATAATTTTGATTATAATGAGCACACCCTTAATCCATCCACTTTATTTGTCATAATTATTAAACTATTTAGTCCAAAATATTTTATCATTTTAAAAAATTAAGATAGAGTTAATTATTATTTTTATTAAAAATAATTATATAATCTTTCGCTAGCTCTCTCACACTCGCCCTCCCCACCCCAACCCCACATTTGCTATATAAGTAATAGTTAAAATGTAATTATCTAGACACATACACACACACACACACACACATATATATATATATATTCATATAACTATTTTTTTCATTGATTTTTAAGTATTCGTTAAAGTATACGCAGACTAAATATATCACAAAATTAGTACAAATAAATTTATTTATATACTGACACATCGTAGATACACTAAATATATCAATATCTTCTCAAAACTAATTTGTAATTGTGCATATATACATTGGCTACTATGCACAAGTATGCTCAAATACGATGCACACAATATTTCCAGGGACAATTTTAATGAGATATACAATTATTGACGCTATCGATACATTCAATAATTAGCATCTACACTGGTAGGCTTTATAAAAATTGCCCAAAAATAAATAAGGATACTTTAATTAGTATCTTTATACTTAATAACTTTTATGCTATATAATAGTGAAACATGATAGTTAAATGTGCGAATCGTACAACTACTTGCTTTGAGAATGATCATTTATATTTGATGGTCAAGTTTGTTTTCGAGTTTGTTTACTCTGGACACAATCTCAAAAGCATATAACTGAAATTGAAGATTTGCATTGGTTTCAGACATATTTATCTAAAACATGTTTTTGTGAAGACCAAATATTAAATATTTTTTATTGAAATTTAATATGATTTATCAATACCGACTTTAAATATTTTTTTGCTGAAATTACAGAATTAATAAAGCCAAAGCTTGTATCCTTTTTAATAATTAAATTGTGACATTAACGAGATTTGAGATATATAATAGCTTGTCCACATCAATTTCAACAAAGGTTATGATCTTGAGAAAATTTAAGTTTAGATAATTTTTTATTAAAACTACATCCTTCTAAGATCAAACTACAAATATTTTGGCACAAGGTCAAAACATATATTTGCCTTCGTTTAGATGTATATGATTAAAAAGCAAAAAAATGAAGTTATGAGCCACATCACACAAACTATGATTATTTCCTTCCCTAAAATGAAACACACACACACACAAAAAAAAAGAAAGTATTTCAACTAGAAATAAAATTAAAGAACAATTTGTTATAATCAGAACGTAAAAATAAATTAAACTATTAAAATTTATTATACGTAAGCTTACCCTTATATTTTTGAAAGAGTCTATTTCCATGTAATGATTCCATGATTTCATGACTTCTTTTCAATAATTTTACCAATTACTTCGACGCTTACCTTCCAATAACTTTATCCATCATTCCAATACTCCCCTTCCGACAATCACTTTTGTTAGTTTTCTTTTAGGCAAAAGGGATACATTATATATATAACTACGAACAGGGCATTGCACTATTATTACTAGTAGTTGTTAGTATGTTATCACTACGCGTGTAGTCAAGCACTATATCACGATTAATACTAGCTTCTAATACCATAGCATAATTAGTACTAGTTATTACACATAGGTTTTCAAAATGCGCTAACTTATTACAATTAAACCATATTATAACTTTAGCAGAAGTAATTCTGTCTTGATCAGTCTTTAGTAATATCTTTTACTACGTTTGACAAAGATCGTATAATAACTAAATTACTACTAATTATTAGCTTGAAACTTAATCTAGAGAAAATATCTGCTACTTTATTTCCTTGACGAAAGTTATGATGGACCATTAAATTCTCCAATATCCTTAAAATTGATCAACAAGATAAAACAGTAGAAGAATAAGTTGGGTGTAAACTTTCCAAGAGCATCAGATCTCAGTCCATATTGAAGGGCTTCCAACATTTCCATTCCAATAATTTACTATAAACTTTGTGCTCCACGTTCAATAATTTTTTATCAATTACTTTAATGCTATTATTTTAATAATTTTATCATTTATTCCGATGTTTCCTTTTTAATAAATTTACCTTGTATTACCATTAACGCTTACTAGAAATAAAATAATAATTTTAACAATAGATAAAAGAGATATCCCACAAGATCCGTAAAAACAATACTAGCAATACTTTCTAGTAGAATGAAACTGAAAAATCATATAATTTCCTCTTTTAAAGAAAAAAACTACAAAATCCAACAAAAAGTTCCATCATAAACGCGCTTGTGACATCAATACTCTTCTCCCGAACAATTTCATTGGCCAATGCTCGTCATTAGATCATTTAATTGGTCCGTGACAATACGCGCTCATATCCTCACAATATCTCACTGAAACAAGATTAGAACAACCTACAAACCTATAAAAGTATTTATTACTCTGCCATTCATCTTTGATTTCCCTTCAGCTAAATAAAATCCAATATATGCATGTGAATATATATATAATCGAAATCCTTGAGTTGATCAATTTTCAGATAAGCCGGAGGCTTTATCAGTTGTATTGTTAGGGATTTCTGAAGTTTTGTTTTCTGAGAGGGAGGTTTTTGGGGGAAAAGAATGGCACAAGCTGTGGAAGAATGGTACAAGCAGATGCCAATAATCACTCGTTCTTATCTCACTGCTGCAATTGTCACCACAATCGGTTGTTCGCTGGAGGTATGGATATGACCCATCTTAAGGAAAAGCATTAGACTTTCAAGATTGAATTTTTTTGTTGTTTATTTATCAATTTGAAGATTTCTTTATTTGGGTAGTAATTTGTTTTTTCGTTTTCGAGATACTAATGATAGAAAATGTGGTTTATTTATACGTTAGAGCTTTATTTTATTGGGGGTTGTAATTTGGGAAGTTGGGATGGACATATAATTGATGTATACAGGGGATTCGTTTCTGACCCTAATTAATTTGGGATTGGGACATAGTTGATTGATTGTTGTACTTTGGTATGTTGAAATGGACCTGAATTAAGCAGAATGGATTTACATGTCGTATAGCTGGTCCTAACTAGTTTAGGATTGAGACTTAGTTGGTTGATTGTATTTTGTGTATATGTTGCAGATTATATCTCCTTATAACTTGTACCTGAACCCCAAGTTAGTGGTGAAGCAATATCAGGTCTGGCGCCTGGTTACAAATTTTCTCTACTTTCGGAAGATGGGTAATTTCTCCTCTCCCAGCAGTTTTTTTCCTGAAAAGATCGTTTCCTCCTTTTAGCTTAGAGAGAATGCGCATGTAATAAGGCATGACTTCAGTTGAACAGCCATGCATCTTTTAAGCCTTTAGTGGCTCAGCTAATACTTTGTAGTCTTACTGATTATTTTGTAGAACTTCTGTTGAATACACGATTCTTCTCATTGTGGTTAATGCCCTAATAACTCATGCCAATGGTCATTGGAATTGCAATATGTTGGTAGAAGTCAATTTCCTGAGTTTCAATTCTCTCTGATCTTGGCAAAAGCTATTTTACTCATGTGAGGGGTAAGAAGTTGAGTACAAAAAAAGACGAGAGCAGTGCAAGACACAATTCACGGAAATGAATTTTGTAGCTCTTAACAATATGCTAGATTTAATCCAAAATGGAAACTAGGCTCATCCTTGCCTCCTATCTGCTGCAATTCGTGAATTTCAATTTTCTGCTAATCAGCCGTACAAGTTTTCCATTTCAATTATATATTTTTATTTGTGAATGCATCTGAGATTATGAGGTGGAGGCAGAGTCACTTGTTTGGAGGAATACGGCAACATGAAAAGATACTTTGTCTTTCTTTTTCTACGTTTTCCTGATGTCCTTTTTCTTATTTTTTCAGACTTGGACTTTCTGTTTCACATGTTTTTCCTAGCTCGGTACTGCAAGCTTCTAGAAGAGAACTCCTTCAGGGGAAGGACCGCAGATTTCTTCTACATGCTCTTGTTTGGTGCCACTGTTTTAACAGGAATTGTTCTTGTTGGGGGGATGATACCATATGTCTCAGAGTCATTCGCAAGGATCATATTCCTCAGCAATTCACTGACATTTATGATGGTTAGCTACTCTGCAGTACAACTCCATTTTTGACTCAGCTTTTGTTGTCTGTCTTAGCCTTTCCTTTTTCATCATTCTGCTTCCTTCTATTGGTAGGTTTATGTATGGAGCAAGCAAAATCCGTTTATCCACATGAGCTTTTTGGGTCTGTTTACTTTCACCGCGGCTTACCTCCCATGGGTTAGTATCTATTACTTGATCCATCATACTTTGCTTCACAAATCTTTAGCTTTTAACTGTAAGAGCTGCTTCACCTGTGTTTTGTCCCTTTGCATCTTTGTGTTTCTTCTGCTAGTTATGACATTAGCAATTTACCTCTTTAATGCAATCCTGAAGTAGCAAGTGTTAATGACACTTGCTCCTGTTGTTTCCTCACGCGAGCTGAGCTGCTAAGGCCACTCGCAAAGTGTATGCTGCAACCAGACACATTGCAGAAATCACTTGTTTCCTTTTTTCCATTTGACTTTTACAGTAAGAGCTGCACTTCAAAGCTCATGTCTAGTGTATTTGTTTTTCCTTATTTATACGTGTTAAGGAGGATTTGGTTCAGTGCATTTTACTGAAAATGCACATACAAACAAGGAAAACCACTTATGCTCTTTGTGGTACAGAGGACTTGTGTTGAAATGGTCTACTTATGCTGGCATGTTCAATGATGCTTTTGATGTGAATTGCTAGGGGATAGATCTCTGGTCAAAATCTGCCAGATATCTTTTCTGCCTTATTGTGGGTTCCATGACTACAGTTGCTTTGGACTTGACGGTGTCTCTCACAATATGGCATTGGGCTTAAAACATGGCAAACTTTGTTAAACAAGTAATGTTTGATAGTGTGTGACAATTAATCAGGAAAAAAGCTAAAATCATAAAGAGCAGTTGTTTAACTCTTCAAAGAAAATGTGCAGGGCAAAGGAATACCTAACAGTTGTGTTGTAAATGGAAGTTTAAAAGACCATGGTAGTCAACCAAACACCCTTCTTCAGAAAATTATATCAGATATATTGGTGAAATTGTGTAATGTTATATATTACATAATGAACTCCCTTGAAACAATTGTATTCATGGCTCAATGGTGAAGGATGCCTAGTGTGTGTCAGGCGCTGCGGGTTCGATCTCAACTGATAGGTTCTTTTTTTGTTTCAACCAAAAACAAAGCTTGTTTGAAAGTAGAGCATTTGTCTTTACTACGTTCTATTTCTTTCTAAAAATTAAGAGGAAATAGCCAAATGCCGCCGCTCCTACTACTACACACAAAAAACCTGTTCACCAATTCCCAACTACACATTTATTCTTAATGGGGGTCCTGTTACCCCGAAACTATTTAAAAGTGGAGTATATTCCACCTTAAGTGTTGATGTGGCATAAAAAGTATATTTCACTCTCTTAAGTAGGGTGAGAAGCAACAATAACCATAAAGTTATTTTTATAATATCTTGTTTATTGAGTTTATATTTTCTTTTCTTATAGTTATCTCCTTATTTTTCTACTTGTACTTACTCCACCACTACGATGCCAAACTTACCATCCTCTCCAACCCCAATTCACCAATCACCAACTTCACCGGAGATACCCATTTCACCCTGCCATACGAAACCTATCCATTACTATCAAAAACCTTCTCGTAACTCAATGCTCTCCAACAAAACTTACACAATTAATCCTCCCAACTTCCCCAACATTCATAAACTCTAAACCATTTTCGCTCACATCAATTTCAATTAACCGATCCAAATGAAACCCATTTCTGTGCACCGAGTCGACAAAATCCAACATACCATTAACCAAATCAGTTATATAAAGCAACAAAAGAATGGAGAAAGTGAAAATAACAATACGGGGGTTTATTGGGGTCTTGCGAAGTTGTCAATGAAGTGATTCTTGATAATGTTGGGAGTGAAGATTGAAGTATAGTTTTTAGTGGGTTTGAGCTTGAACTTCCATTGGATAAGTTCAGGATTTGGAGGGATGAAGTGGAGGACTTGGAATAACAAAATGTGAGGATGATGTGATGGTGATATAGTGAGTTGACAAAGTCAACGGAGAGAGTCAATGTAGTGATTTTGAGGGAAATGACAGACTTGGGGATTTTGAGAAGAAGAAGTGAGTACTGGTGTTTTGAGAAGCAAGAAGCGGAAAAAAAGCAATGAGGGCTCGCTTCACAAAAGTGAGAAGAGCACATTTTCTCAAATAAAGTGTTAAGAAATATTAAATATGCATGGATAAATAATCAAGAACTCAAAAAAGGTAACATATTAAGCAAAATTTTCAATTCTTAGAAATCCAAATAAGCTGGATCCCCCTTTTTAGTCACTTACAAGCAAAGCATCCTAGCTTTAAAAAAAAAACAAAACCATACCTAGTAAATGCTCTTAAGTAGAATTACAAATAGAAATGAAAAAAAAGTACTTAAGTAGCGTTACAAACAAAAATTTGAAAAAAAAATCCTAGCTACAGAAACATATGCAACAGAGAAAGAGGAAAGAGGAGAAGACGAGAAGAGAAGAAGAAGAAGATAAGAGAGGAAGAATAACTTTCAGTCCTTCGCAGTCGCAGAACAGGAGGGAAAATATTTCGGAAACTTAATCTTACTTGAGTATTTTACAGAAATTTTTAAAAAAATCCTAATTAGCGCATAAGCGAACTTTTTCTTTCTTTAAATAAAAATGCCCTTCACGCTTCGGTCCTAGAAGCACATGCTTCTTCTTCCTCACATCGCTTAAAGGCATTTAAGTGACAAACAGTCACTTTGCTTAAAGCGTGCTTTAAGCAAGTGCTTCAGTGCTTTTGATAACACTGGCGAGTACTGCCATTGTTGTGAGAGGTTTTGCTTTGAGGGAATGTTACCATGGTTGGGGAAGAAAGGCAACAAAATAAGAACAAATTAATAAAACGTAAAAGATTAGCTGGTAAATACACTTGTTGAGTGCATGTAAATCACCACGAAACATATAATTGGTTATGACTTTTTAGGGTGGGGGGGATAGGACCTCGTGAAGTATAAATGTCTGGTTGGAAATTGACGAATAGGTTGGATGGGCATTTGGCTATTCACTAAAAAAAATAATATCTTATTGAAAAAGTAAATTATTCAACAAACCCCTATTTTACTGTATATTCTTTCTAAATATGTCTTAATAGTATTGTTAAAGAAGTAAATTAGAAGATTGTAATATGTTTTTGAAAATTTCAAATTACGCCAGTACAATCTAAACATTTGATCATAGGTTCTTCTCAAAGGAAAAAAAAAAAAGAAAAGAAGACTTCATAGTTCATAGGATATGCTTGGGTAAGATATTGTAGTTGCTATATTTGAGCTATAAACCTGGAGGGCTACTCAATTATTTTTCCCATTCATTCCGATTCAATGGGCTGGGGATTTGGGGTAGGTAGAGCATCAACTGAGTCCAGGAAAGCTTTTCCTGTGCAGCAGGTCTCTTATTCATTTTGTTTTGGATTTATGCAATCTTAGGTGGTCTTTTACATTCGAGATAGTGAACCATACAGTATGTTGATTTTGAAAATCACTGCCGTCTTTATCACATGAAGGGGTATTTTGCAGAGCTTTGTTTTTATGCAGTCTTTTATGTTTCCAGTTTTTTGGGATTTTTGGCTAGACACCCTTTCTGAAACATAGTTATGGAGTTCTTCACCAACATAGCTTTGCCCAAGAAAGACGCAGCGAGAAATCCAAAAACTTATTTGCCCCTTACATATAGCTCAGCCAATAGCGTATCAAAGCACCTGGATATTGGTAAACAATGATGTTCTTTACTGGGAGGACTACTAAAAGAACATTGAGTATTATATCGGTAGAACACTTAATTCTTGAATTAGAACAGAATCAGGAATCCAGGAAACTAATTTTTATATGGGTCACAATCTCTTTCATATCTTGTTTCTTGAAGTGGAAATCTAGTAGTATTTGCTTCAATGAAGTTTGTTGGTTGTGTTTGTGGTGGATAACCTCCTCATCACACTTTTTGCTCCTTGTCGCAGGTTCTTTTGGGCTTCTCTGTGCTTGTTGGGGCGAGTGCTTGGGTGGATCTACTGGTATGCTTCTTGTGATGCATGTGCTTCTATTAGGTTTTACTTGTTTCATGCTACAATAAGAAACTCTTAAGAGCTTTAAAGTAAAATGGTTTTTGCTCCTGCTTGAGCCTTCCATTGGATATCTTGCCTGAATCTTAAATGAAAGTCCTGGTGGCCAAGATTTTTTTACTTTTTTCGTTTAGTGAGAAAGATTTCACTTCTTTTCTGCTTTCCCCAATTACAAAGATGAGCCAATGCCTTCATCAATCAGCCATATTTATGTATTTTACTGAGAATTTTGCCCAAGGTGATAAACCCTGAAAACTGAGTGCTTATCTGTAGTATAGTGGTAAAAAGTCCTAGTTTTTGTTTGAAAAACAACATATGGATTCTTTTACATCTATCCTCGGTAGGTTACCTTTAGTTGTGACAATGTAGTATTATGCTTTTCTGTGTGGACCTTCCTACCTGCACTGGTGCCTGTTGTTTTTATGCCAGCACTCAGTTACCTTGCTTTTTAAAATTCCTTTAGAGGGGTTTGAATTACCCAATTTCCTTTCATTGAACTTTATGCGTGCACTTGATACGAAGGAAAATGTTTTTTATGCTAAATTTTTTCTTGTAAAATGTTTTCGTGAAAAATAAGATAAGTGTATTTTTATTTATTTTCTGGTATTTGGTGAGTAAGCAGAAAATATTTTATAAAATCTAGACAAACACTCTAGGGGGAGTGGAAGGTAGAAGTGTGGGGGATGAGGGTGGAGGTGGGGTGTGTTGTGGAGGGTGGGGATGGAACTATTATGTGGAATGCCACTTAGGGAAGTTGTTTTCCCTACTTTAGGGAAGTCGTTTTCCTCATGTTTAAGAAATTGTGTTGTGGAGGGTGGGGATGGAACTATTATATGGAATGCCACTTAGGGAAGTTGTTTCCCTACTTTAGGGAAGTCGTTTTCCTCATGTTTAAGAAATTTGGTTTTTAGAGAAAATATTTTTCAAAAATTATGATCAACCGGATGAGAAAATTGAAAAATATTTTCAGTAAAATGTTTTCCTCCCACCTATCGAACGCCCTAACTTGCAATTTTATACTGAAAGTAAACTTTCTTGTTTCAGGGAATGATTGCAGGCCATGCTTATTATTTCCTAGAGGACGTCTACCCACGAATGACTGGTCGTAGACCCCTGAAAACACCAGCCATTATCAAAGCATTGTTTGCTGATGAGCCAGTAGTGGTGGCTCGGCCTGCTAATGTTCGCTTCGCTGCTCCTCCTGTTGATGAAGTTCCCCAAAATCAATGAGATAATTCTATAAGTAAACCGGTGGCATTGGCTTCAATTTCTGTAAATTGACCTTAGATATTTTGGTTGGAGGGATTTAGGGTGGTCTTCTTGATGATGATTGTGCTTCATTCCTTGTCAAATTGTTGGTGTATTGCTTACACTAAACAACTTGGGGTTTGAAGATGCTTTCTGTAATGTAGCCTGGATTGGAGAATTGCTGCCTGGGTTGAGAAAATTCTCTCTTATAGCCTTAAAAATAGATTATTTGGTGTTGTTTCCCCTTCCCTCAGATGCTAATTGCTGATTTTTGGTATTAAAGATGTGCATTATTGAGACAAGGAAAAACTGGTTGAACTGAAATTTTGAACTTCAGTTTTGGAGTATGTTATGCATAGACCAGCGGGAAATCAAACTTTAATTGGCAAAGAAAACCTATCTTAGGACTTCTTAGAATGTATGCATACATGCAATCCACTATGTATGCACGTTTAGTGAGGATTGTTGTGTAACCTGAACAACAGCGTATCTAGTGATGTAACAAGTAGTTTTGAAATTAGTTATTATAGAATAAATTATTGTTGAATAAGTTATTCTATTATGTATATGAAATAATTTATTATATCATGTAGGATAAAAATATTTTATATTTTATCTTTGAGATTATTATATTTTATATCTCACGTTAAATGACTCATAAGCTAATAAAAGAATAATTCAGGAAGAAAAATGGGTGCTCATGAGCTAATAAAAGAACAATTCAGGAAGAAAAATGGGTGCAAAGCAAAGAAGTTTTTCTCTACAATCAGTTTTAGGCGATTTCGGATAAGGTGAGAGTTCAGATAATCAACTAATTGAGCTACTAAAATTGAATTTGACTTGATGTGTTCTCCAAGCTTGTGGGGTTGTCGTGTCTTCTTCTTCTTCTTCTTCTTTTTTTTTTAATTGAGGGTAGGGGAAGGGAAAATGGGCCGGAGATTACAATGTGAGAAATCGAACCCTCACCAATAAGGTGGAAGTTCAGATAGTCAACTAATTGAACTACTAAGATCGGATTTAACTTAATGTGTTCTCCAACCAATGAATCAGTTTGCCATGTGAGGAGGAAACCGACCTTGTGGGGTTGTCGCAGTAAATTGGAAACGACTCGAGTGACTCAGGGCTTCCATTTATAGTAGTACAAGCAGCAACGTGTTATATACAAGATTGGATCCAAAGCTTGATATTCAAGTGGAGAAGAATGGAAGAGTCAACCCAATATTATCCACCCAAATTATCAACTGTCTGCCACTGGATCATGAAAATTCCTCTACAAGGACATTGCCATCAATATAATGGTGAATCCTCGCAATCTTATAGTAAAGGAAATCCACAGAATACTTGGAACAAGCGAGTACAACGATGAAACTGAGATTACCTTCTTCTCAACTTGATGAACAATTATTTGTCTCATATTCATGCCATAACCACAAAAACAATATAATTCAAGTAAAACAGCTTAACCTTTGTTTAACAACTACGAAAAAGAGTTGACATCTTTAGCCTCTCCACAAAATTATTGCAACTGAATATCCTTTTTGCAGCTTCACTTTTCCTGAAACAACTCCACTTAGTTTCTGCAGCGGCAACCATGGGAAAGTGTTCAATTGACATAAAACTCTGCTGCAGCTAACTGATTGGGTGGTACTGTGCAGGCACTCTTTTTGGAGGCAATTTTCGCAGGATGTAGAGAACAAGAGCTGAAGGAAGAATTTCTACCAGCTGCCACAGAGAAGAATGTGATCACTCACAGAGAGAGGCAAGCCTAAGGAGAATTGAATAATGAAATAAGACATACCAGGTAGTATATCAGATTCAACACAGGATGGTCCAAGACATCAAGAGATGCGTCACGATCAAAAGCAGATAACACAACCTGCAATCAGCCAGATTAGACATTTGCAAAGGATCTCATGAACACAAGAGTGACAGCTATTTAAAGATTTTGAGTCCGGTCTAGCTCTCTATTCCAAAGCAACATTTACTTTAAACCAGATATACTTTGCCTTTCTTGATTGCCTTTTATTTGGTGGTTTTCTGGCTGAAGCCTGAAGGAATACATACGTCACAGCTTGTTATTTCATAAAAATAGCCTCAACGTTTTCACCTCTTACAAGCTAAAGCACAAATAGTATAAAAATCTCATTTCCCTGCTTGGACCTCTTTGTAGTCAAGCTAAGAGTGTCTCATTTGATTGCCAGTTTGCAAAACTTAATAATGGAGCTAGGACACTACTACACTTTGGATAATAAAAGGTTGACCATCATAGGGAGAAGAGGAAACAGATATATAAAGCCTTACCACAAAGCATCTAATGAGGAAACAGGTGAAACATATAGCAGTCACAGATCCAACCTGTGATCACATGCATACATCATATCAGATGAACCAATTTAGAGTAAGAGATATTAAGAATTATTAAGTCATGCATTATCTACGATGTATACATGTGCTTAGAAACATTCATTAAAACTTCAGATAACACAAACACATTCACATTGGTAATGTAGAAGAGGTTGTTAGAACAATCAGATTGACCAAGAAAATGTTTTCTTAAGTTGACCACTAATGATCAATTAAGCGGAAAAAACTGCTATGGCTTACCAATCATGATGAAAAAAAAAAAATCTTCCTTCATAAACATCATGTGTTAATATTATGTTTCCATCTAGTCAGACCAATTTAAGATATTTCTTTTTTCTGTTTATTCAACAGCAGAGAAGAAAAGGAAATCAGCCAAGAGAAGTTTGTTCTCAGTTAATGTTTATGAAGATGAGTCTAGCAAGTACTATGAGGTGTACAGTGGAGTACTTCCCAACGAGTGTATTTGAGGCTGTGACTAGGAGCTGAATACAAGGAGTTAAGGGTATGATGGGGAGTAGTTGTTGTTGTTACTATTATTATTGATAAAGTTATTATGGGGAGTTATTTTAAGTTCTTGATAGAAGAGTTGACTAAACCAGCTTGCACTAACCTCAATTATTCTACCAGGCAACTATCCTCCCACCAATACAGGTATTGAGATGAGAAGCAATCATCCAGCATTTTTTGCCTTTCTGACATATGCTCGAAGTTATTGAAAGATGCGAAAGAAAATCAAATCATTGAAAGAAGTGACCTCTCTCATATGGGTGAAGGATGAACTTACAAATACATATTGCAGGGATCACTAATATCAATTCCTACTAAAGTTGAAAAACAAATAAATAAGTTGAGAAGTAACTTTTGTAGGGATTTAATTGTGAGACGAACAGGGTGCATTTGATTAGATGGTCAACTATGAGCAAACAACTGGGGACCAGTTGTGAAGAGCCTTAGATTATTTAATGAGTGCCTTCAAGTTCAAATTGTTACAGTGATTGAAACCAACAAAGGGGAGATGTGGAAGGGGTGATCAAAGTTTAATATCGAATTGATGGAGACTGATGCAATAAAGCAGTTAGATCTTATGGGAGTTTTAGTAAGGAGACAAATCAGAAATCCATGGGGAGAGTTTGGAGAGGTTGTCGGGTCAAAACTAATACCAGCAGAAAACTATGGCAAGGCAAATAACTGGAAACCAGCACTCTGAAAGAACACTTCCCAAGTTTGTATAATCTTGTCATCAACAAAGAGTATTCAGCATACCATTGAAGAACACTTCAAAGAAGAATGCTGGAATCTCCTTGGCATAATAAATCATCAACACTAGATACGGACTGTTAGTGTGCTAATTGTTAAATTATGAGGAGTGATGGACCATTAGCCTGACTCCCTCCTCTGTATGCCAAGGATGATGCGAACTTCTCAGTTAAAGCACGCTACAGTTAGTTGTTAAGGAAGAATGTGGTTGTATTGGCTCAATATCGATGGAAGATGACTTGGAGGACACGAGCTACTCAGAAGTGGCTGCTTTCGGATAGTAGCCCTACATGAAGCATGAGTAACATCTCATAGCCAGCACAGAGGAAGATTTCACATCTTCAGCAGACGCTACTACTGCATTGAGGGCTCTGAATCATTTAGACATTGACTCCTACATTGTAATTTCATCTGGCTAACTTGATGTATGTTACTAAACCGGTTTGGAATTGTTTTGATGATACCTGGTAGAGGCAGTAAAAAGTTGGCAGTGCGGAAATAAGAAGAAACAGAGGACCTTATTAAAAAATACACCAGAGGAACTTACAGAATCCCCCTACGTTATTTTGGATGGTTTTAATATTAGGGAACTGCGGATGCTTTCAGGATAAAGCATCATCCTTACCTTTTGTGATATTGAAATGCTTATAGAACATGGAGTTTTCTTGCAGATTTTGACAATATAGTTGAGTTCATTGATTCCTTACACTGTTAAAGGAGTAAATTCCTAGCTACTATTGTGCACTCTTAGCATCTTGTTAGTGCTGCAGATGGCTTAATAAAATCTTACTTCATCATCAAAAAAGAGGATTCTACAAAAGGGAGACGCAAAAAATTGGTAAACCTAATATTGTATATTATAATTTGTTCCATTCCTTCTCATCTAGTCAGGCAATCTTCATTACTTGACATCATCATCTATGCACACCCAATCAACTTTGAACTGTCCCATCAGATTACAGATTCAGAAATTAATAATTCACTGGAGTTGAGCTTATGGTCAAAGTCAAACATATGATCTGACACAAACTAAATAGCAACAGATGGTATCCACCAGCCTTCAACAGTTTCGTGGTTCCAGACCAAAAGGTTATCTCTTCACGCACTGAGTAAGAATTTCTGAATAAGAGTGTTACAACAAGGTTCCATCTATTCTTCTTTTTTATCATTTCAGAATTTAATTTAGATATAGCCATATAGATACAATTTCAGGAATAGTCTTAATCAATCTGTCCACCGACTCCACTTAAATGTTATCTGGACTAAATATAGCAGTCACTCAGAGCAAGTTAAGACTATAATATAGCGGAACAATTAGCAGGACATCCTTGGACAAGGAAATTGATCAAACATCAAGTTAAAGAATTCCTTCCCCTTGGTGCTGTAGGGAGAACTTAAGTTTGTGAGGAATAAATCTTATGCCTTAAATGCAAACATATTCTCTGCCAAACTACAGCACTAACCTCTGTGTATATAAAAAGTAAGAATATAAAAGTGTAAATAGCTTTACCAGTTTAAAAAGAAAAAAAGAAGAAGATAGATGTGTAGTACACAAACCTCATGAAGCTTCTTTCTCCTCCCTTTAGATTCAATAGGACAGCGCCGCAGCATGAGAAATAACCTGATGATTGTAAAAACAAATTCCACAAGGAAAAGTAATGAAATTTAGTCATGTCTAAGGTCAACTAAGAACGATCAATAATTCTTTAGAAGATAAATGCACAGAGAAAATAGCACTTAAATTCACCTTCCACCATAGAGCAGAAAGCCCAAGGCGGCAATAAATGATACAACTGCACCAAATAAACATGCAAGGTTAAAGAAAGCAATAATCTTTGAAAGCAGATCTAACCTTGAGTAAAATATGGAAGAAGGAGAAAATGAATATAAAGAGATTCACCTGCTATAAATATTTTCCCAATGAATTCCACGGTGCTATTGTCATTAACCCAGAGGTAAACCCAGATACAGGCCTGACAAAAACCATTTTTCAGTTGTATTTAGTTTATTACCTGATGAGATAAGATCTGGAATTAGGAGAATTAGCCCTATTTCAAGGCTAAATTTTCAGATGGTTGTGTAAACATTTATTGCAAGATATTGGAAAGATATTCCAACTGCTTTCAAAACAGTTATTAAAGGTATAGCTGGAACCAAGTTATAAATATTTGATAATGAAAGTAGGAGGAGAGCTGAGATGAAAGGAGAGGCTCCAAAATTAAACTATTCTCAAGCATGTTACCCAGGTGAACCAGGCATCACATTTTGGGAAAGAAGAATATCTCAGAATTTAACATATTAAGCAGCACACATATGACCGCATATCGATGAGCAGAGGCGGCTCCAGGATCTGAATTTTATATGTCTTTGAAATTCTACCACAACCCAATTGATTTAGTGGGTTCAAAATCTATTATTTCTACTTGTTTACTGTATTTTAACATATATAAAGGGTTTGAGCTAAAGTTGGGCTTGCAGAACCCTTCTTCAGTTGTACGCATAACTTCTACACTAATCCGCCTGTCACCACCTAAATGCAAGGGGTTATCAACTAGAACCAACATTAGATGGGTTTGACTTGCGTGAAAGAATCTTTAACAGCATTCACATATTACTACAGACAAAATAATAATAAGCAATAACACTTGATCGATTATATTTCCCTATGAACACCCAATAGCACATGAGCAAGGGACACGTTTGTAGCAAACCTGAATGAAGTATATTGCACCATTTATTGCAAAATAAAAAACTCTGAGCTTATCTGTGGGTAAACTCCTGGCCTGCAAATTCATAAATGCAAGAGTTAGAAACATAGAATCAATAGATTAACAGTTTGCCTGCTGGATGCTACAGTTTCACT
Source organism: Solanum sejunctum (assembly GCA_025642045.1). NCBI lineage: Eukaryota > Viridiplantae > Streptophyta > Magnoliopsida > Solanales > Solanaceae > Solanum > Solanum sejunctum. The sequence goes on along the minus strand of JAOTQJ010000049.1, from coordinate 18,311,286 downwards.
TGCCTGGTGATATATCTCAGCCCAAAATAGAACAAGGAGTGTGAAAGTTGAAAAGAAAAGGAGCCCTGGTAGGTCCAATATTGCCAGAGTCGACACCTGGTTATCATGGAGCAAATCTAACACATCAGTAAACAATTAGGCAGCAGCTTAAGAGGCAGATGTGGCATGTTATTGATTTCTATTTCTCACCCCATCAGCCTAAAGTGAAAGTCTGGCTGCAGAGGAACTATGGATCTAAGCACTTGAACAATGCTATTGGCCCATTGCAGTCGAGCCAAAAGTTTAGATCAAGTAAAAGATGGGTAACTGGGTGAGATAAGCTTCAAACTGAAATCTGAAAGACAGACAGTATCTGCTACTGAGCTTTCAATCCAACTAACTCACACATTAAACAAACAAGGATTGCCATACAGCTATTGGAGGATGTAAGCAGTCAGAGAGCAGGATGACCTTCCAAATACAAAACAACAACATACCCCAGTGCCTCAAAAGGCTCCCGCTCATTGCGGGGTGAGGGGGGGTCGTATGTACGCAGCCTAACCCCTATGTTTAAAAACATAAAGCGTCTGTTTCCAGACAGGATGACCTTCCAAATAAATAAATTAAAAGGTGAAGAATCTGAAATGGCAAATTAAGAGCGACAAAGGTATAAGAAATCCTACGGTTCCATTTAGCAAAAGTAACATCGTGCACTTCCACTTGAATATTGTACCATCAGGTGATAACTTTTCTAGATACAGTTCTAACTAATTTTGATTTTTGATGGTTCCTACATAAGTTGACACACTATAAAGCAAAGAACAAATAATTCGAGAAAAAGGTAAAAGGATGATAAGATCAAGGAAACACATTCAGCTTGCATAGATTATCGCATTCTATTAAAAACAAACTAAACCTAATTAAGAAAGAAGATTGACAATTGAAAAGTTACTATTTAGGAAAGAAGAATATTACCTTAGGATGGACCAGAAAAACTTGTTTGTGAAATCCAAAGACAATTGCACGAACTGAAAAACAAAAGATTTGAATTTAAACAAAATTCCAGATAAGAAAAGAAGAGCAGGACGGATTGTTTAGTCTTAGTCGGTTTTACCTCCATTTACAACAAAGTTCATCAGATGGAACACCTTTTGCGTTGTCCAACCATACTCAGGTACCCTCAAATCTATCCTTATTAATTGAATCTGCACATAATTAGCTCATAGACTCAACCACAAGGAAGCACCACAAGGAAAACAGTTCTCTACACATTCAGCGTTAGGTAAAAACTGTATCTGAAACACAAACACAAATCAAAAGTAAAGTAAAGTAAAAAAACACCCTTCCATGAATCTCATCTGCTTATTGGAAAGGTCATAAATCCCACAAGCACACACGACAGGAGTACTCCCTAATAGTCACATCAAAGCCTTAGATAAAAGATCAATGCTTTGAAGATATAGACAAATGAACAGCAAGAATACAAACAACAATAACAACATAGCCAGTAAAATCTCACAAGTGGGGTCTGAGGAGGGTAGAATGCACGCAGACCTTACCGCTACCTCACAAGGTAGAGAGGATGTTTTCTGGAAGCCCTCGTCTCAAAAATCCATAAGCAGAATAAATTAGATATGAAAAAAGAGGAAGGAAAAGAAAGGGAAACAAAAAAGACGACCAACAACACAAAGCACATGACCGTGTGTAAATCAACATGATATAACGATAACATCAACATGTATATGACAGATAATGACAATACATGATATAAAACATGACTACTCTTACTATCCTACTATACCCCAAGGCCAAACATTCACCTAACCCTACCAACCAACTAGCCTGCTACTTTACCTAATCCTACCAACCAATTAGCCTGCTACTCCAATACACGACCTTCACTCCTTTCTATCTAACGATAACACACATGATAATGATAAATGAACAGCAAGAATCTACACGATAATTGATTATGAAATAATTTGGAAATCATACATAGCTAACAAAGATAAAAATTACCAGTAAAACATCCGAAGTCCGTGCAGAATCCAAGGGAAAGAAAGGAGAGTACAAAAAAAGAAGTATTCAATTTGACCCTAATAAGTATAGATAACTATTCTGTAGTTTCAAGCTAACAGTCTAACCGAACCTACAAGAAGTATGTTTAACCAGTCATTCCACTGTTCCAAAATTTTGTTGACATAAAAAACCCGCCAAATATCCCGTAAATTCTCTAAATGGAAGCCCCTAAATTACACTTCGTAATCGAACATTCTTGAAACATAATTTAGTGTGATATTCAAACTCCACCAAGATTTCCCATTTCTAAGTTACGTCAAACCCAACTAACAGCAAGTATTTGACTTTATAACATGAACTAGACACGGAAATTCTATCATGAATTCCGCTTTGATCGTGCCATTTAGCTCCCAAACTCTACTTGGTTCGTCAAATTCACAGAAAAGAGAATGGAAGAGAAAGAGAGAATTACTAGGGCAACGGCTGAAACAAGAGCATAGGAAGCACAAAGGGAGTAGAAAATCCCATCTTGCCACTGAACGGACTCATTGACGTCGTCCCACCAGTTGGTCGCCGTACCGGCGATGTCAATCGGCGACGACCCAAGTGGCAACCTAGTCATTTCACCTCTCCCTCAGCTTATCTTGTTGCCCTTGAAAGAAGTCAAAGAACTGAAGCTATATAAACATAGAAGAAGAAACGAACAAGTAAGGAACGTGCTGAGGTGCCATACACATGAAAACAGTGCCATCAATCATAAATGAGAAACTTTCTATAGTTTTATTTACTCTTACCTTCTTAGAAATTAAGATTAATTAAGTTAAATTAGTTAAAAGATCTGTACAAGTTCTCATATGTTCAACTTCATTTGCAAACCGAAAGGATGTAGTACAAGCTGCACATCTCTTAACGAGGTCTCGAGTTTAACTCTTGAAATGAAATAATTATTTTTCATCAAATAGATTGATACGAATTTAAATATAGTCATGCTCTAATATGAATATCAGATACTGAATGAATTTTTTTTTTAAGAAAAAGCTTTATTTGAAAAATTATATAATTATTGATTATTTTATTTTATATCATCATAATATATATATAACTAAAAATAATTTACAAAGATAAGTTATTACAATAATGCCATTAAAAATATTTTTTAAATTTTTTTAATAACCTCTAAAAGTAAAATTCATTTACGTGAATATACAAAAACATTTCATCATAAATACCAATAACTATCATTATATCATCATTATTTATCTGTTATTTATTGTTGA
>JAOTQJ010000049.1:18292078-18307911 GCA_025642045.1 Solanum sejunctum | reverse complement strand
AGTTTAAAAACAAAACAATAAATGGAGGCTAAAATCATAATTATAATATCCCAATAATTTCTTCTTATTAAAGAGTACTTTGAAAATTGATGTTCTTTAATTTATTATATCAATTTCATAATTATTTACACCCCTCCACATTTTACTCAATATATAGCCCCTTCATATCCTATGTTGTCACTATTAAAAAGGGGTCATATTTTCTTCCAAATAATGTATAATAATTTTTGAAAAATATACGATAAATATTTTCTAATCTTGTAATGTTTATTTAAATTTTACTTTCTATTTTTTTATAGTGCTTGATGTATATTGTTTTCCCCGTTCTAGACAATCATATGTTTTTGCTTGAGTAATAACTGCTTTCTGTCAAATTCATGCAGTAAAAATGTTATGATAATTTAATATTCACAATCATATATGAGCTTGAATGCTTTCAGATGAAATTTTACATAACTTTTCATGTATCAACTTTAGTATTTCTATTATTTTAAAACAATATGATTGATTAGCATGGGATACACATGTAAAAGCATAGAATACACGTGCTTACAAAGACTAGTTTAATCAAATATTATAAGACACTATTATAACAAAAAATGTCAATACTATATTATGATATGATATATTAATGAACGTGCTGATTTCTCCATAAAAAAATTATTAATTTTTATAAGACTAATAAAAAATAATTCGATTTTACCTACGAATTAGACAAAACATAGAACAAATTTTGTAACGAAGACGTCTTTCAACTTGTCTCAAATATATAAAATTTTAATTGAATGATAAAGGGATAGACTTTTTTGTTATAAAATTATTAAAAAATTGAATGATAGTACGAAATAAACTCCGGATATTCTATGGTTGTAAGCCGGCATGGTCCCAAAAGCCAAACACAAATTCCAATTTTCATCGCGAAGCTTGTGAGTTGTTATTTTATTGGAAAAATGGTGGACTATGAATTTGGCCGGAAATACTACTAATCATAGAATTGTATATTAGTAGCGATGTTCATGATTTGATTTGAATTAATTATTGATTAAAATAATAATTAGACTAATTCAATTAATTTTTAAATTTTTAAAAAATCAAATCAAATATCTTTTTTAATCGATTTATTATTATTTTTAAATTATAATCATGAACAACTTATATATCAGTGTTATTACAAAACAATAAACTTTAAGGAAATAGTGGACTATGGATTAAAGAAAGTATCAAACTGCTCGACATATTGTTGACTTTATGAAAAAAAAGATTAAAAAAACTCCTATTTGATTGACCAAATTCGGTTATGCTTTTATTTTCGTCTTGAAAATGTCACTCCAATTCAAAGATCTCTTTTTGAAATGATAAAATTTTATAAATTATAAAAAAAAAAGGTTGTAATATACTTTTCAACAAGAAAGAGAACAAATTGGACCGTATTAGGCTATGTTAGCAGTAATTTTGAACTGATTTGGTGGGGCACGCCGTGCCCATACAGTAGTGCAACGCATGAGAGCTCAGGTAACAAGCTACCTTAATAGACCCTCTCAAAAAATTAAGTTAATATCGTGTAAACCTATAGCTCACATATCATATATTAAACTAATAAGAACAGATACTACACTTGATCTTAGCCAAAAGGCCGAGAAAGGTATGCTTTGAATTGTGGCCCGTTTGGTATTGTATAGTGTACAGATTCCTTGTTGCTCAGTCTATGTAACGATGTGGCACTGCTGGACAAACGCACCGAACCATGTATTACACGAGAAATTTGCGGAAAAGGACCAAGAAAAACAACTTTGACTTTTTTACATGTAGTTATGTTTGAAAGATAAACATACTTATTGTGTGTGTGTGTGTTTCCCAAGCAAGCTGTTCAAAATTATGGAATCTGCATTCCTTAAAGTGTTTATCCATATGGTGTTTATTACTATCGAAGGATGTGGTGAGATGGATAAGATTCCTAAAAGGTTTTGAATTCGAATCTTGAGTATAAAAGAAATCCTATTTTGAGAGTACTCCTTTAATAGGTCTTATACGGATTAACCAGGGCTTCAATGCTTGAAATAGCATATGCTGTTTGCTTAGTTAAATAGTAAAAATAAAATTGGAATAAAAACACTGAATGGACTTGAGGGAAGTCTTAACTTGTTCTTGATCTTTTTTGTCTTGAATTGATCCCAATAAATGTGCTACTAATATTTTTTGTAAATAACATGACTGACATGGAAGATGAAATCTGAATAAGAACTAAAAACAAATATATTTTTGCTGCAGGTGAAAACATTAAACATGAACATGTTCATCTCAAGTGCAATCATCAAATTACAAATATGGCTCTCAACTATGTTCAAGTTTCTCTGATTGATAAAGGAAAACTGCAAATTTCTTTCAAAATGATAATAACCCTGAGTTTTTTCAATCTGCACAAAACATGTTTTATGTTTCATATCTTGCTCACTTTTGACAGGAAATCAAAATACTTAAGCCTAGTAATAAAGACAAGTCTTCCTGCTTATGAACAACACAGTGAAATGATGCAACTTAAATCATGTTCTATACGTGCTCATGTACGGTCTATACATGTAACTTTCCAGGCATAACTAGAAGGTGTTACCTGCTCCTTCCAAAACAAGAAGTCCTGATGATTGAATGCAATCTGAAACACAAGATATTTGGCTAAAGAATTGGCACAAAGAATCGAAAGCTCCTATGAGAGTATTATTTCTTTCTCAAATCTCTTAGAATCAACCTTGAGATTTCTATAACTGAACCCCGGAATTTCATTCATCTTGCAACTCTCAGAAACTTCAACCATAGAGCACATTGCAGGTAATCCACCACCAGATCCTCTTCTCTTCTTCTTTTTCCATTTCATCGTCAAGAACCCAAAACTAGGCCAAGAATTGCCACCACCTGAATCTATTTCCACTGAACTCTTCTGAGATTCAACTTTTCTGAAATACTCAATCTCTTTCTTCAAAAGTGAACCTACAGTTCCCCTTGTGCCTATCTCAACGGGTACACTTGCACTCATTTTATCCGAAAACCTACTAGTAATACTCCTAGCTCCGTATAACATTATCTTTTTTTCGCGAAAACCAAAAAGAAGAAGAATTTCAGAGATTTCTGGAAAGCTTATTTGTGAAGAATGAATTGCTTGGTATTTTAACTTGCACTAAGGAGCAGCTACTCTCTATAGTGCTAATGATAGTGTTTAATAGATATATGTTTTTTTTTGTTGTTGAAAGTGGACAGCGTGAGGCTCTGCATAATTGTAGCAGTGGATGGATGGGAGATGTAATCATCAACAAAACTTGCAATCAAAGCATACATCTAGATATAAATTACTACTACTATTATTTTACCCTTTTTTTGTTTCTCTGACTTATTGGTTCATATACAAGTTAGTCATCATGATTAATCCCAAGAAAGAAAAATTGGGGTATATAATAGTTACACTCTTGACCCCATTCTCTTTATTTAATTTTTCTGTTATTAAATTAATGCTAAAAATGAACTTAATCATATCTATGACAGCAGAGGATGCCTATGTGGTCCTTAGCAATCAATGTCTAGGCCTTCTTTTTTTAACCCTTGCTTTGCAAATAATCATACGATAATTCGAATAGATTATCGTGCCTACGCCGCCCCATTGAATTTAAAATGACCTTATATTTATCCATGGCTATTTGATTGATGTACATATACAAACTAATCATGCACTTAAAATAAAAAATGGTTCAAGCACTAATCCTAGTTTATCTAAAGTGACGTTTACCTACAATTGCGATGCTGACGATTTACTAAGTTAAACAAACCATTACCAAGTATTCTTGTTAATTACACATTTCTAAGCAAATTGTGTCAACATCCAGCACTGTCCAAGTCAGGGGCAGATCTACGTGGATCGTGCTGGGTGCTCAAGCATCCGTGATTCCAAAATTTTTTTTTATATATTTATATAAAAAATATGCCAAATGTGTATAAATATAAAGAAAAGCACTCAATGAACAAAAAATTTCATGAGTGTTTTGGTTCTTTGTCTCAAAGCAAGTTGCTAGATGAGGGTATTTAGGATATGAAACCTTTGTAAATCTGAGAGTAACCTTAAGGAAAAATCACCAAACATCCATCGAAGACACAACATAAACAATTGCTCCTTAAAAGCCTCAAAAATATTACTCAGTTCTACTTCACTCTCTCTCCATGTTTTCTTCCTTCTGCAAGCCTTTTCCATTGCTTATAAAAGTACAGTTCTTTACACAAAGTATGGTATCACGAGACCATGCAAGTGCTTTGATTAGCAACAACATGCAGTCAGCATAAGCATTAACTAAGTCATGTTTCCCTTGGGACTATATATCATCGCCAGAGACAACAGACTGACTATGGTATGCTGGGAAGATGTCATGAATATCTTAGGCTCTGGTGTGAGGCATGAACATGTGGTAATACATCATCTAGTCTGGTGTGAGGAACGAGCATGTTGTAATACATCATCTATTCTTGAATAACGCCCTGAAAAAGAGACTACAGAATCGACATATGAACTGGTATAACTCCCCCCAATCATCATCCCATAAGAAGTTATGGGAGCATCCTTCACTTTTCTCTGGTTCACTATCTTCCCAAGAACTTGCTCGACTAGAAGGTTCAGTGTCGTCATCGTCTGTTTCTTCTTTGCCAATTTCAAACTTCCCATTATCAAAAGAAGTAAAATCAGCTGACCTGTGAAACATAGATAACTTTGCTTCGTTGGGCTCAATGGGAGGACATATTACAGCTTTAGCTCCTGAATCTAGAAACGACTTGATTACAAATTGGGTACAGCCACAGAAACCAGTGAAGATTATAATTCTTCCCTTCCAAGCTCCAAGCTGGAAGGTTTAACAAATATAAAGGAGTTAGTGCTGCCTCCTTTCTCATTCATCTTTTATTTTCTTGGATAAATGTGTATCCATAGAGCAATAGGTCACAAGCACATATCTAGGAGAGATGACACGAAATGAATCAACACTCTCACCCAAAAATAACTTTTTTTACAAAAAAATTGGATCAATGTTAAGGGTCAACGAGTACGTTAAAGTATGTGATAGAGTACTCCTATATGAACCACTTTTGTGAGGTGCAGCATCTGGCAACCATCTTCTGCACTCACTTCTATAAGAGAGAGCAATGTATCTGATCCTGTATGCTTGGCAGGTCCACCTTCAGCTCTGACTATGAACTTGTTGACAAACTATAACCAGGAATCTTGGCAAGTTTTCTCTCCTTCAGAATTGTTCTCATCCGCCTTACATCTTCCCACATGCCATTACTCGCATAAATGTTGGACAATACCACATACACTCCATCGTTCCACGGTTCCAACTGTTGCAGGTGCTTAGCCACCCACTCTCCCATTTTCAAATGCCCATGCTTCTCACAAGCCCCCATCAGGCACCCCCAGATCACAACATTCGGTTTTATTGACATCCCTTCAATCATCCCCCTTGCCTCCTCAAGCAACCCAGCCCTGCCAAGCAAATCTACCATGCACCCATAATGTTGCAACATTGGTGCAATATCATATTCATTCTTCATCATGTTGAAATAATATTTTCCTTCCTGCACCATCCCACCATGCACACAAGCGCTCAACACCCCAACAAATGTCACATAGTTAGGCCTAACACCTGTCTCTCTCATGCAATGGAAGCATTCTATCGCATCTCTAACATACCCATGCATCGCATAGCCAACAATCATTGAAGTCCACGAGGATACATTTCTTTCTTTCATCCTTGAAAACACCCTATAAGCAAGATCCGTCTTGCCACATTTACCATACATATCAATAACAGAATTCATCATCAAAAGATCAGACCTTTCCATTTCTTTCGCTTGAAAGACGCATTTATGCAACTGAGAAGCCAAATCCAAGTCTCCAAGACTACCACAAGCAGATGTCACACTAACCATGGTTACATCATCTGGCTGCAACCCACTCTCTCTCAACTCCAAGAACATTTTTATCGCTTCTTTAGCACGCCCACCTTGGGACAGCCCCGCTATAATAGCATTCCAAGACCCCAATTTTCTTTCACTATTTTGTTCAAACACCTTACGTGCATTCTCAAATTCACCAGCTTTAGTATACAAGCTAATAAAACCACTCTCACAATACATATTAGTTTCTAAACCAAGCTTTATTGCAACCCCATGAAGATGCCGTGCCACAACATAATTCAGAACCTGACAAGTAGCCTTTAAAACAATGGGTAACGTGAAAGTATCTGGGCGAACCCCAGTTCTTGACATAGTGATGTACACATATAGAGCCTTGCTGGGGGAGTCAAGCCTAGTATATGATCTAATAATGTTATTCCAGTGAAATTGTACAGGGTATAACTCCAGGAAGTGATTTCGGATTATCTGGGCGTAAATTTGGTCAAGATGCTGTAGATTGTTGCAGTTTGATATTCGGGTCGCTATTATCTTGTCATTGGTGTCGAGAATATTAGCAGTAGTGCCTAAACCATGACTCGGATGGAATGAGCTTGCTCTCTTTCTACCAAATCGGAGCAACAGACAGTGAAATGGACTCATCAATAATATATTTGGTGTTGATCTCTTACCAGCTATAGCTACAGTCCAAAAAGAGACGATCCTGAACTGCTTCTTGCGTATCTATATCTTTTTGTGCGTGGACAAAGGTGGTGTTTTGAGACGAGGTCTCAGGAAACAAGGATCGTCTGGACCTCACTAGAAATTACCTCACTTAGTGCAATTTCTAGTAAGGTCCGTATGCATACATTTTATTATTTTCGCACTTTTCTTGTGAGATTTTACTGAATATATTATTATATAAAAATAGTGTTTTAGGGCCACTTTGCAATCTATTCAATCACTTTCAGGCACTAATCTCCGATGAAAGTAAATCAATAAGCAAAAATACAAGTAACCCTACTGAGATTATTTGCATAATTTTACGCACATCATTGACTGTTAGATCTCACCTTTACATATATATTTTCGTAATATAATGTTATCACAAGAGGGCACGAGTTCATCCCAACTAGTTTTTGTGCAACACCAGATAGGTCCCTCTACAAATTGCAGAGACCACTTGAGAACAATAGATTCTAAAAGAATGTCAGTTTCAAATTGTGCCATCCAGCACAGTCCACCAAGAACAACAAAGAAATGAATTCATAAGTAGACAAAGATAATCTTCATTGTGGGGAGAAGGATGGTTGAAAATATTGTCCCTGTTTTATCCAATAAAGTTCATTTCGCTATACAAGTTACTTATTGGGACTCAAGACCTTTCTAGGAAAATTCTGCAAAACTGAGCATCCATCAGTGACTAAGAACATACACAAAAAATGACTTCAGAGCCTCAAAATTGATTGTTTCTCTAGCTTCTTGAAATTATTACTAATTTCTACTGCACTTTTCTCTTGTCATATGCTTCATCTGCAATCCTTTTCCTTTGCTTGTACAAGTATAATTCTTCTTTACAAAGTATGGAATAATGAGGAGATCATGCAAATTGTCTTAATCAAGCAACATGCAGTCAGCGTAACCGTTGACTGATTCACGCCTTCCTTGGGACTATCATGGTCAGATACAACCGAGAGAACTATGGTATGCAGGGAAGATGGCATGAATATCTTAGGCTACGGTGCGAGGCACGAGCATGCTGCAATGCAGCACCTATTCTTGAACCACCCTGAAAAAGAGACTCGTAAAATTGACATATGAATTGGGATAACTCCCCCTCATCGTCATCCCAAAAGAACCGAGAGTGTCCTCCACTTTTCTCTGGTTCACTATCGTCCCAATCACTAGCTGGACTAGTAGGTTCAGTATCGTCATCCTCTGCTTCTTCTTCGCCAATTTCAAATTTTCCATTATCGAAAGAATTAAAATCACCTGACCCGTGAAATGTAGACAACTGAGCTTCATCAGGCTCAGTGGAAGGACATATAACAGCTTTTGCTCCTGAATCTAGAAAAGCCTTGATTACAGGTTGCTTAGGGCCGTAGAAACCAGAGAAAATTATAATTCTCTCCCTCCATGCCCCAACCTGGAAGATTTAACAAATATAAAGAGTTAGTGCTGCCTCCTTTCTAGTGCATCTTTTATTTTCTAGGGTATGCATAGAGTAATAGGTCATGCGCACAGGTCTTGGAGAATTGACACGAAATGAACCAACATACTCACTGACAGCGTATCAAGCCCTCTATCACGACAAATGAAAGAAATGCAACCCAATTTACTTGAAAGATGAACGACAGAGAGAGCTAGTGATTAACCAAAGCCTTAATAGTAAGACTTGAGTATACATTCAAAGATATGTAGTATAATGAACGAGCCTCTTATTCTTCAAACCCGAGACAGAAAAAAACCAGTCATCACAGAATCAAGTTCAGATCTCGGAGTGATGCAGATGAAACATCAAGCAAACCAGAGATAATTGTTCAATTAATTTTTAGGATAAAAGGAATATCAGGATAGGGCTATCCGCGAACATCCATTAGGGAGCATCATGATACGTTTAGCGTGAGTTCTAAGTCCGTAACAATCAGCACTGCAGAGCTTTATCTGCAGAAGACGTCACTGCATGCATTTTCGGGGAAATCCCCTGCAATCTCTGAGGGCTGAAGAGTTTATCCTTGCCACAGATACTTGAACCCAAGCAAGTAAGTTCATTTGTCATATGTTGAACCATCAGATTGGTGTTGACTTGTTCAATCAAATGATGCTAATGATATAACGTCATTTGGAAGAGATAAGTTCCTTCTCACATACATAAAATCTTGCAATGAAAAAAAGATGCAATACTGAATCACATAAATGCTCAGAGGGTATACCATCCACCGAATATCTTCTGGAGTTAAATGCATTGAAGGAACCGTCCTACGGAACATATAGGCACCAATTTCTTGGTCATCTTCCATTACCTTCAGAAGAAAAAAAATCGGCAATTCATAAATTCCTTTCATCAAGAGCAAATTGACAAATTCTTGGTTTCTGAAAGCAAAGACAATGATCAAAATAAGGATGGCAGACATGACAGCCACACGTACCTGCGTTTGACGCCCAATATAACGATGGACTACACCCCCAATTTGGAAGCATGGCCTACATCTAACAAGATCAGCAACAGTTGAGATGTCAGTGATGACTGATGCATACTTTCTCCGGCGGCCTCGCATCATAGACAGCAAGCTGAATTTGACACCCTGCAGAAACTTATCTGCTAGTTCTCCAGGCTCAGCAACCACAAATACATCATTCTGCCAACTATCTCATAGAAATTGACAACATTAGCATGATAAGCAGCATTCCAATAAGTAACGAAAAGTTAGGGAATATTTAACCTTAGTACAGAGCCAAATGTATCATTTTGCAGAGCCAAGTGCACAACTCCAACCTGAGGTGAATTCTTTAGCTTCTCGTACAAAGATTTCACAGGCAACGAAAGCTGTCGACGCTTTTGAGGAGACTCGGGCGGTGAGACAGTTGATTTTGCAGATTGTAATCCATCCAAGCTTAGTGGTGGAACTAAATCAATTCTTCCAACCCTATGCGCCCCAATATCAGGACTGTAGAAGAGAGGGCTTGAAGGGAAGCTCCCAGTGAACAATGGAGAAGCAAAAGGTGTTGGAAAGGTTGATCCTGGGGTTGCTTTCTGAGTGCTTGAGATGCCGTTAAAAAGACTGAGCTTTATTCCATTATGAGCACAAAATGACTCAAGAGAGCGAACATGGTGAAAGACTCTTCCAGCATCTGCACTATTTGGGGCCTCAACAAGAAGCACACTCCGCCTCCAACCTAAAGAAGGACTGCTTTCATCTGAAAATAAATTGAATCCTTCAAAGTTCAATCCATTTAAGACAAAAGAATATCATGCCAAGCAATCAAAGATGATTCCACACACCAGCTTTAGAATTCTTCGCTTTGAGAAACTGATGGGACTTGAAACTATCTGAAAATTTCTCATCTTGTGGTCTCTCCAACAATCTTTCACAAATATTCTTGAAAGCAGCAGAGGTGTTCTGAATGTAATCATCAGTTGCAGCTTCTAATTTTAACCAGACAGCAGGATCCGTCTCATCTAGCTCCATATCACATCGTTCATCAACTGCATCCCAGATTGTAGTAAACATGTTAAGAATGTGAAGAAAATTCTAACTCAATATCACCACAGCGCACATCGAGATCATATTCCTAACTCTTTTTCTTTAGTTCTGGCTGATTCCTAAAAATTGAATTGTTAATGAAATGACAAAAGGTGAGGAAAAGAATTGGGAAAAATAAGATTTCTCAAAAGCGAAAAAAACAATCTTTAGCTCGTAATATTTCACCTCCGGCAACATGAAAAGTAACTTCACCTGGATTAAAGCGAAAATAGTGCACATCAGGAAGCAGTGGAAGCAATGTAGTTAAAGCTTCCTCCACCCGGTCAACTGAGCATGCACTTTCTATCAGCACTTGACCAGTATCAAGGTAACGCCATCCACCTTTGCGGACCTAATACAGCAGGAAAAACAGCAGAAACAGCTATAAATTGAAGACTCGAGTAAAAGGCCTTGAAGTAAATGTTATCTTGACTTTATGAAAACTTACAGTAGCAATGGAGAGTAAACCCAAAACTGTGACAATAAAATATCATGCACTGTTTTCAATTTCTTTTTAAAAAAAAAAATCAGTATTTTTCCTAAAAGTAACTAACCATGAATTCAAATGCAGAGACAGCCTCAGAAGATAGGAACATTGAAAAAGTACGCTATGATCCAAGGGAACCGCCAGACCTTATGACACATTAAGAATAACAAACATATTTGCAGCTGACTAAAGTAGTCAAATCATATCAAAATTCTATGAGCATCACATAATCAACATTTTATTTAAGAACTGTCTCGAAGGTGCATTTCCAGATTCTCCGATCTAAATATATGGAAAGCACAGGCAAGGAAATGCTATTCATGAATACATAAAGTTCCAACAGCACGTTCAAGACTTTTGAAAGCCTGAAAAATGATGACAGTCTGTATCATAATAGGCAAGTTATATTTCTACATTTTAAAACAAATAGAATATCAAAATCAAATACTCAATCAGGAATAAATGCAGGCAAATACACTCTCCTTCTTTTCTATAACGTAAACGAAAATGTACCCTTTGCTAAGCAACAGTATACCTTCATAGGAACAGAACCACAACCAATTGAGACCAAGCAGTCAATCCTTGCATCTGGCCATAATAGTTGTGCTTCTCGTATGGCAAAAATGGTAGGATTGTTGGCAACAATTGCACCATCTTGCCAGCGGTATACATCTGAAATTAAACAGAGAGGAGTCATGGAAGATGACAATGACACGTCCATAGAAACAGAGCTCGTGAGGATTTGCCATGAGTTAAATTTTTAAGCACAAACAAGAATATACCATCAGAGTAATCATCAAGATAATAAGGTGCAGCAGATGATGCTCTTATGGCTTGCCATATCCGATGCTTACAGCTTCCCATGAAAGCATTTCTCTTATGTTCAACTTGAGCTGGATCGCTTACTGTTCCTTGGCCACTAGTAGTCAAATTCTCAGTAACCGCATGGGAAATCTCTAGTGTCCCGGCAGGGTACTGCACTTTCCCAACACAAGGGTTCAATGACAAACTTATTATTAATAATAATAATAATAATAATAATAATAATAATAATAATAATAATAATAATAATAGAGGCAAAGCTAGTGTAAATACTACTCAGGTGAAGTCTAATGTTTGGTTATATGAGGATTCAGTAATAACCTGATAGTTGCGGAAAATAAAGGGTTGAGCTGGTGTCGCACTGACAAGAGTTGATACCACAAAAACTTTAGGAATCCTTTTAATTGCTGACTCTATCAAAAGATCCCCATCCTCATCAGCACACATTTCCTTCAACAATCTCTCAAACTGATCTGCACTGTGCTGGAAGAGTATAGAGGGTAAATTATGATTTCAACGTTCCAAGGTCTGTCTCAAGTACTAGGAAAAAAAAGGGTACATGTCTAAAAACTACAAAGTAGCATCAGATGAACTGTGAGATTAGATATACTGTACCACATGAGATGAAAGTACATGTGTATAATATTTATACACTTCTTTTTTCTTTTGATAAGTTCCTAGGTATAAGATACTAGTCTCGAGCATTCTCCAATCTCCTCTTATTTCTCACATGGTATCAAAGCCTTTTAATTTTCCTAATGCTCAAAATATTTGTGCCTGTATTCACTATTCTAATCTTTTATTGAAGGCTGTTTCAGTGAAACCACACTTTTTGTGACTATCCCAGCAACACCATCTTCTTTCCCCTGATCTTACCAGAGTAATTCTTTCCACTTCTCCAGTGACCGCTTCAGCAACACCATTTATCTTTTAGGTTACAATTCCAACGCTTTTCCATCACTATTCAGGCTACTGTGGCCATTGTTCTGGCTACTATTCCCCCTGGTATTTAGGCAATATTCCACAACTATATCGGTGTCATAAAATGGGTTTGGGTTGGGGCTGAATAGAAGAGGGATTGGGTTATTTATAGCTGGGTAAAGTCTAGAGAGGTAAAAGAGATTGGGTGAGGTAATTTTTTAAAGACACATGTCATTTTTGGAATTAGAAAGCCAATTTTCAAAAAGAATTTTTCATCCAGTCTGTTAATGAAAAGGATAAGTATGCATCATCGTTAGATGACAAGGGATGCATCATCGTTAGATGACACGGGTATATATGTATCATTTGTTAGATGGTGAGAGTATATATGCACCATCTTTTAACGAGGGGTATATCTGCTCTAAACTGCAAACTTGCGGGCTATATTACCCCTTTCCAATTAAAAAATAACCACTTTACTAATATCTTGGACACCCTATTATCAATATAGGCAAGACATAAGTACACGGCAAGAGCAGTTGTAAATCAACTTAAAGAAACAAAACTGATGGCATGACATACTTTAGATCCATGTACAACCACCCTGAAACTCTGAGATGAGCTCTTGTAGAGTTGATCCAACTTTTCTCTCCATGTTGCTGCTTCATTGTCCTTGGGAATAGGTTCGGCAAACACAAGTTTCCCTGAAAAAGCAAATTTAGAGAGGCATAGTATAGAATAGAACATGCATCAGTGTTGCCACTATGACAAGCATACTACAGCAAGTTTGAAACCACTTGACAGGATGCAGAAAAGTGGAGCCTTTTTAAAGTAGAAACTCACCACCACTACAACAAACCCAATGAAAACCTACAAAGTGGGGTCTGGGGAGAGTAGAGTGACCTTACCACTACCTCTCCGAGATGGAGAGCTTGTTTCTGAAGACCCTCGGTTCAAGCAAATCAAAAGAAAAACATGACAGCTAATAGCAGTAGAAACTCACCAAGTTTTTTATATATTTCTTCACATTTTTCCAAGGACATCAGTTTAATCCCAAGAGCAACAGCAAGCATACCACCAGTTGAAGTGCCACAAATGAGGTCAAAAAGTTCGTGTATCTGCTTCCCAGTACCTTTCTCAATCTCCTTAAGGATTCTCACAGTTGCCAGACCTTTCATGCCACCACCATCCATTGAAAGTATACGCAATCCTTGCTTTGGGACCTGTCTCCCTCTTATAGCACGCCGTAGAATCTCATTTTCCCCTGCAATCAGACAGAGTATGCATTCAAAAGGCCAAGTATAGCTGAACCATAAGAAACATACAGAAACCAACCTAGTATTGCCAAAGCACGAGCCGCAGCCTTACTGACTTGTGGCTCTGATGCAACTGTCAACCGCAGTAGCAATTCCCTTAAACTTTCTGAAGTAACTAAAATGCGACGATTTTCCAAGCAGAATGCCAAATTACCAACTGCAAATAAAGCTAGTCTTTGCACCTAAGGAGACAAAATAATTCATTTCAAAGACCACTCAACAGAAACAGGAAAACAATTTTACTAACTGAATTGTGCACTCCGCAAAAGAGAATAAAGAGAGGCTTGCCTCTGGATTTCTGTGGGCACACAAAAGTTTCAATGATCTCAATACATCCTTCGTCAGCAGCTTTTGAGATACAATATCTGACGCAAACGCCAAATTTCCCAAAACTTGCAACACAGATATGACTTCCTCAGGACCAGCAGATTTTAGTACTCTTTCTATTGGTTGCATAATATCTGATTTCATCAACTGCATCGCCACAGACACGTCTGTGGCAAGAGAAGAAAGAGCAGAGCAAGCTTGTTCTACCTGAACAAAAACACAATTTTATGCACTGATTGAATAGGAAATTAGGTCGAAGCATCCTACAGTGTATAAGCTGGCATACCACATGCTGATTGTCACTACTGATCATACTTATGAGTTGCCTCACGGCATTCTCATCTTTCCCAACAACTACACGATTCCCCTCATCTTGCATTATCTTTGCCAGGGCAGAAGCTAGCAGGGGATGGTGACACGAAGAGAAACGGAATATAAGAGAGAAGAAGGCACTCAGTTTATGCCGAGATGCAATAAAGTAAGAACTATTCTCCATCTGCAATTCAATTTAAAAAAAAAAAAAAGAGTTCTTCAACTTCATAAGGCCTATCAGATAAGCAGAACTACTTTAAAAAAAAGTGTTAATGAATACCTCTATCTGCACATTCACTAATCTCAACTGATCGTCTGCTACAACCCTTATGTTTGCAAGAGATAAGTGGCGAAGCTTCTGTAGTGGCAAAATATCAGGAAGAAATTCTAGAGGATTACCAAAAAGCCTCAGAACACGTAACATTGTCATTGCCCTGTAATTAAGTCATAAAAACATCAAACCTCAAGCACAGTATTTGACTAGAAATCAAAGAGAAATGGAAGATTGGCCAGTCGTAAGTATAAATAGAGAGACCTGAAATCAAGAAGAGGTCGCACCAGCTTGTTGTGTTCCAGCGATAATTCAACAAGCCCAATACACTCTCGCAGTTCAACTGTTCATCATATCCAACCAGGGCAAAGAATGAAATGAGTAGGAAGGAATCATTGTTATATGTATTACTACTCATGAACTGATTTAAGGTAATTCCAACAAATATACAGTTTACAAACCATCTAAGTCGTACTCTGTCAGTTTCTATGTGAAAATTTCAATCTTACCAGGGACAGAGACTAACATGTTGTAGTCCACAGCAAGAACTTTCAGGCATTTTAGTTCACCAAGCTCAGGTGGCAAATTTGCTAGCTTATTGTTATCAAGATATAGTCTTTCAAGAAGAGGCAGCTGGGTTATCTCTACTGGCAGCACCTGCAACATATAAAAATATATGGGAACCCAATTGATCAGAAACTGCTTCTCAATATGGTCATTCTACAAGTTACAAACAGTAGTTTGATTGGCTTTAATCATAACCACTATCAGCAGATCAGTTTCTGATGAACCAGGAAAACAAAAGAAGAAGATTCGTACTACATATAACAAATACATACCTTGGAATGCTTTCTAAAGTTAAAAGTTCCCTATTTATTGAAACTACATTGTGCACATGCACGAAGCAAGAACAACTCTAACAAATTCAAACTAATGGAATTGGCTACATGATCCTTGATATGCATTGTAGTCAACCTAGACCCGCTTTCATTCCAATACTCAATACCAATTACTATGGTTTGGCAAGAACACCACATAAATAAATAACTCAAAATCACTCATCAAAACTTAAATATAAATTGTACAAACTTACAAATACGGAACTAATGTTAAAACAAGAATCACTCACCATTAGTCCAAGACCACATAGACTAACAACAGTAACACTCTTCCAGTGGTCAGCACACCCCACTGGTGAGCCTTCCCCACTTCCT
>JAOTQJ010000049.1:18268977-18283048 GCA_025642045.1 Solanum sejunctum | reverse complement strand
TTTTTTTAATTAATAAAAATCAAAGATATAAACTTTTATATTAAACATTGATGTTAATTTTATTTTTTTTCTAAAATTTAAACTAGACATATTCAATAAATTATTAATTATTGAAATATTAATTAAAAACTTTTAATTAACGATTAAGAAATAATTGTTACAACATCAACTAAAAATAATTAATTAATTGTTAAGATATTAATTAATAAAAAAAATTCTAAAAAATTTAAAAAAATAAAAGTTAAACTAGACGAATTTACGCGAGACAAATTAAAAATAAGAAAATCATTATGCAAGATAATATAAAATACTTCAAAAATTTACGAATTGAATTCAACCCACCCCGCACCATTGTCATCATATCTACCCCCGAAGCCATTGGCCACGTATCAATATCTCTTGCCAATAAAGAAGGTTCCACTCATAATAAAACAATCAGAACTCACAACCAACCACTGAGCACGAACTACCAAGCAATTCATTCATTTATTTCCACACTTCTTTTTTGTACAATAGTTTTTCAAATATTTTTATAATAATAACATATCTAGTAAAATTTTATAAGTGAGATTTGAAAAAGATAAAATATACACAGATTTTATCATTATCATAGAGGTTATTTTCTGGGAACCTTCATCTCAAAATCCGTAAACAGAAATAACTAAATATGACAGAAAAGAAGGAAAGAAGACAGAAAGAACAACTAATAAGATAAAATTAACACATAATACACAGATAATATGAACACGTGATAAAAAGAAGGAAACAAACACCTAAATATACCATCAACCTGCTACTTTAATTCGCGACCTCCACTTCTTTCTGTTTAAGTTCATGTCCTCAATGTGAAATAAATAAATTCGTGTGAAATTGAATTAAAGTTTTAAAATATTAGTTATAATTTTTAAAAATATATTTTGTTTCGATATTTAAAAATGTACATGACTTATAATTCATATTTTCAATGACTACAAAAAATATCGTATTGTACCAAATAACTATACTTGTTTAAAATAAGTTTGTTATAAAATTAACATTTTTATAATGAACTAAATAATACATTATTTTAAAGTTATAATATAATATTTTAATAAAAAAAGTTAATAACATAGTTATTATCTACTATGATTCATCAAATTACAATTGTTATAAAGCTCCAGCAATACAAAAATATAAATAATAATAATAATAATAAAGATAGTAATCCTAATTATTCTTTAATGAAATCCTTTGCCATCTTACCAACAATTTATTCACAGTCATAATAGATGGGTCTTTTTGTAAAGTACAAAACTTTGGAGCATATATCTTTTCCAAAAGACAAGTTTGAAGCAATTTTGGGGATTTGCAAATTTGATTTTCAAAATCTCCCCAAAATTAGATAAATATTATGACCAAGAAGATAGTTACTCAAAACAAACAAAAAATACTTTTATGATTTATGATCAAACAGGTCGATCTCCATCCAATTGGATCATAAATTAGAGATCAATTAAATTGTTTGACAAAATTAGTAACAGATAACAACATCTTGGAAAGACACATTTCTACCACTAAATACAACTATACATATCAATATTCAACGAAATACATTAATTGATGATGACTCCCCTATTATTCACAATCTTAGTAGTACTATATTTTTGTCGACACATCTAATTTACTAAGCATGCATAAAGGACAACCCACTAATTGAAACTTTTCGTAAATCATGATTTCTATTTCTTTATTTTTAATAACTAGACGTTCTTCAATTAAAAGTACAGTCAGCAGAGTCTAAAATAATCGAATTTCAAGAAATATAATATAAATTATCTATTCCAGCACAAATATCATTGTTTGCTTATTTCGCAACTCAAATCTATACTGGTAAATATGGTAAATAAGTGATAATATTTGATGTGATCTTTGTTTATGATGCCTCAGAAAGGCCACATGATCATTTTATACAGGAACTGAAGACATACTATCTCCGTCTCATATTATATGAGCATCTTTATATAAATATTTATCTCATATTATATAAGCATTTACTAAATTAAGATAGAGTTATTTTTTCCCCATTTTACCTCCATCATTAATTAGTGTATTAATAATTTTTTTCTAACTTAATTTAATGCACACTAATACTCCCTCTGTTTCATATTATATGTTAATTTTTATTTTTCAAAAGTCAAACAGTTTGAGTTTGACTGAGAATTTGCGCATGAAATCTTTTTAAAATAAAATTTATATATTTTCTCTCACGCCCCGGAAGGATACCCTAGACGTAACTGGCACTTAGAGACTATTGCTAGCCCCCAAGCGAACTACCTAATCTCATTGCATTCGTTCAATCAACTCATATGCAAAAGATAATAAGAGAAAATAGACTATCAGTGGGCTGTCACAATCCCTATCATGTAGAGTACGAAAATAAGCAATTTAATAGAAATAAGGAGTGCGGAACACTAGTCAATCTCGACCTTAACTATCAATTGTCTATGTGTTGAAGCTTCTATAACTATCATCTAAGGAGGTACCATGACAAGTCATGACTACCACAATCCAGTAAAATAACTCAAGAAAATAAAAGAAATAAACATGTCCTCCGAAGGCACGGGAGGACTCACCAAATCTCTGTCGGGAATCTGTGAACCTCAACGATGAGCCTGCTGAAGTTCTCTGTCTATAGAATCTGCATCATAAAATGATGCAGCTACAAAAGGGCTTTAATACGTAGAATGTATTGTATGTAAAACAGGATAAAGTAAATGGGACAATATTGGCTATCACTCATTCTCACCTCAGAGTAAAGGACATGACTCTATCACCTCACGATCCATCAAAACATCAAACAATCACATAATATCGGAATTCTACCACCATGAAACTTATCTGTGAGTTTCTATAACTGAAAACCACTATCTATGAGCCGGTAATGATACAACGAAGAGATGTCGTTGCCACATCCGTCCCGTACCTTATCGAGGTAAAGGACGAGTCTGTCAGTGGATCCAAAATTCTGTCAAGTCCTCTTTTAGGACAAAGAAAACATCTGTTTTCACGGTCCAATCCTCCCCTACATTGATCACGAAGTTAATGAGTACGAGTGAGACTCACTCTTACCCATTTCAGTGCTAATACTCCTCCCAGCACTCAATATGCTCATAAGTCTATTAATCCATCAAGAACTTCTATCACTCAACCCCTACAGGCAAGAACGCTCACCTTATCTTATCATCTATCAACTCAAAGGGTAAAACCATCCTTTCAAGTTAAAAATAAATATTCATTTGACTTTATCAATGCTATTTTCAACTAGTATAGTCATCAATACACTCACCTCAGGACTCAGACTTAGTCAAACATCACATTCAGACAATCAAAGCTTTATACATCCCCCTAAGTTCATTATTCGAGTCTTTACAAAGAGAATTTAATGAAATCAAATCATCATCACATAATAATGCAAGTGTACAATAAACTTTAAACATGATGATCATCAATTTAAGATATGAAATATAATTTAAGGATAAGATTCAAGAATTAAAGATAATATTCAAGAAATTTTCAAGAAAATCACTACTCAAGACTCTAAAGTATCAATTAAATTACATCCTAACTTTACATTGGGGCACATGGAAGAATAATTCTATGCTTTTAGTGTAGCCTTTACATACCTGAAAAGTTAATATTACCATCGAAGTTTGATGAATACTCGCTTTCTTGGAGAAAATCCTCAATCTTGGTAGTTCTTTTAAAGTGAAAGAACTTAGAAAGACATTGGTTGAAAGAATTCTCTTTGATTCTTGAATTCTTGGTTTAGACTCTTTAGAGTTCTTGATGACGAACCATAATTCTTGAAGAAGAAGAGTCAAGAAATCCTTTCTTGGAATTTTTGAATTCATTTTCTTGAAACCCTTGAGGATGAATCTTAGAAGATAATCTTAACTTCATGACTTTCTTGATGATTCTTGAGTGTTTATGTTTAGGAGTGAAAGGAGAGGGTTTTGATTATGAAAACTAATGTTTTATACGTTTTGGGGACCATAAATAGACCTCCAAAGGTTAGGATAAAAGTACCCTCAAAATAAAAGAAAAAAAATGTCATTGCTTATCTAGTGAGATTCCGCGTTTGGTCTGCGACGTGGACCTTCAGATAACTCTGCACCTCTTCACTAAAATGACCATAACTTTCTACTTCGAACCTTGATTAAGGCGAAATCAGATACGTTGGAAAGCTAATTCAAATATTTTCAATTTGACATATATGAGTCACCTAACTTATTATACTTTAAGAAATATGGTCATTTGAAGTTGACTCTTCTATCGACCCATACAAAAACTTAGTTGCTAGAAATTCTTTGGACTTGGCTTGATGTAAAAGATCCCTTATGACTCTAAGTGACACCTAATATACTTTAAATACTTAGGAATTGATCCTAGCATGTATATTAAATTTAAAAGTCATTGGTTCACCTAACTTTTATAAAATCTTACATTAGAACTACGACCTCATATCATCTTCAATTCTATTCTCATACTAAAATATTGACTTTAACATCTATGCTCAATTAAGAATCCTCAATTAAAATCGTATATCATATGAAAGATGATTCGGTCTTAGCTTAAAAGAAATTGTGGTATTACATTTTCAAACTACATAAAAAGTACTACAAGACATGATAATTGATAATTCAAAATATTTTGAAACATATATAAAAATTTGGTGATCAAAGATAAATTAGTTTCATTCTCCAAAAATAAAAAGTGACATATAATATGAAACGAAAGGAATATAAATTAAACGTAAAATATTAAAATTTATTATTGCATTAATAATTTTTTAATAATCGTGTGAAATAAAAGATGCTCATATAATAATATGAGATAAAGGGAGAACAACTTAGTTAAATGTTGATATCATGCATTAAATTTATTGACGAAATACAAGTGTCGAATGATGATTTTAATGGAAGATGTCTCTCGACCATTGAATAGAATCATAACAAACTTCAACAAAAGGAGTAATGAGCCCTCTCCTATTGGTCCAAATCTTAGTAATATTCGAATGAGCTTGATCAATAGGAAAGAGTATAAAAATGTGTCCTAATCAGACAACTTGTTAGTAATTGGTAAGATTAAAAAAAATAATTTTAGGCTTATTTGGTACTCTTTCCATTGACTTTTATTTATTGAGTTTTAAATAATTAAGGGATAATTTGTTATCTTATATTTTATTTATTTTTATTATTAAATACTATTTATTTCTCAATTTTAATGATTTACAATAATTAGTAATAATTTTTTTTAATTACTTTTAAGGTGTGTGATAACTTAAATAGAAATAACAGTATTTTGAATTACTACTCAGCTAATTAAGGTAATTCACTTAAAAAGTCATTTAACTTTATTTTATAATTTCAAACTCACTTAATTTAATTATGATAGTTCACTTGAAAAGACATTCAACTTTGTTTTATAATTCAAAAATCACTTAACGTAGAGTAATTCACTTAGAAAAGCACTTAATTTTATTTTATATTATAAAAGTCACTCATCTATAGATATTTTACCTATAGTCGTACATAAATCCTTTTAAGAAATGTTTCTTGTTATATAATCTGGACAATTTTCATTTTATGAGTTAGATCAAAGATTAATGTTCTTCTACATGTTATCATATTATGACTTATTTCAATTTTTACTTTTGATATAGGGTTCTTGTATTAAATTGTCCATGCAACCTTGAGCAGGGAGGAGGGAGGTGGGACGTGGGAGAGGGGGGTTGAAGCAGTGAAGAATCCCAGATTGATCTTTCGAAAAATACATCATCTCTTTAATATGATTTAAATAATTTTGACTTTTTAAGTTATTTTTTGAAATTCATGAATTTGTTCTAGTATTTATTTCATTAAGAGTCTATTTGTAAAGACACTTCGATAATTGAATTTGATGGAATTAGGTGTAATTACACTGTCTAGCCTGTTTGGTTGGACATGTAATTACGTGGTCAGCGAATAATGAGTGTAATTAACTGAGGGTAATTACACTTTTCAATTCACACGGGGAGGTTGTGAATTATAGGTAATTACATAGTGTAATTACATGCTGATTATTTTTTAATTTCTTTGTTTTATTTTTGCTTTTATATTTTCATTTTAATTTATTTTTATTTTGATTATTTTAATTTATTTTTATTTTGATTATTTTAATTTATTTTTATTTTGATTATTCTAATTTTTTTCTAAAATTATATTTTATTTTATAATATTTCTTTCTTTCTTATTCTCAATCTTTGTCATGTGATTGCATACAATTTTTCACATTATCTTTTTTTTTAAACCTTTGTTTTATTTTATTTTTCACTAGCATGATTTTATTAGCATTCTAATTTTCAAATTAAAGTTAAATTTATTGTTGGATAAAGTTATAAATATACATATTTTTTTTTCTCTTAAATCATATTTATGTATGTTATACTGAAATTTGGCATAAGAGTATTATGTTAATTTTTTTTAATTTTGAATTTAAAACATAGTTATATTTTTTAGTTTAATTTGTTTTTGTAATATTGATTTGATATTTCACATTGCAAGACATTTAATTTTTTAGTTATATTAGATAGATTATTTTTTTTTATCAAATATTTTAACAAGTACAAAACCATGAAGTTTCTTCAATGAAGGTTGTTGGGGTCTTTATGGAAGTTTTCTGTATTAGTAGGATACTCATGACAACCAAAAAAAAGGTTTTAAAAAATAGAATTTTTTGAATTTCATAAAAACAGTTGCCTTTCTTAAATTGTTGTGGGACATTTTATACTGATACTGAATCTACTACTATTATGTACTTCCTATTAGAAGTCATTAATTCACATTGACGGGCTGTCTCCCAATTCAGAAATTGCCTCCTCTCTTTTATATCTTCTCTCTATTTTATCAAGTGCATATTTAAATAAGTAACAAATAGTATTGTGAAAATTTAAAAAATTAGATTAAATTAAATTTACAAGTCTCTTCATCATAATTTGTTGAAGAAGGTTTTAGGTCTAAATGGAGGAGGATTGCCTAAACCTTATAAGGAGACCACTCATCCCATTAACACCAATGTGGGACTTTGTTTCTCAACACTCCCCTCACACCCTGCTTCAATTTTTCGGAGGCCTAACATTGGGTGAGATGGGCCCTGCTCTGATACCATGTTGAAGAAGGTCCTAGGCCTAACTCACACCCCAAAAACTAGCTCAAAGAGAGGAGGATTGCCTAAAACTTATAAGAATACCACTCATCCCATTAATCACCAATGTAAGACTTTGTGTCTCAACATAATTAAAAAACAAATAAGGAAGAAAATTGCGACTTTAGTAAAATAAATCTTGTTGTTCATTAGTTATAACTTCTGTGCCCTAGTCTAAAGTTTTAAGAATACTCTCTGGTTTTTTAATTCTCCATTTTTTCCATCTAACAAAATAAAACCAAACATATAAAAGACAGAATGAGATCCAACATGGGGTAAAGCAGCAAAATATTAAGTATAAAAAAGGCCAACTTTATTTTTAAACATAAATATTAATTTTGAAACATTTTTACAAATATAATATATCTTCTATCCTATCAATTTTTGTTTAATTTATAGAATAATTTTCTGTAAAATACTTATTTTTTACTCAACAAGAATAGGATTTAGAAAAAGAATTTGTCAAATATATTGAAAAAAATATTTATGATTTGGTTTGATTTGATTGAATTTTTAAATAAATAAAATTAAATAAATTATATAAAAATTTAAAAAAAATCAAAGTGATGATATCAGCGAGGAGTCAAAATTAGTGAAAAATGAAATTTTTCTAAAGTTGATAAGTTTTTTCTTATTTCCATCAATCTCGGATGAAGCCAAAATTTACTATTTTTTTACTTTGGGATATGATGGAATAAAACAAAATGACTCTTTAAACAGTCTGCATTCTTTCAATTGTGAAGTAGCAGTTAATCAATGCAACTTTCGACGCTAATCATGGGTCATCTAAAAACAGTCGCGCTATGTTTATAACATAGGGATCAGGCTGCGTACATTCGACCTTCCCTTACCCACAATGGGCGAGAGCCTTGAAGGCATTGGGGTAATGTTATTGTTGTTATAAGTTTTTTCTTGTTTTTTTTAAACTATGATTAAAAGGCTTGTTAAATTAATTTATTTTAGATTTTTAAATTTTAAAGATGACATATTCAATCATCTAAATATGCCTTTGATAAAATGGGAGAAAGTACAATAGAGAGGAGCCAAATCCCCTACTTCAATTTCGCTTTTACACTTCCCTTTGTCATAAAGTGATCCATTTATTGCCGAAAGTTAGTAAGTAAATTTATTCATTAAACCATAGACTACTGTAATTAGTAAAATAATAAAGTATACAAACTGATATTCAGAATTTCTTTTTGAATTTTTAAGATGACTAATTTTATTATTTTTTTTATAGACTTTTGACTTTTGTAGTACCGTACCATACTAATTAAATGCATGTACGGAATAAAAGAGATGCGGCTATAATTAACTACGTTTAAAGCGTAATTGCTAGTACGATAATGTTTGAACCAACTTGCAGTAGTTGTCATTATTAATTCTGATCACAAAAAGTGTTGTTGATACATATATAAAGAAATCTGCACTATATTTAATTTCATCACACAATACTCTAATGTTCTGCCCACAAGAATAATTAATTATAATCTAGTCTAAAATCTTGAGAATACATATGACATTCAACAAAAAAAAATTAAACATTATTCACGATAATTTGTATAACATTAAAAAGAAGCAACCTAAGACCTTATAATATATGGTACGTACACCACATGACCATACATTTGGAAATTACATTAACCAAACACGATGCAATTTATTCTCTCAAATATTAGACCCTTGGTAATATTATTGCTTTGAGAGGATTTTTCATCACTACGGTAAAAGCAAAGGTCTCTGTCAGGTCGGGTGGGTTATCGGGTATGGGTATCCACTTGAATGTATGAACCATCTTAGCAAGCATCAAGTTAATGTGCAACGTACCCAATGACCAAGCGGGGCAGATCCGACGACCTGCCCCGAATGGTAGCATCTTCACCCCCCTCATTCCGGTTATGTCGACGTCAACTCCGTCCCCGGTGAGAAACCTTTCCGGTCGAAACTCGGCCGGATCTTTCCATAGGGTGGGATCCTCCGTTAACCATGCGGTGTAAAATTCAACATAGGCATCAGAAGGTATATTGTAGCCTCCTAATTGAGTGTCCTTTGTTACAGAATGTGACAAAACAAAATGGCTTGGTGGATGCCTCCTAAAAGTCTCCTTCACAATGGCTCCAAGATAAGGCATTTTCTCAACATCACTTTCTGAAATTGAACCATTTTTACCAACACAATCAACTATTTCTTTGTAGAGATTTTCTTGGATTTCTTGGTTCATTACTAAGTGAAGTAAAGCCCATTCTAGTGCAGTGGCACTAGTATCAGTTCCTGCACCTATTGTTTCTGAAACAAGTGTGATAATTTCTGCCTCTCCTAGTTTCCTGCCAGGTGGCTCAAGACTAAATAATGAATCAACGTAGGCTGCGCCAATTGGACTTACCATTTCCGATTGGCTACTTTTAGGGTCTCCATTGCTGTCCACAAATGCCTTTCTATCTCTTACCTGTCCAGAAATGATATAATTAAAAACGGAATGAAAATTTAAACTTTTAATTAAAATAGTCACATAATTTAATACTTATGTGGTTTCAGTCTTTAATTCGAATTTCACTATCATCCAAAAAAAGACAAATTAGTTTCACATGTTTGGCCCCTAAAACATAATCAGACCCATACATTATATGTTTCAGTGCAAGTGAGTGGTCCTTGGTTCAAATCTCCTATCATCCAGAAAAGAAAAAGTTAAATTCACATGTTTGGCCTGTAAAACCATAATTAGATCTACACATGAGCAATGTGTATAATTAGGTAATAAAAATTTGAGTCTCTATAATGACTTATAACCTGTTTGATCACGCTTTTCAAAAGCCAAAAGTACTTTTTTATTGTCACATAAAGATTGTTTAAGTGTTTGACAAATTTTTACCAAAAAACAAATGTTTTGAGAAGTAGCACAAGCAAACAAAGTGGAACTTTTGGTTTGATCCCCCATAGAAACCACCTCATTTTTTTGAAAAGTTGGTTAAACAAAAATGAGTTTAAAATTAATTAATCACACAAAAATGTTATTTTCCAAGAACATCTTTTTCAAAAAATACTTTCTATCTATTTTTTTCCTTCAAAATAAGTTAATTTTAGAAACTCGCAGAAACAGACTATTGATCAACTTACCAAAGGAACTAGGTAGTCAAGTTGAGTCTGCCTGAGCTTCTTTGCCTTTTTCACTTGGCTACGAAACAAAGGAGTAAGCATCGGCAAGAAGTCAGGAAGTTGAGGAGCTGTAATAATCATAACATCTTTAAGTATGCTCTCAATCTTCTTAATTCTCTCTTCAGAAATTTTAGCTCCAAAACAAAGACAAATTAAAATGCTACATATCGTAAGCCTACAATTAGCCATAACTTCCACAAATCCATTTTCCGAAACCTCATTCTCAAGCCTTTTCATGTGATATTCCATAGCCCATTTCCTTATCCAACTACACTGCTTAATCCTCGTTGGATTTATCAACTCCGTGACAAAATTCCTTCGGAGAGCGCGCCACAGGGGGCCATACTCGGCCGAGTTGATGGCGCACTTTCCCACGGAAAATATCAAACGGATCGGTGAATCCGCGGGACGGCTCGCGAAAAGCGGGCCGTTTTGAACTAATGCCTCGTGGATTAGTTCGGAGCTAGTGATTATAATAAGCGTACGTTGCCCCATTTGCATGGTGAAAATAGGTCCATAATTTTTACGTAAATCACGTACGACGTAGATAAAAGGTCGACGTTGGAGAATAACTTGGAAAAGATTTCCAACCAATGGCCAACCAGGTGGCCCTGGTGGCAGACTTCTTTTGCCACCACCAGTAATTGACCAGTATTTCCACCATACACAGAAAAAAAGAATTGCTAAGCCAAGTAATAGAATATCCATTACCTCCATTTTTTTCTTTCTTTAGAGTGTACGTGTTGTGTTGTGAAAGGTTTATTTGCTTATAAAGAAAATTGGGAAGGGGCCTGAGTGAATTGAATGAGTTTATCTACCTACTGATCGTATATTGATTGTGTATTCAACAAAAGTATTTACTACACATTTAATCTTCGTACCTGGCCAGACATAAATATTTTAGTAGTTACTTGGTAGGAGGACAATTATATCTGACATCTGCTTGACCTTACAGAAAAAAAATGTATACATCATTTTGATATTTTATTTTCATATTCTGTATAAATTTGATACCTAACTAATCAAGTAAATCAAGTTATAAGTTTGGTATTGGATGGTGGTTTTTCGTGGTATGGTGTGGTATGATTACTAAGAGAATCACGTTTGTTTGAATTATTTCATTAATTTTATGGTATGATATAGTTTGCTTTCATGATTCTGTAATGATGAAAATTCTCACTTTTTTAAACAACCAATTTGGTGATATCCTATGGTTCTTTTTTTTTTTTGCCAATTATACCTTTACTTAAATTTTAATAATTCTAATTTATTCTTTATTAAACTTTATCCTAATATATGTAGTGCTTTTGTATTACTTGTTTTCTTTCGCATCATCTTTTAAAACTTATTTTCCTCCTTCCTTCTTTTATTTTTTGTGGTTCATTTTTAAAAGTTCTTATTTTTTTATTTTCTTGTATTGTTTGTATGGATTTGAGATATTTTGGCTTGTATGTTTCTCTATTTGATTTTATGTATTTATTTTTAAAAATATGGATAAATTTAATATTTATAATAATTAAGGACATTTTTATAAATTTATAAATTACGATACTGTAATGTACAGTCAAATCAAACAACAAATTATCATTAGCAGCCGTACAATCTATCCAAACATTATACCATATTATTATGAAATTATGGCAAAGCATCATCCTAACAAGTTAGGGGAAAAAAGGAATTTTGACCTGAAATGTGTTTCCATATTAAGAGAAAAAAATATAATGAGTTAGGTTGCAGTTTGGAAGATTACTATATACTCCTACTATAATATATTACTATTATAAGGTAGACTCCGTAAAATGAAGCAAAATTATGAATCATAACTAGGAAAAAGATTAGTACAATAATACAACTTTATATAGTAATAATATATGACGATGATATAATAATAATAAAGTTTTCACTTTTAATTTTTAGTGGGCAGGTGCGTACATCAAATGTATTAAATAGAATGCATTAAAAGTCTTCTTTTGCTGTGACTAAATCAAGTGGTACTCCTACTGTTAGAGAAAAACTGTAAATTCATCCACAGGAAGAAGCAATAAATGACAATCTCTACTCCTCAACCCCCAAATATGGGGAAATAATTTAATCTCTGACCAAAATAAATAAATATGAGAAATTAAAACATATTTTTTAAAACTAAAACGATGAAAAAAAATTAATTAAAAAAAACTTTGGTATCATGGTATGGTACAATAGATTTCATTTCTAACCAGTAATCAATAATGCATGCACAAATTGATTTTTTTTTTCTCTTTTAGGAATATAATTACGACTTCCCAAGGCACCTAGTAGTTTGTAAGAAATAGAATGGATAAACCAAACTATTAGAAAAGAAAAAAATATATATTAAATTCCAAAATTGTTACTCCCTCCGTCTGACACTCTTTGATTTAGCACGGTATTTAGGAAAAATAAGAAAACTTTTAAAACTTGAGATTTAAAATAATTCTTATAAATTTGTATGAGATTGAAAATCATTTTTTCAGGGTAAGAGGAATTTTAAAGTTAAATTGTTAGTAATTAACATTCTTTTGAGATAAAAAAGAAAAGAATATCACATAAAATAAAATGTGACAGAGAGTATAAATAAGAAGATATCAATGAAGGAAAAAATTACTGATAAATTACACGTTTATTTTGCAAACGGATGGGGAAACCATGGTATATAACAAATTAAACAAACCTAGTTAAGAAATTAATACCTATATGCATGTCATAACATGTTTTTTTTTTTAAAAAAAAAAAAACAATAATACTGGAGTATATTATAAACTATGAAAAACATCAAATAGGAGGTGAAGGTTTTCTAGACTAGCCAAATAATTACATAAAAAGTCGAAAAATTCTAGCAAAATTTATAGATTGTGGTTTTTTTAATGAAGTTCAACTTCAAAGGCACAGCAGCAAAAGTTGGTCAGACGTACAATATTTATTATATATATTTTAAAAAAAAAAGATAAGTAAGAAATTGAAAATATCTATTATATTCAATTTACGGTTCAAGTTGGAAACACTAGTACTCGCAATTTTGTTTTTAATATATTCTTGCAGTCTTATTTTACGCTCAATATTAATTACTTATAGTCCATTATCAATAATAATATATGACAGTGGTATAGTAAAATACTACTCGTGTTATTCACTTAATCCAAAATAAATGAATTATTGTGTGATACACTCCGTAAGAGAATTAGTTGATAACATTAAACAAAGGATAATTTATCAATGTTACTCTTTGCTTCTTTCAACTTCTTGAAACTAGAGATTGTTAACCATAAAAATAAGGATAAACCCTCAAATTGGATTCTTAACTTGGTATCATTTTGTAAGTTGGAACTTAAACTTTCATAGTGCATAAATAGGACCCTCAACTTAGCAATTCCTGAACAAGTAGACACAGACCAGTTGCTAACGTGGCGGGTGAGATGCAATCGTGATGACGTATTTTTTTCAGCCAATACTGAGATGCCACGTGAGTCCACGTAAGCATAAAGTGTACACGTCATATTCCATATTTTTACACGTGGCATTCCTAAAAAAATAAAAAAAATAAATAATTTTTACAAAAAAATTACATTTTTTTTAAAAAATAATTTTTTTACATAAATTAAAAAAAATTAATTTTTTTTACATAACTTAAAATGAATTTTTAAACATTTTAATTTTTTTTACATAAATTATAAAAAATTAT
>JAOTQJ010000049.1:18227733-18268315 GCA_025642045.1 Solanum sejunctum | reverse complement strand
TTATGTGCGGACCAAGAAATCTTCATCCTTGCTCTTTTTCCATAATGGCAAAAAATATTTAAATTCATTATTTATCATAAAAGGTCAAAAAAAATTTTAAAAAATAAAAAGACAAATACTTGTGCATTTTTAATAAAATAAAGAAGAAGAAAGTGTATGTTAATTTGAAAATAAATAGTATATATAGAGAAAGAAATGTAGCGGGGGTAAAATGGTCAAATTATCCATTTTTTCGGTTGGAATGGTAAAAAATAAGGCTTTCACCCGACCCCCGCGAGTGTACTGCACTCACTGCGCTACGTCAGCCCCCTGTGCCTACTTGTTCAAGAATTGCCAAGTTGAGGGTCCTATTTGTGCACTATGAAAGTTTAAGTTCCAACTTAAAAGATGGTGCCGAGTTTAGGGTCCAATTTGGGGGTTATCCCTAAAAATAAGGTTAAATCTAGAAAAGAATTAATTAATACATTTTTGGACTTAAATTTTTCTTATTCATTATGAACCATAGCAAAAAAAAATGCTAAATTTATTTATTTTGAATGAGAAAAATATTTTTTAAATGATGAACTTATTTTGGATGGATATAAGTAGAGCTGTCAAAATGAGTTTAGTTCATGGGGTAGCTTAACTCCACCTATTATTGAAGTATGGTCGAAATATAATTTTTCAAACTCATTTATAAATAGGGCTTATAAGCCCGCCTCAACTAAGTCTTTGGCATCAGAGGCTTGATCGAGGGTGGGCTCAGGTTGGTATTTTGATAATAAATATTATTTAATTGAAATAAAAGTAATTAGAATTATAAGACATAATTATTCTTTAGTTTACAAGTTTGTTTTTTCAATTTTTCTTTGCTTATTTGTAAAATGAGACTATTATTTTTCTTAAATCGTAAAAAAACTCAAATTCATAATCATTGTTTATCATGTTAATTTGAAAATCTTATCATTTATTTTATTACTGATTCTTTTATTTCAATCAATTTTCTTCCCCAATGACTCTCAACCACCCCCCTCTCCCGCTCTCCCAAAAAAAAAAAAAAGATATTGGAAGTTTAGACAATACTTTTCAGAAATATAGCATTAATGACTATAGACGGATCATGATCATTAAGCAAAGAGTTTTGCAATATTGTTTGATAATCATTTACGAACAAACATAATGAAAAATACATTAAAAGGATACAGAAACAATTAAAATAATTATATATAAATAGAGAAGTTATACGGATAGATAAATTAATAAGTAACAACAATAATAATAGATCCAGTGAAATCTCAAACGTGGAATTTTGGGAGGAAAGAATGTACGCAGATCTTACCACTACCTCATAAAAGTAGAGAGGTTATTTCCTGGACCCCTCGTCTCAAAAACCGATAAGCAGAATAAACTAGATATGACAAAAAGAAAAAGAAAATGGAATAGAATAGTGCGACTAATAATGAAAAGCAAATAACAATATGTAAATACAATAAAATTAATACACATACGACATATAATGGCAAACATGATATAAACATGATTATTCTTGCTACCCTACTATAATCTAAGGCCAGACATTTACCTAACCTACCAACCAATTAACCTTCTACTTTAATTTGCAATCTCCACTTTTTTTTATCTAAGATAATGTCCTTGGTAAGATCGAGTTTCACCATATCTTATCTAATCACCTCCCCCCGATACTTTTTTGATCTACCTCTACCCCTCCGTGTAAATAAATAAATAGTAGATATCCTTTAATTCAGGTTTAGTAATTTTTACAAGGGACAATTACAGTAGATGACTGTTCAACTAAACTATTTATCAAAAAATAGTCATTCGCTGTATAAGTATATATAGTCACTGTATATTTCATGTATAATCAAATTATATTTAATTTTTGAGTCTATCGTAATGTATATTTAATATATAATACATGTATAAATAATTTACATTATATAGTCAATATATATCTTTATGACTTGTGATAAATTATATTGGACAATCGTGCATATTTTCTACGATTTCAAATTATTTTATGTAAATAAAAAAGATTATATTTTTTATAAATTAAATAATTTATTATTTCTATTTGAAATCATCCATTTTTACAATCATACATATTAATCAAGATATGTGTGTGTAGAATTTTTACTTTATTTTTTCAATGCATTATGAAAAAGTTAAGGGACTTGGATATAGTTTCCCAAAATAATAGAGGTGTAATCATAATTTCTAATTAAATCCTTCTTGTCTTAAAAACCGGCAAGTGTATCAGTGTCTTCAATCAGAGCTTTAAACCCTTGAAGAACCCAAACCACGATGAGTTTTGCCAGTTCCAGTTTCACTCCAATCTTCGCCAATGGTTTAATTACTTCTCGATTATGGACACCAAATTGGAGAAATGGGTTTGTTTTCCCTTTCAATATGATCCACACAGTTGCCTCAACTCGTAGCCGCCTGCTGAAGAACAAGAATCAATACAAAAGATTGTTCCTTTCTTCCTACAGCAGAAGCTTCAGCTTTCAGTCCACTGCTTTGTCTGATATCAATTCAACTTCTCAATCTGTTTACTCAGATGGGTAAGTCTTGTTTTTCATTCTAGTGTATTTGTTAGACTGCTGGAAAAGCTGAATATTATAGAAAAATATGTGTGTTGATTTCATTTGATAGAACAACGGAGTGAACAACTATAGTGCTTCTCATGTATGTGTGCCCAGAATTCGGCATATCTGGTCAGGAGGTGCAAAATGGTTTCTTTACTTGTTGGATATATAATTAAAAATTCTAAACAAGAGCTGGGAGCTTATATTGATTGTGTATTGCAACTTAAACTTAAGTTTGTAATGTGACAATATCTTTGATGGGGAAGAGACAAGTCTCCAATGTCATCTACCTCCACCACACTAGTATCCAATTTGATTCCTATGATTTGTTACCCTGATGACTGATCTATTTGTTTTCATTTCACTTTGTCAGCCACCTTAGATATGGACGCTTGCTGCCATGCCCTTTGCAGAATGGCCCACCAAGGGTTGAGCATCTTGTTGTCACAAAGGAAGGGCCTGTTTTAGAGTATATTTGTGAAGCTTTGGATCTTCCTCCATTGTAAACTTCTAATCCTTCTTATTGTCCTGTTCTTCTTGTTATTTTCCTGCATATTATAATTTACACCCTGAGAGTGATTACTGATGAGTTGAGTGAGATTTTGACTGATATTTTTCATCATTAAGATATGTGGAAGATCTTATACAGTTTGGGGCTGTGTATCATGCACTTGTATGTCCTAAGCCACCTCCAACTGCCAGTCCTGAGCAAATTAAAGTGTATAAAGAAGTTACAGATCCATCAGTTCTGAGAAAGAGAACTACAATCAAAGGGAAAACTGTACGTGAAGCTCAGAAAACTTTCCGAATAACTCATGCTGATGAAATTGTTGAAGCTGGAACTTATTTGCGGGTGCATGTACACCCTAAGCGCTTTCCGAGGTAATTATGAAACCTGTTTTTACTTTGGCTCATGACTTTTTGTGAGTGAGAAGTTAATGTTTTAAGATTTTATATGATTAGGTGCTATGACATTGACTGGAAATCTCGTATTATTACTGTTACTGACGACTATGTGGTTCTGGACAAACCTGCTGGTACATCTGTGAGTACAAAGACTTAATTTGATATTGTTTTCTGCTGAGTGAAATCCTGCTGATAGTCATTTCTGTCAAGTAAATTACTTCTAACTGACATTCATCCTCCTCTCATTATATCTTTACCTTCTATTTTTTACCATTAATTCTGTGGTGGTTCTTGGTTATTATTTTTCTTCTTCCATTCATTACCAATAAGCTTCCTCTTTTGCATGCTGACAACTTAAACTCAGGTAGGAGGAACTACTGATAACATCAAAGAAAGCTGTGCTACATTTGCAACTCTAGCATTAGGATTTTCAGCTCCACTGCTGACTACCCATCAGATTGACAATTGCACTGAAGGATGGTATCGACTGTATTTATACCATGTAAATTTTCTTTTTTCAAAAAGTTCAAGCCTACTTGTGGAGTTTCACTGGGTAATGTTGTTATTGCAAAAAATTCAAGCATAGAGGTGAAGTAGTATGTCATAATTTCTTATTAAAAATTAAGTTCTGTCATGATATATTTTGTGCAGTGTTGTGTTGGCTCGGAGCAAGGAGTACTGTTCAGTATTTCATGGAAAAATCAGGGTGAGACTCACCTCTGTCACATATAGTCTATCAGAGGATTTGATAGAGAGTTATAGAGAATAACTTCATGTTCCCTTCCGAAGGAGGTCCTTTCTGGAGTGTACCATTTGACATTCTCGATAACTTTATCTATTATCTGCCAGGACAAGAAGGTCAAAAAGCTTTATCTTGCTCTTGCTGCTGCTCCAGTTCCTATTGGAATACTTACACACTATATGCGTCCTATTAATACGGCCCCAAGAATTGTTTCTGAAGGTAAGCAAGTAGCAATGCTAATATTTTGCGAGAGAGAGAGAACTTGATAATATTAAAATTTGAGATTTCTAAGCTGGATAAAAGGCTTTAACAGACTGATTTTAAGAATCATTGGATGAATTATAAGGAAAATAAGTATCAAGTCCGAAGGAGCTGAATGTTCCAAAAGTTCTCATATTTTCCTCTGGCATCTGTGCTTTGCAGATTTTGTGAAAGGATGGTTATTGTGCCAACTTGAAGTTTTAGAATGCAAGAAGGTGCCCTGGCCTAGTAGTGAAATCCAGAGGACGTACAACCTTGAGGACTGTGGATGGAATTTGAAAGACTTTGCATATGAGTGCAAAATCAACCTTCTAACTGGTCGGACTCATCAGGTATTTAAATTCCGCTTTTCTGCTTCCCTCGTGTATTTGTTCCTTCTGTCCTAGAATTTTTCAAGTTTGATGTTTCAATGTTGAGTAATTACATGTGCTAGTTTTTTGACCTGATTGTCAGTTGGGTTTTATTCATAAGTATTAGACAGAAAGGCCTAATATCTCAAATCGGGTTTCTTGCTCGAAAAGTGTTATACCGTCGCTGTTTCACAGGTCTAAAAAGAGAGCAAACTGTTTAATCATGCATAAACTGGTTTACTAATGGTTGTTATCGTTACAAGTTCATCTCTGGTTTTTGCAATCTCAAAACAAGTGACGACGTGAAAGGGAACCAAAACAGCGGTTTTCTCAAAATGGTGTTTCAGTTTGAAAATCTATGTCATGACAATCACTCATATTCTGATGGTTTATGGTCATAATTTGCAGATTCGAGCTCAGTTAGCTGCATGTAGTGCGCCAGTGGTAGGTGACTCAATGTATATGCCAGCTGCAATTGCTGAAATGGTTAGTCCAGGGAGTAATCCACTCGGGAGGAACAAAAAACTATGCAGAAATGAAAATGATCAATCACTTGCAATAGAAGAGTGGATAGCACAACATGGGAAGGAACCTAGTGTTGCTGTAGGTCTTCAGGCATGCCAGATTTCGTGGGACGACGGCAAGCACTGTTATGGTGCCAGATCACCCTGGTGGAGGTAGATAAAACCTGCGCTAATGTTTAAGCCTGGCGTCATCAGAATAACGTGGCACGCCTGACATTCTTCCGCACAAGGTAAGAACGTCTTTCTTCAGCAATCACCATAAAATATAATTATCTTTAAACTGGATAAGTTCTTCCCCTCATTAGTGAAGCTGCATTTGTGTGGTGCCTCAATTGATGATAGAAAGAGGAAAAGACAGCACAACTTAAGTTGCAGAGGTAATAATAGGATCATACTGTGCTGTGAAGTTCTGTTGGGATATGTAAGAGCTGCGTATAGCGTCCCACTCGGCACGTGTTTGACGAGTAACCTTCAATTTTCAGACATTCTTATTGTCATGTCAAATAGTTTTATCCTTCCTTAGAGTAACATATCTATGTAACTATGAAGTAG
Source organism: Solanum sejunctum (assembly GCA_025642045.1). NCBI lineage: Eukaryota > Viridiplantae > Streptophyta > Magnoliopsida > Solanales > Solanaceae > Solanum > Solanum sejunctum. The sequence goes on along the minus strand of JAOTQJ010000049.1, from coordinate 18,262,395 downwards.
AAATGTTCAATGTATTGAGAGCTTAGAATTTATCAATTTTGCTTCCGATTTATGTGATCGTTCTTCTTGTATAGTGTTCACTTTTCTTCCATTCAAATTCATCGTTCAGGTTTCTATTTCGCATATAGGCAGTTTTCTTTTTAAGATAATCAACCTCCATGACCTCTCCTTCTTGTCAAAGAGTTCTTTCCGAAAAATTTTCTTTAGTATTCTTTTTGGCTTTATATTTGTGCAGTCAGATGTGTCCCTTTTGCACTATACTTGAAGCAAAACTGATTCATTTAAATCTCTGAATAGTGTGGCAACACATATCCTTAAAATTATGAACTAGGAATTTGTATTCTAAGAAGAAAATACTCAAAATAGTGCTCAGCATAAGGAATGATGTAAGGAGTAGGAGTTAACCCATTTCTCTTTTTCATTGAGTTGTTCTGTCTCCAGCAATTCAGTTAAATTGTTTGGTTAGGTACTGTATATTGGGGATGTATTATTAATCTTTTATTTGGTGGGTTGATTCGCAGTATTCTCATCCGAATTACTATCTAGTCTTTGGTACCCTGATTGTTATGTATTAGTTCTTGAACAACAATCTCATGTTTGATTGTATTTTCGGTAATCTTGGGGTGTTGAGTAAAAGTTATTTGAGCTTGTTCTCATTTGTGGAAAAAAAGAATTGAGTTCCTATTAACACTTTCCCCATCCCAACCAAGCGCCACCACTTTTTCTGGAGAAGAAATGTTCATCTTTCATTTGATGCCCCTTAATACATAGTGTACTATCTTGCATCCAGACAAGACATCTTATTTCTGAATATAGCTGATGCTCACTTTTTATTTGTGTTTATAGCTGATACTTCTTTATATATCGACAGCAACTGCCTGTGCTGGGATCATACTATGAGCTTCAAGGAAAAGGCGTTGTGGGATAGTCTTGAACTATGAATAGGTGGGTCAAATACCAGGATGTTGAAGAGGAGTTCACCAACACATTTTGGTCATTTGAAGGTGCCCCGTACCTTATCCTCCTCTCAGAGTTTCTGAAGCAATGGCCTGCAGATATGGTAATCTTCCCTTGACGAAGAGTCAAATTCTTTGTGTGTACCGGTGGATCTTACTGTAGTAATAGAGCGTGTATGATTTTTCAGGCTCATGTTTGTCTGTTTTTTTTTTTTTTTTTCCAGTTCTCATTTTAAGGAATGTAAATACATTGTGTTGTCATGCTTGGTCCAATTAAAAATTTATGCTCTTATATTCTATTTAAGTAGCATTTTTGAAGCCCAACAAGATGAAAGTGGGGAAATGGAGAGAACTCAGCTTTCAACAGAATATTTCTGCACAACTGATAAATATTGTTTACATGATTACCGTTCCATTTGAATGAATATAAGGTTAGTCTTGAGCTTAACTCTTGCAATATGAAAGCAGGGATTAGGCTGCACAGTTATTTTGACTGCACTTCCAACAGAGACCAAAATGAAAATAATCTTCACAAGTTTCTGATTTTGCATCGTCCTCTTCCACTAGTTCTGGGCAGTATGTGTTTCAAGCTGTATGTTGAAGCTATACATGAGCTGTTTATACATGGTAGCTGATAATTTGGGGATTCTTTGGAGATTAGTATAGTTGACATAGTGAAGTCCAAATCTTAGTCTATATCCATCTAGCCACTCAAAGTTGTCAAGAAGGGACCAAACAAAGTACCCTCTCACATCTGCACCTTTCCTGATTGCATTTGCCATTGAATTGAAGTAGCTATGCATATAGTTCACTCTGTGGATATCGTTCAAGGTGTCCATTATTGAAGGATTCAAATTATCGTTCTCAGCAATGCCTGCAACATTGCCAATTATGTCAGTAGTTGCATTCCAATAGATCAAAATGAGAAGAATGTGAAATTTCTTCCTTACCATTTTCAGTGATAATCACTGGAGTATTATTGAATCTGTCCCTCATGTACATTATGATTTTTTCCATTCCTTGTGGGTACAGAAAGAGCCATTCCACTTCAGTCTGATTCATAAAAAGTTGTGGGGGGAAAATCAGTAATGCAGAAAGTGCTAGTAATAGTTTAGCAGGGTCGTTTAAAAAGATGAGAAAACATACAGGTTGCCCAATGTAGACACCGTTTTTTTCTGGAGTAACAAAATAGGACCCCTCTGACCAAGTGTTTCCGTGTTCACAGGCAGAATATAAGCAATCTTTGATGTATTTAGCCGTATAATAATTGATGCCAATGAAATCGAGGCCATAACTCAACTTGCTCAAATCATTCTCTGAAAAATCTGGCAGATTAGATCCCAGAATTTGTACCATTTCTTTAGGATATCTTCCTAATATGATAGGGTCAAAAAACCTGCACAGGTGTACTTGGTGAATAAAACATTTTCCCCCCTCTCTATCTAATGCACAAGAAACCATATTGCAGTGCTCTACTGATAAGGAGGGTTTACCAGTTAACGTAGAATGAACGAGCTCTCTCAGTTGCAGCTATATCTTCTGAGGAATTGCTGTAAGGTTCATACCATTGGGTATCCAAAGAAATTCCAATCATTCCTCCTTGTATTTTCTGAAAAGCAGCATAAAACAGACTATGTTGAGAGTTGACATAGTGATGAGGAAAGGGCATAGAGCCATCGAACAAACCTGATATCTGGTGCGATAAATGGCAACAGCAGCTGCATGAGATAGGATCATATTGTGAGCTGCAATGAAGGGCTCTCTTTCTGAATCACCAGCACTACAATTCCCAAATATACCGGAGCATCGAGCTGGAGGGTAAGTCCCCTCTCTATAGCCACGAACAGCCATGACGTTAGGCTCATTGATGGTTGTCCAGTATTTCACCCTGTCCCCGAAATATTTGAAGCATATGTCTGCATAATAGCTGAAATCATCCCTGAACACAAGACAAGTCAACTTGTTCATCATTTCAGCTTTTTTGTGGAATCTAAAACCACCTTAGAATGTAACATGGGACCAGCTACTTACTGTATTCGTGAACTTAGCCAACCACCATATCTTTCTTCAAGTTCTTGTGGTATGTCATAATGTGTTAATGTGATAAATGGTTGGATCCCTGAATTCACAGTACACAAAGAAGTCGTCTGAGCCCAAAAATTTATTGTTTTGCTTCATGTTGAATTTATCGATAGCTTAAAATTTTTAGCAAGTGAAGCAGAACCGACCTTTCTGTAATAGTGCATCAATAAGCTTATTATAGTGCTCAATTCCAGCCATATTAACATCTCCAAATATCCCCTCTGAATCAAGTTTACAACCGACAAAGAGAAAGATTGTTCAATGGAAATGACAAGGAGTTTTAGCTAAAAATGAAGGGAAGAGATTGACTATGACTGTTATAACTTACTGGGCAGAATTCTTGCCCATGAGATAGAAAAACGATAGCTATTCACACCCATATCTTCCATGAGCTTGACGTCCTCCTGTTTTCATTTCATTACCAAACATCAGAAATTCAGGATTCTCCATTTTCATGCTTTACGAGTCTACTTTCTTGCTAATACACTATGTTGATCTAACATTTATTCATAAATTCTTCTGAGACGCTTGTGACTTCTAGCAGAAACCAAATTCTGTGCTCCCCAGTCGTGTCATTTTACAAGTTCCCTTCATCCCAAGCTGGTGATTGGCAGCAAAAGCATATGTGCTTATCTGCTTCCTTATGACGTTTGCTTTGACACAGACTCTAATGAGCGACAATGTGAGTTATAGAGCAAGACTAACTGTTTTAACTTTTGTGTCAAACATGTATGCTGTCTTGCGATTTCTTCTACAATGATGTTTCATGAATATTCTAATTCTGATCTCCAAAAGTCACACAAATAGTTCAAACATAAGTAGTTCCTATCTAATTCAACACCAGTTTATTGTTGACTTTGATTAGTCCAAAACAAATTTAGCAGAAAGCATCTAATTAATTTCAATGCGAGATCCCAATTTATGATAAAAACGTGCAAGAATGTGTGAGCCTTGTGAAATTTGCCTTATAACAAAAGGACCACATTCTGGTTGTGGGACAGCAAACAAATTAAAGGATCACTGTTATCCCACAGGTCACAAACAAAAAATAGGACAATGATAGCATGTGAAAGAAGGCTCAAATGGTCTCTCAACAGTTCCAACTCCCTCGATTCCTCTTTAGTTATCATTAATATAAAAATTAATTACAAGTGTAATTTGAATAAAACTTCTCATTAATCTTTAATTTTTATCTGCCACGTGCATCTCAATCTGGAATAATTAATACTAAAAGACAAAATTAAAAAAAATAATTAATTTTCTTTTGATTTTAAATTATTAAGTGAATATAACTATGAAAATAAATCAATTTAACTATTGAAAAAATACAATATATAACAATTAAAAAGAAACGATCCCACTTGTTCTTTTCAACCCAAAAAAATAAAAAGATTTGTGAACAATATACTCACTCCCTGCTTCAATAAACAACAATGTTTGCAAAAATAAACTCAATTTACCAAATAACGATTGTATTGATCAACAGCAACATCTCCATTGCTTCCATCCTTAATATGACCTGTAACAAGAGTGACCAAAAGCCAATTTCTTTATAGGTAATCTGACTTATTTTCAAGAAATTCATTAATTTAAAAAGCTGACCTGGTTCATGAGTAAAAACATCCCAATTATTCAGACCTTTTCCATCACTGAGAAAAGCTCCTTCAAACTGCGAGTGGACAATACAAGAAAAAGTTGTACTCAAAACAAAACTTCACCAAAAAGAAACAAACAAGTACCTGGTAACAAGAAGAGGCTGTTCCAAACAAGAAATTGCTTGAAGGAGTTTGTTTGAGATTGTCTGATTGATGACATGATGATACTATGAAACCAGAAAACAATACGCAAATTGCTATGCCCCAAAACGTTGCAGGTGTCATTTTTACTAGGAAGAAAAACATAAAACTTTGATTTATTAGGTGAAGGAATAAATAAATAGAGAGAAGTGGTAGGTAATGTTTCTCTTTCAAGCTCAGAGAAAAAGCCATAAGAATAGCAACCTCTTCGCCTTTTTAGTAATAGAAAAATATATCCCCTCGCATGCACGCCTCTTTTTTTTTTTCTTTTTTAATTTATCAAAAATTGAATGTTATTTTATTATAATTATAAATAATTTATTTTTAAACAAATTATTTAAAATAATTTACAATAATATAAATAGTTACAGAAGAATAATTTTAGATTATAAATTTAAAAAATATTAAAATACTTTACCAAGTTGAGTAGTACTCTTAGTAATATATAAAATAAGAGGGAGAAAATAATATACACGTGTCACTTTTCTCAAGTGGTAACCGAATATCTTTCTCGTCACTTACTCAAGTGGAAATTGGGGAGCTACTCCTCCCGATTTATTTTATTTGTTATAAATAATTAAAAATAGTTAATATGAGATGCTCTTTTCATTTTATTTTAATTGTTTTTTCTTAAAAATTATCAGTATAAAATTTCAAGACTAAATTTGAGTCTTAGCATTTAAGTATATTGAAATCTCTCTTTTCCAAAATATACTCGCTCCGTTTCCATTCAATATGTAAATTATGTTGGCATGTACTTTTTTGATCTATTTTAATTAAATTCGTGAAATAATATATATATTAAAAAAAATATTAAAGTAATAAATATATAGTGTAATTTATTTCCTAAAAAATATAAATTTTTAATATATAAAAGAATAAATATGAAAAAAAATTTAAAATACTCATCTTGAACTTTGAATAATTTACTATTTTGAATCTTCGTAAAAACTTCAAAAATTCAATTAATTTAGATAGAAAGAGTATGATTTATCAATCTTTATGTTGTTGGAAGCCTTTTGCTTTGCATTTTACTGATAATTTTACAAATATCAAATGGACACGAAAAATATTTCTAGGTCAATCGTCCATGTTTATCAACAGTTTTCTGCTTTGTCACATTTGAGTCATCAATCAACCAAGATATAATAAGATTTTGAGGAAAGGGCCATGCTTTAAATGTGTTGCAATTGTCTTCTTCTTTTTTCTTTCTTTTTATGCATGAAAATTGATAATCGTATCATATTTAATTTAATTATATTAAATTTATATCATATAAAATCTATTAAAATAAAAATATTCTAAAAAATTTCATACTCAAACCTTGAAACAAAAGGAATTTGTTGCAATTGTAAGAGATGAAAATAAGTGGAAACAATCGAATCATCCATCCCTTAATACTTTTTAAAACTTTCTTGTTACTTTAATATGGTGTTACAGAAATATTTATATTATATTACTTTTGTGGGTTCCTTTCAAGTAAGAATCTTGGATGATTTTGTATTTTGTCATTATATTTGTTTGTCCTTTAGTTATTATATATTTTATGATATATTATAATATTAAGCTAGAGTAGTCGGTTGTAATAATGTTGACAAATATGTTAAATTGCCAGAAAGCAAAAATTTAAAAGTCGTTTGGTATAAAATGATAATAGGGAGATTAGTAATGTTAGAATTATTTTTTATTTTATATTTAGTTTATTATTTTTTATTTAATATGTATTTAGTTTAAAATTTATTAAAAAAATTTTAATTATGTTTTTAAATTATTATAAGATTTTTTATTTTATGTAATTAGATCAAAGTAGATTATTTTTTGTAACTTTTAACTGGTTAGAATAATAATAATTTTATTATTATATTTATTATTTTCTCACTTGAATTATTTGAGAAATAAATAATTGTAATCTCAATAAATTTGCCATTAATAAAATATCAATATCTAATTTAATAAAAATAGACAATTTATTATTTAAATAGATAAGATGGTAAATAATTATAAAATAGACAATCTATTTTTACATAGAAAAATTTGAAAGATATAGTTTTAATATAGTGTTTATATCTTACAAAGCCACTCAACTTTGAGATTATATTTAACATCATTGGACTTTATTTTGTATCGATAAAATCACTCAACTAAACTAATTATAAAAGAAATTGACACGATAAAATATTTTTTGTCTATTATGTAAATACGAAACCACAAATAAATAAAATTTAAAAAATTGAGATAAGGTTATTTATTTTTATATTATAAAAATATAAACCCACAAATAAATAAATTTTATAAAATAATTTATTTAAATAATTTTACTAGTACAAAATTATAAATATAAAATATAAAATTAAGAAAATAGAAAAAAAAACTCTAAAAGAATTTAAGAGACATTTTTTATATATATAATCCCATGGTATTAAATTAAAGGGATTAAGTAATATCACAAAATGAAAGGTATTAGTTAATATCTAATCCATGAATTAATTAATACATGAATCTAAATTTCTACCAAACATAGTATTACTTATACCAATAGCTAATCCATAAATTATTTATTCTAATACATCCTCCAAATGGCTCGTTAGAGTAGAAAGGTGTGTTCGGTACAAGAAAACATTTTTGAGAATATATTTTAAATTTTTTCATGTATAATTGATCAAATATTTTTTAAAAAATATATATATTTTTTTTAAGAAAGCTATTCGAAAATGAGAAATATGATAAAACAAGTTTCACTTATTTCTTATTCCCACCATCTCACGCCCCTAATACCTGTCCATCCTCTCAAGTCACATCTACTCGTCTAAATTAGATATCATATTTTTGTTTTTATTTACTAAATACAAAAATATAAGTAAGAACCCATATATTTTTCTAAAACATATTTACATTTTTTTTGGAACGCACCCTAAGTATCAATCTTTTTTGCAGAATATTTTTCTTAAGAAAATTACCAAAACTATTTCCTTTCAACTCCATCACCCTAACAGTCAATTCTATAACTGCACCGTTTTTCCTCTTTTTTTTTTTGTGTGAATATATTGTTTGATAAAGAAGAAATGGTTCTTGAGAGCCAAGAGCAAAAGTGAATACTATTAAATATTTGAGCCTCCATGGCTGAGAAAACAAGTTCTCGTGTTTTTTAAGAAACAAGAATAAAGTGCATGAATTGAAATGTCTAATACACATGGATTCTTTATTTTTTACTTCTTTGAATAAATTTATACATGTAAGAATAATATAGGAAATACATCAAATCATAACTTTCTCTGATTATATAAATACATTTTTAAAATAGTAAATGTCATAATTAAATAAAGTATAATTTCTTCAGATAATATTACTTTATAACTACTATATATATAATCATGAATGAGGAGGTTTTGTAGTTATGAATCATTTTTACCACTTTGTAGAGTTGATGTAGCAGATGTTACTGTTCAACTATGAGATTTTTTTGGGTGCCCCAAAAAACAAATTGAGATTTTGATTTGTTCCTTTTTTATGTTGCATACCTGATTTAGTTGATAATCACTAACATTTGGCTTTACAATTTTTTTTTTTTTTATAATAATCAAAACTAGATGCTTTGCAATACCCAAATTCAAACTCACCACCTTTTTTTCTTGGGGTGGGGTGGGGTTATATTGTATCTGTAAGATTTTGTCAAGAAGGAAATAGTCAATGGTGGTTCCCATAAGAGTGCACTATTCAAGAAATAATATAATCATTTCTTTGCAAATACTTACTTTATTGTTTGTATTGAATTTCCTCCTCCTTCTCTCTTCCCTCTAAGTTTTCTTATAAATCAAAGTGGAGTTTTTATATGATTTTGTTACTGTCTTTTGAGTTTATTAAAATTATTGAAGTTTAAGTTTCACTATTTTTTTATCAAGTTATTTGTTTTGTTCTGATAGAAAATAATTTATTATTTTGAATATAATGAGAGATTAAATTCTTTAAGAACATATAATGATTTTGAAGGATTCAAATAATTTTATTTCTTTTCATCTTGATAGTTTTCTTGTTTATTATATCAAAAATAGAATATGACAATTAATATTAAGTCACACTTTTTTTTAATTAAGATTAAGACGTCTGAATCTGAACGAATATCTAGATGATTAGGATATAGTCTCTAGATCTGAACATTAAATGAATAAGACTTTTTAATTTTTAACATCTAAATGTGCATAATTTCTTTATTTTATAAACATAATAAATATGCAATTGAAATAAAATGATAATTAAGTATTATATTTAATAAAATAAAATTAGTATTTGAGGAAAAAAATATTTATGTTAGCTAGAGATGATGGATATGATTTGAAATGGGATATGATTATTGAAGATTATATGATGGTTGATGATATATAATGATTGGTACAATTTTAATTGTGATATTAAAAATGATTGATAGTAGAAATTGATCGCAATAGTGATAATGATTAATAATGATAATAAGGTCATGGTGGGGCTGATGATAGTGACAGTGATAATTAATGTAATTATATTGATGGTGGATATCGGTCATGCGATTACAATTGACAATATTAGTTGGGCAGCGATAATAATTTCAATATCGAATAATATATTAAAATTATTTATTTTCTTAACATTTGAATTTGTTGAATCTTAGTAACTCAGTTGGTTCGCTATACAATTCATACTGCCAGTATATTTCGATACACAAGTTGAATCGCGCACAATATTTGTATAAATCAAGCGAATTATACAAAAATTGAACTATAATTACAACTACATATTTATTATAATTCGTAATTAATTAAAACTATAACTAATTAACTAATTTATGTTTACTTACCCGCATTATCTTTCCAATAATTTAATGACACCATGTTGGTATGATTTTTCCAGTAAACTTTGCAATTGATAAGTCCAGGGCCAAGAGGATGATTAAATTGGGGCATTGGGGCAAGTGCACAAATAGCCATATTTAGGGCTCATATTTAAGGAATAGATTTAAAGTTTAACCAAATTAGAATTTATTTTAGACTCGCAATATTGAAATTGGAAAGATTTTTATAAAGTTTAATTTGTATCTCAGACATACGAATTTGAAATCGATAACTCTCAAACATAAATGTCTAAAGTTTAATTAAAAAGTTAACAAAAATAGGTAACAAATAAACTAATAAGAGACTGAAAGTTTTTATTTTAGGAACGAAATATTTTTGATTTTATTTTTTAAAATTCAATTTGGAAAGGCGGTAACTTTTCATTAAGAAAAAAAAAGTATCAACTTATCGCAATTTTTCACGTAAAGTTGATTTCTTTGTCTTGCTTAAAGAATCTGTTGAATTTTGTAAGTAGAATAATTATGACATATACAATCTTTTAAGTTTTAATCAAAGGAATCTCATCCATTACTCAAATGCTAATAAATTGTTTAGTTAAAGTGACAAGAACAATAATTTTAATATTTTTTGACTAATTTTACTTTGTAAACTTCGTAATAAGTATTATTTAGTTCTAAAATCACTTTATTCAACTCATAAAATATTTTTATCTATCATATTTTACCAATTGAACAACAAAATAATATTGTCCAAGCATGTAAATTTAGAGTTGAGTAACAAGTGCATAATTAGTGAATGAAGTTACTAGTTATCTCAATTAGGTCAAACAAATTTTATGAACACAAATAGAGTTAACCTACAAATAAGCCTAAGAATTAGATAGTCCAATAATAGATTTGCTTGGAATCCAAGTTGAGTAGAGTTAAATGATTATTGTCTGGATTTTACAAAGATTATACATATTGTGAAGAAAACTGACTATTCATCTCATCCTCTTCCTAGAGTCTAATTACCTCATCACCATCTTTATTGTAATTCAATAATGTAAATGTTGTCATTATAGTTTCACTATCGATGATTATACAGTACATAAGTATGTGTTGAGAATTCGGGTTGTTACAACAAACAACTAATGACTTCCTTTTAGGTTTGGTTAGGTAGAAAGTAGAACTTCTTGTTCCATTTATATCACACATGTTTTATTTAGTTTGTATTAAAAAAATATTATTATTTTTTATAATTAAAAAGAATTTAATTTAATTTTTTTATCTTTAATAAAATAATTATCATATATCATAATTTTAAAATACAAATTTTTACTTTTTAAAATTATATATCTAAATAAACAATATTATATAATTAAAATGGAGAAAATAGTTTTTGCCAAGTAATCATTAATAACACGATTCATCCTCCATGTACAAAGTCTTGATTTGGCAACATACTTATCCTAGTTCCTTGTGCCAAATTGTTTGTCATTTTGTATATTTTCAACAAAGGGATTATGGAGTACCAAACTTTGATTAACATTTCCTGAGCAAGCTTTATTATTCACTTCTATTTCAGTTTATGGTTTAATTTCTTTTCTATTTTGTTCTAAAAGATTGTTGCTTTCATTTTTTAGTAGCAATTCTTTAATTTCAATATATTATATGATACGTTTAAAATTAAAAAAAAAGGAGAGAGAGAACATTTTAATATATTATACACACATTTTGCTAAAATCGGAATTTTTGCTTCCTATTTTAAATATTATATTTAGTCAAATAAAAAGTTTCAAATTTTATTTATTTTCTGAAATTTCAAAAGTTATAGCTATAACACTTTTTATATTTATCTCGAATGAATAAATATTTTTTTAGATGGTATAATAATATTGAGATAAATGTCGTCACAATTTATGTCATGATAACTATATAAAAGTCTACACGCAACCTCTGTATGTCGCAAGCAAAGAGTAGACAGACAATAGGCTTCTCTCTCTCTTATTCTTCATTACCTGCAACACTCGTCCCATTATTCAAAGCCCCGTCTTTCGCATTCTTCTTTACCGTAAGTCCTTTCTCCTCCTCTTGTTTTATTTTTTTGTTCTCTGTATATTTTACTCTACAAAGCTTTAATTTGTTTCTTCAATTTCTTGAACTATTATACATAGTTTTATTGATTCAACTGATGGTTTAGCCTATGTTTTGTTTTGGGTATTTATTTTCATTCCCTTTTTACGCAATTTAGTAGTTCTTTGTACTAAGAATGGATGCGATTAGGATAGATCCGAATCTCTAGGCATGTTTGTTCAAACTGGGGATTTGGAGCTCTATCTGGATATCATGTTTATGGAGGATTTTATGTATTAATTATTAATAATGTGATCTGTTTTAAGAAGGGGTTTTAGTAAAGATTCCTTCCCCTTTGTTCAAGGCTTTTGTTGGTTAAATTGCTTTTGAACTATGTTGCTCAGACTCTTTAAAAACGTGAGATGAGTGTGCGTAGGATCCTTCAAAAGTAGTGCATTTTTGAAGGATCTGACAAGGGTGTGGCATCATTGTTGAATTATCCGAGCAACATAGCTTTTGAATAACATTGCTTCTAGGAGAGTGTCTTTCTGTTCTTTTTCTTAAATTGAAAACTCCGATTTTTATTCTTGTAGTGTATCCTATTTGAGGCCTATTAGCTTGCTCAATCTATTTTCTCCTTGAAGAACTTTAAGAAGAACCAGATGCAACAAGCTTATGAAATATGTATTTTTTGAAATGCTAATGTTAAAGATGGATATATGGAATTGAAAGGGCAAAATGAATCAAGAAATAATGTAATGCTAAAAGATTGATATTGAAGATATGTAGAACATCCATTTGTGCGAAAGTTGATCAAGGTGTTCTTATGTTTTACCATACTCATGGAAAGAATGGAGGAAAAAGAGGAGAAAATACAGCTGAATAGAGAAGTTGACACATGTAGCTGGTCCCAAGTAGTGAGTAAGGTGTGCGTTAGGTTGAATTTATTTGTATAATAACATTTATATATTTCTCTTTACATGTGCATCTTTTTACTTGTATTTGGTTTGTGAAATCAGATGTATTCCTTTATGGTTAGGTTTTCCATTCGTTCCCCCATTTGATTACATCACTACGTTTATTTTAAAGTTCTCTCAGTTTTCCTTCTCTCTTACAGGATTATTCTTTCTGCTTACAGTGTCAACATTTGGGTAAGAAAGATAATGTACCGAAAATGGAGAATGAGAAAGTAAAGAGGAAGAATGTAGAAGGATAGGAAGAGGAATGAGATTTAGAGAGAGATAAGAATGAAATATAGGAAGAAAGATAAATGAATTCACTTCAAACATAGTTAGAAAAGGTTCTATTTATTGTGTGACGAACTCTAAGTGGGATTTCATTGGGTATGTTGTGGTTGTGTTCTGAACTTTCAGTAAGTTAGATTTCCCGAGACATTTAAAACTTACCTCTGAAGTCTAATAAGAAGATAATCATCACATCAACTTCATCAGAAACAAGACTTAAATCAAACCCCTTAAAATGACACAATGATAAAGGGTTCATACTAATCTAAATGTAGCTAAGCATTATTTCACAGCTAAATGATGATAAAATAAATGATGAATATAGTTGGAAAAAGGTTTTATCTTCAATCAGAGATAGAGTTCCATTTGTCTCAAGAGATTCGACCTTTTCAAGACTCCCTATGATATATAAGGCTCTTTTATTATGTTTGGCTGAAATGAAATTCATACAATTCTTTTTCTCTACTTGTCCTCGTCTTTCATCTCTCTTCATCTCTCATTTCTCTATTACTCCCCTCTCTTATTTTTGATGAAGTCTCTCTTTTCTTATTTTTCTGTTTTCCTCTCCTATTCTTCTTTCTCTTTGTCTTTATTCTCATTTTCTTCTCCTCTCAACGTCCTGTCTTCCCCTTCTCATGAATGGAGATAATTTCATATGGTTTTAACTCATGTATTTTCACTTGAAATGCTTTCTGCAATTTTTAATCGAAATTGACTACTTGATGGAACTTTGGGAGTATAACTATCGGAGAAACATGTAATATCTATTTCTGAGGAGATTGTTGTCTGCCACCCATTTCTGTGATGGTAACCATATTTGTCATCATTCGGAATAGTGAGATCCCAGATAAATTTGTCTAGGATGTTTGCTCAACTGGTACTTTTCACCGTGCAATGTTGATCTTTGTTCATTTAGTTTTTATAAAGTGACAAGTTTATTTTTAAATATCGTATCCAAGGCAAATTCTGTATATGCTGTTCTTTGAGGTTTGAATTTTTGTGCACTTCTCAATTAAATGATATGGATTATACACTAGATCCAATTGGTAATTTCTATTTCCAAATATCTATATGGAGGTAGCGCCTATAAGTCTGGTTGCTGTTATTAAAAGATTTTTAGTTGTAGATTGACATATTGTAACATTAGGGCCTAATGTTCTTGCAGTGACAAAGACTAGCATCTTTGCGCGTGTCCCATCCTCTTCTCCAACCTTTTTGACCAAGGTCAAAAAATTGTTGCCAACTCTCATGGAGGTTAAGCTATGGAATGATAAGCGTGAAAGAGAAATGTATGAAAACTTTGCGGAGCTCTTTGCTATAATAAAGGCAACCGAAAAGCTCGAGAAGGCTTATGTTCGTGACATCATTTCACCTGCTGAATATGAAACTGAATGCCAAAAGTTGATTGCTCATTTCAAGACCTTATCTTCCACGTTGAAAGATACAGTACCTAGCATTGAACGATTTCATGACACTTACAAAATGGATTGCCCTGCTGCCTTAAATCGGCTTGTGACCTCTGGGGTGCCTGCCACTGTGGAACACCGTGCTGCAGCTGCAACGTCAGCTGCATCCTCAGCTTCTGTTGTGGCTGAGTGTGTGCAGAACTTCATCACTGCCATGGACTCTTTGAAGCTGAATATGGTTGCTGTTGACCAGGTCCATCCCCTTTTGTCAGACCTATCATCTTCCCTTAATAAACTTTCAATTCTGCCAGCTGATTTTGAGGGGAAGACAAAGATGAGAGAGTGGCTTGCAAGGCTTTCAAAAATGGGAGCGGCAGATGAGTTGACAGAACAGCAGGCCCGTCAACTCCACTTCGATCTTGAATCATCATACAATTCTTTCATGGCTGCACTGCCCACTGCTGGAACTTAACTGCTTGTTTCAGGTGATATGTTTGTACATATGTGGCTGAATTCTTGTTTTCTCTACCAAAGCTTATACTACATTTGATGCTTCATTTGGGTTGAAGTGCTGTTTGATGAAGATTTACAAAAGGCTCATGTTATTTGTGGAACTTTTGTATTGTGGTTCCATTTTATCCAACATTTACTCGGCCCAGACAACATGTTTATTTGGTTTGTGTACTTTTTCTTTTGTTGCATTTATCATATTACAATGAAAAATTGAGCTGTTAGATATGATTTTGCAAATTAAAATGGAATTTTTGATGTAAAACTAAGCTCCATGGCATTAACTAAAGTAATATTGCATTTGTTATTTTGGTATCTTTGGTGCTTCAGGTTACTCAAGCGAGTTTTGTGGCAGCTTATTATTTAGTTTAATTTCTGTGTCTCATGACGAGAGATTCGAATAATTGAATGACACATGTAAGTTTTGTTAATCTAACAAAATCTGTTAACAGTTTAACTAGGTAGATAAATGAAAATTGTATCAAGTCTTTATCAGTTTGCCTAAACTTGTGAACAATTGAACAACAAAACAAGTTTTACCAATCTAACAAGGAATGAGAGCAATTTAACAAGATATATATAGGTAGAATAAAGAAGGGCCCCAGTTTTGCCAGTTTGGTGAAACTTGTGAACAGTTGGACGCTAATTTTTTCTCGTTCTATAACTTGTGAACGATTTCTATGGAGTTTGTCTCCTGTCCTGCATAACTTGTAAACAAGGCAAGCTTTGTCATTCCAGCAAAACAGAATGAAAACTGTATTGTGAGAGCATAATTTTTCATTTGTAGTATTGGGGTGTTTATTCCTTAAACAGGGATACAGTTTAAACAAGGGACTGATGCGATCCTATTTTGTGCAAATCACCTGCCACCATGAAATTTCAGCAGGGATCAGGTTCCTAATTTTCAACTTCTATGCATCTATCCACTCCGATCTCTTTTCCTTACTTTGTTTGGGAAGCTATATATCGACCCATCTTAGCATTAGTAAATGGATCATACTGATGGGTCGGCCTATCCATTTTATGGCGGTCCATGCAGAGTCTAGCCCCTGAAACACTTGTAGATCTGCATCAACTTCAATACAATGTAGGTCTTTTGAGATAATTTTTCTTCATGAGCTTTAAGTTACTTTGTCTTCACAAAATCAATTATTATAGTGTCACACCTATGCAATATTATTGTATTTGGAGGCTATGTAGGGACATGGCAAAACCATGTTTTTTCCTTCAGTTATTCTCTACATTCTTATCTTTCTGTTGAATGTGGCGAGCTTTTTCATGAAGAAAGCTTCACGTCCTACTGCTTGTATATTGATCGGAAAGAACCAGCTGCAAATGCTATCAGTGTGTTCTTCCTTCCTGTCCCATCTATATATAAGAGTTGCTCGAGACAACTAAATAGAGGGATGGTAAGATATAGATGGTTTTGTATAGCTCTTGCGCTTTTACAGTTGTTTCTAATTTCATACATATCCATCTTAGATCATGTTTTGATAGGCAATCATTTTAGTTTGCCAAAGGTCTACTATCTAATAGTGTTTCCTACCTACCATTGTACTTTTCGTTATTGTTAGTTCATCAATAATTTAAAACAACATTATCAAAATTAACATGTATAATGTAACCTAGTTAATCTTGCATAATTAAGATACTAAAGAGACATGCTACAAGTCAAAATTACTAAATAGTGTTTAAGGTTGGCACGGTTAATAACATCAGTTCATATGTTAATTTCACGACCTTAACTATCAGTTGCAGATTGGTCGAAATTAAAACTATTTATGCTATCAGCATTCAGCCATATACAATAGGCCAAGCAGCAGTGTAATGAGTGACAATTAGTGCCTCTGCCCCTAGCTAGCGACTTACTTCCATATAAACATAAAGGGACTGTGGTCTGAACTACTTTCCATCCACCATGTTAAATATTTCTGTGCCAACAAAAAGTTACCAGGAGAAGGAGAAGATGAAGAACCAAAACAAGTCCAGTGGGCAGTAAGGCCAGTTGTTAGCTTTTACTTCTGCTGCTGCTGATTTTTATGGCATTCTGATGGGCTGTGTTTCCTTAGAAAATTGGTCTCCTAATTGTTTCGGTCCAATTAGAAAGAGATTCTTTAATAGAAAAAACAGTTAAGATGTATTCTCTTTTAAATCATTTTAATTTTCATGTATGCTAAAAATAATTATTTCAAGATAATTGTCAATTTAGATAATCAAGAGAGAATTAATTATCTTATTTTAACTTTGATTTTAGTATTAATTATTCTAGAATTAATTAAGGGGTATATATATAGATAAAAGTTTAATTATTTATAAGAAATATATTAGTCAAATAATAACTTCTAATTTAATTTTTTAAAGATTGTGCCAAATGTTATCATGACAACTAAAATGAAACAACGAGGAGCAAGATATTTATTGAAAAGTTTTCATATATTTATTGAAAAGTTTTCATAACTTAATCATAGATAATGAAATCATTAAAGATTTCAAACCCTGTCTGATTTCCATGGCTATAGAAGAACATGTCATTAAAAGTGAAATAAAAAATTTAATTTGAAGTTAAAGAATCATATATAGTATAGTGTTTGGCTATATATCAAAAATAAGAAAGTGTCATACAAAATGTATCGTACTAAGTACTATTTATTTTGGATCATATTCATTATCATCGTTTGCAACGACTAGCTATCCAAGGTGATGATGCTGGTGGTGGTTACATTATATTCTCTGCTTTGAACATTACATGCCCCTTGAAAAAATAAGTGATCTTTAACTTGGCCTCAAATGACATCTATGTCTATTTTTGAATGCACACAAATAGATATTTAAATTTTTATAAAATTAAATAAGTAGACATGTTTGTACTGTGTGGTATCCTAAATGAAAATTTTATGGCATACATGGTGTCCTACATGTATAATAACATGTAAGACACGTCTGTCTACTTGTTTAATTTTATATAATTCTATGAAGTTTTCTATGCAAATATATCTTAAATGTTAGTCAAAGTCTACTTAGTTTGACTTTAAAAATAATAGAGGGAGTATTAAATATTATAGTCAGGTTAGTTTCAAATAAGATAATATTAATATTTTTTCTTTATAAGTGACATGATACACTTTTTCAATTTTTTCCAACACATATACTTTATTTGTATTTTTTTTAAGTACAAACTATTTATATGTATATAATAGGACAAAATATTTAGTGGTGAAGTAAATGAATAAGTGGTCATATTTGCAAATAACAATATACTGGACTATGATGAAAATATTATTATGCATTTTAATTTCCCTTATCTTTTGAAGTAATACTTGATTCTCTATACAAATTCTAATTTCTTTAGAGAAAAATTGAAACTTTTTCATTGTGTCTTTAGTATTATATTTGTTCATTATAATTTTTTAACATGAGTTAAATATTTTTATGCATCATGGAAATAAAGCGCACAAAAGTTCTAAATGATATTTAAGAGTAAAAGTTATAAGTAAGATGAAGAGGAGTGAATTATAAATAACTTAAACTCATAGTTTTATCAAACATTACAACAACAATAACAACTTTACTTCAATGCCTCAAAGGCTCCCGCTCATTGCGGGGTAAGGAGAGATCGAATATACGCAGCCTGACCCCTATGTTTAAAAATATAGCGCGACTGTTTTCGGATGACCCATGATGAGCTTCGAAAGTTGCATTGACTAACTGCTACTTCACAATTAAAAGAAGCGAATACAGTTTAAAGAACTATTTTGCTTTATTCCATCATACTCTAAAGCCAAAAAATAGTAAATCTTATCAAACATTAAATATAATGAATAAGTGGGGTATTAAGTGATCGTATCAACTTCAACAAAAAACTTGGCCTTTTGTGATTATCATTTATGATACAAAGAGAGTACATATCTCAAAATTCTTAACAATTTATATTTGTAATTTTAAATTGTGTTTTTTTATGCTCCTTCTCTTTCATATTATTTGTCATATTTTAAAAATTATTGCTTCAATTTATTTATTTAATTTCTAAAATTAAGAAAAACTTTATTATATTTTTTTCTTCTCTATCTTTAATATTAAATAACTACAAAAATAGTAGTAATAAAATTTAGAGTTTCAAATCAATATTAATAATCTTAATTTAGTGAAATATATTTCTAATAAAAACTTAGTATGTCGGATCAACATGTATATGAAATGGAGGGAACAAAGTAGTCATTGTTAAAAGAAAGAATTTTACACTAACAAGCACTTTATGATTCATGTTGATTGATCAATTTTTATCCATTTACCATTTTTTGTGTGCATGATAATCTATATACACAAAATCTACATCATGTGCATATAACGCCATAGCACAATGTGAAGACTCTTTGATATCTCCTTAACTCATAAGTATCAAGAAATTCATTCCTTTACTAATTTCAGTATTATTTGTGATAATGTAGGAAAAACAGATTGATACAAAAAATATTAGTGAAGTGACAAAGCACAAGAAGTACAAGTATAATTATCTTTTTTTTTTTTATGATTAAATCTCAAACTCCTGAATAAGAGTGTGAATTGTTAAAAATAAAAATATTTTTAAGTAAAAAAATTGACATCAACAATATTTGATGGTCAAAAGATGAATGAAAGATAATTTTATACCAATTGCAATTATGGAGGGGCATTTTGGACTGTCCACCATTAAAACATGAATCGCATTTATTTGTACTTGAATATTATAGTACAAGGTTGATCAGATGGTCCCTAGCTAATTATATCATGTATATGCAAATCTGAGCTGTAACAGTATAATATCATTTCATAGTTGAAAATGTTGTGCCTTTTTTTTTTTTCTTTTCAATTCACGTTTTGATAAATTTAGGTTATAAAACACAATTTTTCCATTGTAAAATCTTATTAGTAGAATTATACTATATGTATTATGCTTATTCGATTTATATACATATATATGAATGAGACTTCTTTATGAGTTTGGTTTCATGGCCCAAACTTGTTGAAACGGCCTGATGCGTATAATTTCATACATCCATGCATGAGAAGGATCATTTGCCTAGACTAGCGATACTTTTAGAGTGTTTGGTATGAATAGAAAATATTTTCTTGAAAAATAAGTTGGTCTTCGTCCCATCATATATATATATAGTACTATTTGTCTCGATATGTTATTTTAAGAAAAAAAGAAAATTTTTTGACATTTATGATATAAAATTATTTGTAGATATTTGTGTAGTTGAAAATATTTCATTAAAGGGTAAAGGAAAATTTTAAAGGTAAAGTATTTCTAATTCTCGTAAGCTGATTTTTTTTGAAACGAACTAAAAAGAGAAATGTGCCATGTAAAATAGGATGGATGAAGTAATTTTTTAGCATTCGATAAATAAACAAAAAATATTATCTCTAGAATATTTATACGTAATATAGCAAAACACCAAAAAGTGAAAGGGTGTGAAGAGGAGCCTCAGGGGTGGGATGGTCAAGGGGCGTAAGCGCGTTGGATAGGTAGAGAGGATGCAAATAAACATAATATTTTAAAAACTTATTTTCTCTATTATCATTAAAAAAGTCATTTTTCAAGGAACTTACTTTCCGAAAAAGAATTTCTTCCAAAAATTTGTCCAGCTTAATTGATAATTTCTCTTTCGACCAAGGCAAAAGATTCCACCATATTGAAGTGTCTATTCCTAATATCCCATGCATATTGTATGGAGCTATATGTCACGGACCTATAACTTACGTTAGAGCTTTTGTGCGGCACTAGTCAGTTTGCTCACGAATCTTACACGATTTTACAAACATTAGTAAACCTGTTGTCTACGATCGATAACAGAACGCTAGATATTGAAAGACAAGAGGGAGCTTTCGAAGAAAGAAGCCCTTGATTGATTGGAAATGTTTTACAAAGCTTGAGAGTTTATAACTTTGCTTGATTCTAAATGAATGCCAATAAGGGGTATTTATACTATTCCATCTCCTTAACGGACAGCTAAGATTAATTTGATCCTATGAGGATTGATCTTCTAGAGTCTTCCTACAAAATATCTAAGATATTTACAAGTACAAGACTTATCTATATAATTTTACATGCCTCTGGAGCCTTTCAGGTCTCTCTAGTCTTCTCTTCAATTCTTTGCACAATTTTAAAGAGTTTTGGAGCCTTCCAGAGCACGACGAACATGTTCCTCCGCTGTTTTTGGAGCAGAATTTAGGCGGGACGTGTTATATATGTATCTAGTTGCACAAATCCTGCAGCCCCATGAAAACATATACCAGTAATTAAATAATAAAATACGTATTTCTGGTCTCATATTTAACAGTATTTTATCCAAGTACGATAAAGCTAGTGTTTAATATTTTCAGTTATAATAACTGTGTGCACAGAAAAAGTAATTGCATTTAGTACCAACTGCTGATGAAACAGAAGCGGGAACCCACAATGGGAACTGCCTTACTAAAGTCTTGCACATTTCATTTATGTAATACAACAACTTCAATTGTAATTTGTCATTAAAATTACTGCAGTCATTAATGAGTGAATCCAAAGTATTTCACATAATTTGAGTTGGCCTAAATTCTGAAATATTTCTACTCAACATACATAGAAATATTGATGTATTTCCTTTCTTATTATAGGATTATTTCAATTGGAAATGTTACTAATAAAGGTAAACTGTACAGAAGTCAGAGTGATATAATATTTTGAAATTTTAACTGATTGATGATTTTTATCGATGGAATATGTTAGTAGTAAAAACTTACCAGAAATATGCAGTAGTGTCGTCTTTTCAGATATGGTACAGTTATGACAAAATATGACTTTTCATTTTCTTTCTTAATTGTCAAACTTTTAATTTAAGAAGAAGAAGAACTAGAAAAAATTGTTCTTCATTTCCTGCCCTCTTCTACTTCCTTCAACATGATTTTATTATCCTTTTCTTATTAACATCAATTAATTAAACTTAGGGTGTGTTCCCTAGAAAGGAAAATGATTTTCACGGAAAATGTTAATAATTTGTGCTTAATGGTGGGCAGACCTATAGTACAGTACAGTATTTAAAATTTTGGCACCGTAATTTTGAGATTCAATTTTTAAAATTATTATATAATTATTATATCTATTTAATTCGGTATGTTGAAGTTTAGTTTCGATATATTATGGTATGAAACTTCAAAATTATATATATAATAAAGTATTATGAAAAAAAAAATCTCAGTTCTGTCATACTAGCACATTACATTTATAAAAATATATTGAAAAGAAACTACAAACACCACCTTTTATTAATCAATTACATTTAAAATATATTTTAATTATAATAGAGTAGTCAAAAATTAAATTCTAAACATTTACTAGTTTATGCTAATATTAGATTGCATATTTGTTAGTATTTAAGTGGTATATATATGTATTAACTATATAATTCAGTATACTATCTGGTATTTGGTACATTATTTCTAAATATCAAATGTCATACTAAATACAAATAAAATTTAAAATATATTATATATCATATCAAATACTATAACACTAAAACTAGGATATCAAAAAATTTTCTTGTACCGAATAGGCCCTTAATATCGAACTCTTATGCGAGTGGACAAAAATGATTTTGATCATTTGTCGACAAGTACGATAAGTTGCAAGCACCATGAATCAAATTCATGGCCTAATACTTTCATTGTAACATATAGGAAAATAAAACATTTCAAATTAATGCAAACACTTAGCATAAATTTGCTAGCAGAAGCAAACATAAGCTTTTTCAAAAACATATAGAACTTGTCCCAACAACTGACCTTTAAAACAAAAAGGTTCAAAAAACAAAGTAAAACTAAATTGCTAGTTTAGCTTTTATATATCCTGAGACAGCTACTACTTAATTCCCTTTCATCTCACGGTGCATTTTCAGAGGTTACAGCTTCTTTGATCTTTTTAATGGTGCACTTGATGAGACTATTAACAGTTGCAATTGAGCCAAGGGAAAGCTTTGCAGTTGGGACTGAATCAACCAATATCTGAAATGCAACAGTAAGCAGCGATCCACCAACAGGACCGATTTCTGAATTACCTCCATCATGATTCATCGGCCCGTCTGGAAGGATAGCAAAACCAGATGGCAGCAGAGCAGCATAGTCAGGGTCACCACCACCTAACACCAGATTCATTGCAGTGATATCAACTGGAGCGTAAATAACATAAGATCCGGTTGGATCAGTTACGCTCTCTTGGAGTATCAGCATGTTACTCTGGTTAAAGTTTGTTCCGCTCTGCAGAAATGCAAACAAACAATTAATTTTGAGTATTTATTTAACGAGCTAGATAAAATAATGTGATCGTACATTGACACGGAGTAGAGAGACACAGTTTCCTGGATCACGACCATTTGCAATGTGTGACATTTCTTGAACAATTCCACCATTTGAAAGAATATCCCACTGCATATATATAATTAGCAAAATATGATCAGATGACGCGAAATTGATATGTAATATTTGGATATTGAAAGCCTCTGTGAAAATGAAAATGCTTAATGATTTACCTGACTTCTCGAGTTTTCATCGCGGAGAAAATCAAACACTATCCTAGGAGAAACTGGCAGCCAAAAAGATGTTGCAGCACTCAGCACAATACCAGCAGGTCTCCCTGGATCATCGACACTCTTCCTAGTCATGACTCTAACGTCATCAGAACCACTTCCGGACAACACTGTCCACACATGAGCTGTCGATGCACCAACACCAGCACAAAAGCTCGTCACCATTCTTTCAGCAAGTTTTAACATACTCTTTCGACCAGCTGCATTTGATAGGACTTGAAATTAGGAAAAAGAAAACGTTAGTGATTCACAATTGTGCAATAATGGATTTTACGAAGTAGTTAAATGAAAGAGATTGATCGCTATTACGGTCAGTATCTCCTGTTGAGACGTTATTAGCCATTGCACTTGCAAGGCGTTCACATTGTCTATCTAATGTTGCTACCCAGCGTTTTGCTCCAAATGCAATCCCTGAATTGACAAGCGGTTTGTAGATGTCATGGACAGCTTTTTCATCCACCTCAACGTGCTCAACCCACGTAACCTAGACAAATAACAATGTGTTAATTACGACTTAGTTATCTTCTATGCACTAACAATGCAAAATTTTCTACAGTTTAAAATTTGAGGAATGCAATACCCTTGAGTAACCATTTTGCAGTTCTTCAATCAAACAACCAGATGGCCTTCTTCTGTAACGGGAAACTGCAGTAGAGCGCAAATTCTCCAGGGAAATATCAACCACTGCCCAAGTCCCTTCAGCATGTTGTTTGCAATATCTTACGAAATAGTTCTCCCGAGTTGGAACAAGTGGAGAGGGAACTTGAAATTCAGCTGTCATCTAAAGTTAAAACGTAACAGAAAAATCCACTATAAAGAACTCGGAGGACACAGGTTCAAAATATTTTTAGTAATAATAATAATAATAATATCATATGTATATAACGAAAAAAACTAAATCAGAAGTAGAAATTGAACAATACCACTTGCAATGCTCCATTGTGATTTCCTGCTACACCAGTCGATAAGACTTCAAGGGTCATTGCTTTTGATACTATCCCAGCAAAAACACACGTCCATTTATTCTGAAATCATCAAAAGAATAATAAATAAATACATATTCTGTGTTCGCACAAGGTCTGCACATTTACAAATTATTTAAGAAGACTTACCACATCCATCAAAATTTCAACTAAATTGATGTGATTCATAATAACAACAGCAGTTTCTCGTGTGGCTTCAGAACTTAGTGTGGATGACTTAGGGCCAATGCCTCGAGGGAACATATGAGCATATTCTTGTTCACATAAAGTCTCAGTAGAAATGATTCCTGAGGTTGGCATCCACAATGGTTCTTCAGTCTGGGCCATTCTAACAAGCTCCTCCATTGCTGTAACAGCAAGCTCAATGACCATGGGCTTCTCAGCATCTGTAAGGCCCGCTGCAGCAATTCTCAGAAGGTCACCAGAAGGGAACATTTCTCCACGCAGGCTCGATTGAAGCCCAAAAGAAACATCCATACAACGAGGTGCTTCTGGTGGAGGAAGTTGATGAGGAGGAAAGTTAAGGCTGGATTTACCAACATATCTACCAGCCACTCCAGTTATCCTGTCAATCTGGAGGATAAAAAATACTTTAGCTATCTATAAATTGATAGCGTAAAAATAATTTCTATTTTGTCAGGTCACCTAGAACTAAATAAATTTGTTCATGCCATTTTATGTGATATGATTCTCTTATTTCTCCATTCTAAAAAGAGTTCCTTCTCAATCCCTTGTTTAATTGTGGGAAAATTTAAAAGTAAAGAAAAAAAAGGACTTTGAAAATTTGTAATTTAACAATAAGAAATTATTTCATTGAAGGAAAATTTATAATTTTAAAGTTAAATTATTTCTTAATATATCAGTAGTGTAATATTTGATTAAATACAAATTAAAAATGAGAGAAAATGCTAATGGTGGAGAATAAGTGCAGGATAGGTGCAAACTGGGTGGTCTATTGCTGCCTTCTTTATTTGGAGAGAACTTAATAAAGCAAATTTTATGGAGTTGTAGAAATCTCATGAAATGTTTAAAACTATAATTAAGCCCTAAAAAAAATTTCTTTCATACATTGCAAGATCAACTAACCTACGCTTCATAAATTAAAATAGAAAATAAATACATTTAACTCATGTACACATCAAGTGAGATTAATAACTTGATAAATGAAGCAGGTAACACAAGAGCTACAATGATATCGTAGTTTTCAATTAGTAATAGATTTTCCTACCTCATCTCTAAGACGAGCATTTTCGATCCTCAAGTGCTGCTCGTCAAATGACATCTCCCCTACAGACGCAGGCCCTCCACAGTTTGGGCACATTGCATTGTTCAGAGCTTCTTTATACCTCGAGTTCTCAGCACGAAGCTTCTCATTTTCATTCCTCAATTGTGCATTCTCGGATCGTTCATGTTGAGCCTGCAACAACAATCACTCACAAATCTTATAGTGAAGCACGTACCTCAATCATCTTGATATTCAAAACGATATATATTAACTCTACAGCGAACAAAAGAAAAAAGAGACTCACCTTCATCTGAGTGCGCTTGTTTTGGAACCAAAATTTCACTTGCAACGGCTCCAACCCGAGTCTTATTCCCAATTCCTTCCTTTGTTTGTCATCAGGGTGATTACATTCCTTGTAAAATCTGTAGAATGACAAAACATGAGTTACATACCCTCAGAGTATATAGGTCAAAAATTATTTTAGTTACTTACGCTTCCATCTCTTGGATTTGATGCTGTGTATGGCGATGATAGCGCTTCTTCTTGTTTTGAGGTTGGTTCGGATCAGCTTGATCATCGCCCAAATTGGGAGCTTCCATATTTTCAGTACCAGATTCATCCCGAAGGAAATCCAACTCATTTTCGGGTGTTCTTTGAGCCGAGGACGACATATCGAGCAACTGATGCTGGCTGTTAAACATCTTCACGTACTACCTTCTAGACTTTTATATCATCTGCAAAAAGAAAAATAAAAGGCCCATCTTTGTTAGAAAAACCACACACATGCTAAAGATTATACGGAAGGAGTGGACAAAAGCAAAAGCACAACATTAACAACAACAACAAAAAAAATCATTTTTAGGATGTGATGATTTTCGTAATTCTTTGTGCCACCATAGTTTTAAAACAAAATTAGTGTATTTTTTGTTCCTAGACAGGGGAACACAAGAAAACGTAACTTATAGAGGAAAAATAAAAGGAACTACTTAGATTAGCTAAAAGAAGTAATTCATTCAACTTACTTCTCTATGAACTAAGCTTCTCAAGAAAACATTCTCTGATGTGATGGAGAATTCACCTCTCACTATGTGTATATATATACAAAAGAAGCATAAATTTGTTCTAACCCTAACCCCAACCCCCAACCCTCAACCCCCTCTCTACTGACTTTTTTTGTCTCTATGCGATGATAAGTTAAAGTTTTTTTACCTCATTTTGTTTCGGGACCTTGGTCTTTGGACGTCAAACAAAGACCGATTTGTTTTTATTCTATTCTTTCAACGTCTTGATGTGACCAGGAAAATAAAATTAATTCTGTTTACCCGGTGCCAAAAGTAAAACGAGAAGAATATAAGCATAAGAACGAAAATAAAAGTTGACTCAAGGATGTGAACACGGACACATTAGTCTATTTTTTCTTTTCCTTTTTCAAACTTAAGTAAAACAAATATATAGCGTCAACTACGAGTCCAACTTCACTCCTATACAAGTCTCTCAGCAATGGCATATATAACACATTCAACTTATATGAAAACGAATTTTTCATCATATATATATATATATATGTGACGTATAATTTTCTGACGAAGGACCTTTTCGAAAAAAAGAGAGAATGACAGAACAGTAAACTTACTCTCTATGAAACCTTTGGATTAAAAGCAACAAGTGAAAGAAAACTAATCCAGATCTGATTTTGAGGCAAACTTTTGGAGACTGAAAAAAATTTTCTTTTGTTTTGAGGTTTGTTTCGATGTTGAAGAAAGAAAATGAAGTTTTCTAATGAAGGTAATTTAAGGGGTTTTGTAGAAGGGTGGAAAAGAGGTGGAATAGATGAAGAAGATGAAGGGAGTTATTGTTATTGCAGAGGGTATTGAGAGGATGAAATGGCATTAATGATAGGTGTTAATGCTATTGTTGAAAGAGAAAAATGAGAAGTTGGCAGCAACTCATCTTTGATGTTTAAAATTTCTAATGTAGGGAGTATAGTGAAACAATAGTGTATTTTAATTTAATTACCTGATATTCCCTTTTATGGCAAATTCTTATGATGTGATAAATTCATAATTTGAATTATTTAATGGCAACAAATTAAAAGGACAGTAGATGAGTAGGATCATGAGTAGGATGATTATAAATTCTTAATCAGAATTATTTGATGTTTAAATATTTAAAGAAGGAAATTAGATACAAGGAGAGTAATTGATTTACTTAAAATATTGTATTGATTTTATGAGATTTAGTTAAGAGTAGGATCATTATTATAAATTAATATTCACAATTATCACTTGGCAACAAGATTAAAGAAGGAAAATAGACATAAGGAGAGTGATTAATTAACTTAAACAATATTGTATTGAAAATGAGATTTAGTTTGATTTACTTAAAATATTGTACTGATTTTATGAAATTTAGTTAAGAGTAGGATCATTGTTATAAATTAATATTCACAATTATTTTTTGGCAACAAGTTTAAAGAAGGTAAATAGATATAAGGAGAGTAGCTAATTAACTTAAACAATATTGTATTGATCATGAGATTTAGTTAAGAGTAGGATCATTATTATAAATTAATTTTCACAATTATCACTTGGCAACAAGATTAAAAAAGGAAAATAGACATAAGGAGAGTGATTAATTAACTTGAACAATATTGTATTGAAAATGAGATTTAGTTTGAGTAGGATCATTATATATTAATACTCATAATTATTTAGTGGTAACAAATTAATTAAAGAAGGAAAAATAGATATAATTAAGGTGAGTAAATAAGTAACTTGTGACAATATTATTGATTATGAGATGTGAAATATTTGGTGGTAACAAATAAAAAGTATGATAAGGAGAAGTGATTTAATTTGTGATAATATTATTGATTATGAGATAGTAATTTGAGAAAGGATCATTTCACTTTATCTTTCTCGCATTTCACTTGTAGAATCACAATAAATGTAATATTATTATTATTATTTAATATTGTTCAAAATTGTTTGAAAGTTTTCTTTTCTTGGTTTGTTAAAAAAATTAATTGTTCTTTTTAAGTAGTTCAAAATGTTAATCTTTTTAATTATTTATTAATAAACCTTTTATTACTGGTGAAATTTCAGGACCAATATACCTATTGGACCTAAAGCCTTTTATTACTGGTGAAATTATATTATTTTTATTGGATTTTAAATCTATAAATTAAATTAAGATTGATAAAATTTAAGTTTTTTAATATCAATTTTTTGGATTTTTCCGAGAAAGTATTGTACAAATATAAAATGAACTTGTGCTTAAAATATTTAATTCTATCAAAATGTAATTATCTAGAGTATTTTCAAAAAAATAATACAAAATATTGTAGAAGTGATGGCATTACAATACACAACAAAAAACAATAATGAAATAGCATAAAATAAATATTGCAAATAAATAATTAAGTCATGATGAAAATAATTATAATTTTAAAATACTAAATCATATTAAAATAAGTCTAATAAATATTAATTACATGACTAGGTAGTAAAAAAAATTAAGATAGATCATGCATTTTAATTATCTAACTATGTAAAACTAAAGAACAAATTAAAATATTCAATATTATTGCTATTATTAATTTTGAATTGATTTTGTTTTTTTGCTAGAATTGTTATTGATTTGATTTTTGATTGAGCTCTGTTAGAGTTATAATATCTATGGACTATTACCTTTATTGGACCGTACAAATTCTACGTGAAATTTCAAATAATATGTTAAAAGATGAAAACTATTAACAAATATAAGAAACATATTTATAATTTATGTATAAAATAAAATTCTAAAATCATATCAAGAATGTCGAGTTGATTTGATTTCAAGCAGATTTTTTAGGTCAAACTCAAACAAAATCAAGTATAATGATTTTTTTTTTTCAATTTCAAATCATTAGTCTTTTTTATTCTCAAGTTAACTTAATTTTGTGGTTAGGTGTAGTTTTCAATTCGATTTTGTTCACCCCCTAATCTTATGTTTTAGCTATCACAACTAAAATAACAAGGAATACTATTTCTTTCATCCATTTTAATTGTGCAATACTCTAAAAATAGATGCCTAAATTTATTTATTCAATTTAAAAAATTAATTGATAATTTATTATTTTAGACCTATTTTATTCTTATTATTAACTATGTAAAACTAATAACAAATTAAATATTTGATATTATTGTTATTCTTAATTTTGAATTGATTTTATAAACTAGCATAATTATTGATTTGATTTTTCATTGAGATTTGTTAGAGTTATAATATCTATGGATTATGACCTTCATTACACAGTGCAAAATTTTAAGCCAAACTTCAAATAATATGTTAAAAGATGAAAATTATAAAATAAAATTTTTAAGAAATATATTTATAAATAATGCCAAAATAAATATTTTTATACTTAATTTTTTTTAAATCATATATATAATGTCGGGTTTGTTTGGTCTCAGATAGATTTTTTTTAGTTAAACTCAAACAAAATCAAGTATAGTCGAATGTTATTCAATATCAAATTATTAGTTTTTTTTTCCCTCAAGTTGACTGATTTTTGATTTGATGCAATTATCAATTCGATTTTGTTCAATCCTAATCTTATGTTTTAGCTACCAGCGCTAAAACAACTAGGAGTACTACTTCTTTCATCCATTTTTAATCGCCCCATATTTTAAAAATAAATATATAATTTTATTAATTATTAATTAATTTATTATTTTTAGAGGTGTGTCAAAATAAAAATACACGAATCGAATATGAATTTTATCACATGCACCAAATTAAATGTAAGAAACTTTATGGATACGGTGTATAAAAAAAATAGTTACTCCTAATATCTTTTCTAATTTTATCTCATTAGAATTAGTAAGATAAGGCCTAACCCCCTAATGCCTATTAATATTTTTTAGTTTTAATAAAACACTGCTAAACACTATATTTAGTGATAAATTTGCTTAAAAAAATAAATTACCTGCTTATAAAATTATGAACGTCTTGATATCTTAATTATATTGGCGCTATGAATAATGAAATCATGAGTTGGGACATTCTAATGATTTTTCTTAATATTATAACCTGATTAATTTCATCTTTACAAATTCTTTTTTAAGTTGTTGTTATTGGAGCACATCACCACTATAAAAAAATCAAGATTTTTTTTTTCTATTTCATTATTTCTTCTAATTAGTCCAAAGCAAACAAAGACAAGATAAAAGAGAAAAATCAATCTTTCTTTACTTTAACAATACCAGGTTAATTCAGAATATCATCGTTACCGTCGTTAGGTGTTCATGGTTCGATTTAGGTGAAATTTTTTGTTTAAAAAAACTCTTAATATATAGAAAGTTATTTAAATTTATTAATAAATTTTATCTATATATTTAAATTATTACTTATTTAATTAAGTATCAAAACACATGATAAAATATTTTCATTAGATACTTTTTGTTTAAATTTTGAAAACTTTTATATGTATTATCAAATATTTATTAGACAAGTTAATTATTATGATAAAATAGCCATGAGGTTTTATAGTTTATTGATATTAATATAGTTAATCAATGAAGATAATATATTTTAATTGATTAACTTAACTAAATAATCAATGTTTGAGAATATATATGCAAAAAAAGTGATGGCTTGAATGCTTCACTACAATTATTTGACCTGGTCAAGTCTCTTAGTTAAGAAAGAATGGAATAATAAATAAAGAAGACATAAGTTTACATGAAAATCTCTTTATTCGAAGGAGGAAAAAATTACAATTTGTTACAAAATTTTAACTTAACTTTATTATTTTAAAGGAGCAATGATTTGATTACAAACTTTTGCAATCGAGGAATTACGCTCTAATCCCTTTTCCTTGCGATAACAACTGAGTTATCAAACTTACAAAGCAACTATTTCATTGACTACTAAATCAATCAATTCTGATAGATTTTACTTCAAAGACTCAACATAGCTAATTCTAACTATGCTTCAAGAAGAAAAGACCCAAATAATCATCTAATTTCTTTATAGCTCATAACTAGATTTACAAATATTAAGCAAAGAAACATAAAACTAAAAACAACTAAGAATAACAATCACTCTATTGGGTCTCATTGTTGTTCTTCAGAGAATGTTTCTTGATAGAATGTTTTTGCTATATGTTTGTGAAATTTCATATGCCAAAAACTTTTTTTGTCATTGTAGAAGGGACTTAATATAGGATAGACACAATCGTTAAAGCAATATCATTAGCTGGAAGTCTGCCATACTGAAAACGTATGTGCACTCAATAAAACAGTTACTGTAATAACCTTACTTAAGACAAGAAAGCAGTTACTGTAATAACCTTACTTGAGACAAGAAGTTTTACATTAACAAAACAAATGATAGATGTTGCATATATAAATAAGTAGGTTTTACCTACTATTGATGCATTATTTAAAGCAGTGTGAGCCTAGGCTCAAAATCGACAATATCACTAACAGGCTAGAAAGGTCGTTATAAAATAGTAACAAAGTCACTCTTACGTCAACTTTATCAATGTGCGCCAAGGTTTTACTTAGTTTAAGCAAATCGCAGTAAGGTAGGACAAATCTCATTGAGGATGTTGAGCTCATTGAGGGGATGTATGTAATAACCCAACATATGATAAGAAGTTTAATATCAATAAAACACAACAGAGATATATACTTGGTATAATAAGTGAGCTGGCCTTACCTAGTAGTGATACATTTTAAAATAGTGCGAGCCTAGACTCAGAGCTGATAACATCACTAGAAGGTTGGGCCTTTACAGGTTATTTGCAGTGTACTTTTTGCAACTGCCATGTTCAGTTACAATAAATTTCATTCCATCGGAACTCCAAACTAACAAGAATAATTTAAAATTTGAACTGAAGATGCCTAATAGGAACATTTTAATTTTTATCAAGTGTTCAAATGTTCAATTAAAAAAAATATTATAATTTGAATATCGAAATAAAATTTATTTATAAATTTTAAAAATTGACAATGTATTGAGTATAAAGAAAACCAAAATAATTAAATTAAATTTTCAAATATTAAAATCAAATCAAACCAGTTAGTCAATTTTTCATCACTTCATTCTGTTTTTTGGTTATATGGAAACAAACCAATCAGTCGATTTTTCATCACTTCATTCTTTTTGTTGGTTTTATGGATTTGTTAGATTTATTTGATTTTTTTTGTTATTTTTAAAAATATATATAACAATATTCCACATTCCATCGTAAAATTGTAAAATTAATCATTCTTTTAAGAAAAGGAGGACATATATGTATATTGTCCAAGAATTTTTTCATTTCAAATGAACATAATAAAATTTCTTTAATGAAGCTTGTTGTAATACAAAATAATGAAAGATCTAGGTATGAATAAAAATATTTATAATTTAACAATAATTTTGAACTAAACCTTGATCAATAATTAAAAGATTCAAGACAAGCTACTTTAACATAAGATATTCTTTTAATTTTTATCCAAATAAAAACTACAAACAACGAAAATTGTTGATTTATTTCTTGATTAATTTTATTCCATTTTTCAATCTTTGTGAACCACCCTATTATCATCATTATTATTTACTATCTTCTCTTTAAAAGCTTGTCGTACCCTACCTGCTACAAGTATTTTTTACGGTCAATAATTAAAAACATTCAGTAGGTGTACGTCCATGATATAACTACTCAAATTTAGCAATTAATCTTATTCTTTATATCTTATTTTCAATTGAGCACCATTAATGACTAACCGTAGTAAGTAGTACTTTGTAATAGTTTAGTACGTACAATGTAATAACGATTTTTTGTCTACTTGAATTCTCAAGTTTAAGTTACATCAGAATTATTAATTAGTTGACTCTATAATTCATTTATCTAGTGGGAATTATATTTAACAAATATATAGTTAATATAATTATAGTTAGAATTAATTACTGCTCGCGGCAAATATTCAATCGTCATTACAATTTGAGTTTTGTATAGTTCATATGATTTATACAAACGTTCTATGCGATTATACAGAAGTTGTGTACGGATCAAATTGTATAGCAAAATATACAAATATTTTGAATTGTATGGCAAATCATACAAACTTTGCGCACAATTGTACAGTGAAATAAACAAATGCTATAAAAAACTGGGAATTATATAGCGAATTATTCAAACGTATACAAATATTGCACGAATTAGATAAACACTGTTATAATTATAGTTACGAAATTTAATTACCCAAACTATAACTATGGAACATAATTAAAGTATTTTTTAGTGGATATATGCGAAAAGTTCTCTATCTTTAATATTTTTTTAAGAAAAGAAAATATAAATATATCAAAAGTTGTTACATAAAATAACACTCCCATCCTAATCATTATTTTTTCTTTTATATAATTTTGAATAATTTTGATCTTATTGTAAATTAGTACTTTTTTCAGGTTGACTTATAAGCCTAAAAGTCTATATTTTTCCTATAATATTAGAGACTTAGCAATCTTTACTTCTAGTTTGACTAGTGTTGAATTCTCGTATTATATTTGATAACGATTTAAAAGTCTAAGAGTTCGTTTGAATTAGCTGGAAAAAAATAACTTTAAAAAAGTTCATCAAAAATACTTTTTAAAATATTAAAATTTATTTTAAAAATAAGTAGTTACATGTTTGGATAGAAGTGTTTAAGCTAAAAAAAGTTGTCAACTTGTTCGGTATCAAAGTGCTATTAAGAATTTTTTTTAATCAGAATGTTTAAAATATTGTTACATATTATAAAATGTTAATTATTACTCTACATTTTTATTTCTAAATTAGATTAAATTAAAATTAATTTATTTTAATTCTTCTTCAATATAAATTGATTATGTAAGTTAATTTATATGTCCAAGTTATTTTTAATAAATATACAATTTTAATAAAAACATGACATATTTGAGTTTTTTTTTTAAATTTTATTTGTAATATGTAATGATTATATTTCTTATT
>JAOTQJ010000049.1:18201243-18215704 GCA_025642045.1 Solanum sejunctum | reverse complement strand
TTCCTTTGACTCACCAAACCAAGCCACCATTTGATTTCACATTAATTTGTTGACTAACAAATTAACATGTGTTTTCCTTTTGTAATCCAACTTGTTGTTAGGCAAGAATCAACAACTAATTGGGTGGGTAGGATCAAATTTGAATGAGTTATAATGGGTCAAAATAACAAATGGGGGTCAAGAACCAATCCAAACCAAATTTGTTTGGGTCAAAACGGTTTGATTAATGAGTTATAGAGTGGGTCAAGATCCAACCTGATCTAATTTTTATTAATTTTACTTACTTTATTTGTTCTTTTTCAATATCTTAGTACTTAGTAAATTATATTTTTCTTTATTTTGACTATATAAAGTATATCAAATTAAAAAAAAAGTGTTTTAATTTTTTTTGACAAGATCTCTCGAGTCAATTCAGGCTGAA
Organism: Solanum sejunctum; assembly: GCA_025642045.1. Classification (NCBI taxonomy): domain Eukaryota; kingdom Viridiplantae; phylum Streptophyta; class Magnoliopsida; order Solanales; family Solanaceae; genus Solanum; species Solanum sejunctum. The sequence continues at coordinate 18,215,283 of JAOTQJ010000049.1, read as the reverse complement.
TGAGTTAGGTTGAGATAAGTTGAGCTAATAAATGAATGAATTATTAACTCGCTCAAACTTCAATGGATTGAATGAATTGAACGTATTCGATTTAATTTTGTCACCTCTGACTAAAACTGATAAAATGGTAAATAAACCAATTTTTGGACAGGGGTGAGGAATATGACACATTTTCAAAAGTAATTAATATTTAGTCATTTTATGATAAAGTTGAACAAAAAATACGTCTAAATTAAATAGGAAAAATCTACACTTTTTTTCTGTGATTCTTTCAACTTTCCATACCTCAGAAACCCATGAACTTTTTCCCATGTTTGAACTCATAAAAGTTCGAACGATTCATCAGATTTGACATTCTAACAAATTCTCATATTTGAGAAGTTTAAATCCCATAAATTATTTTTGGAGTTTAAATTTATAAAAGTTTGAACTCATGAATGTTTATGGAGTTTGAACTCGAGTACTCTTTCCTCAAATTCATTGTTATATGGCTAAGAACTCAAGGAGAATAATCCTTGAGTACGTAGTTTTATAGATGAGAAAACTCAATAATAGGTGGATTATTAAAGGTTATACGGATAGACTTCTACGCTGATAAACTTTTGAAGATAAAGTGCAGATGACATCATAAAAATCGAATCTAACGTAGAAGAGTGGAAGCTTTATAAGACCTCACTCAAATCCATGTGATATGCGTTTTTTTGGCGCTCAATGTGGCATAGTCCACAAGAAAAATTTGTACTAGCCTAAACTCAAAATGAATGATAATTTACTAATAAAATTAATTTTTTCATTATGCTAATTTACTTTGTTATAAAAAACCATCATTAGTTTATATATTTAATTAATATTTTTCACTTTTCTTGTCCAAAATATATTATTTATGCTTTTACAAAAAAATTTGTTGCATGAATTTTAAAAAATTGAAAATATTATGAATTTTAAAAGAAGTAAAAATAATTATAATGAAAAAATATTATAGATATTTTAAATATTTAATCCAAATAAAGGGAAAATTTAAATTGAAGGAAAATTTAACTTTAAAAGCAAAGTTTGGCTTAAAAATGATTTTCACCTTCTTAATATTATATCTTTCGAAGAAAAATCATAAATAAAATGTTGATTAGCCAACTTAAAATGTTGCAAGTATTAAAAAATCAAGCTAAACATTTACTCATGCTCCATATAAATTGTCAGAGCTCCGAATCTGAACTCTGGAGCTTCACAAAAAATCCGGCGCCGGAGATGGACCTCGTAGCAACCCTGCAGTCGGAACTCGAGATTCTTCGAAGCAGGATCAAGGTAAACTTTTGTTGGTAATTTTCAAAAAATCCACTTCAAACAATAGTTAATATTCCATTATCAATGTCTATTGTGCTGATAGCTTCCACTGAAAACAGGAATTGGAATCTGAAAATGCTGAATTATCTGCTCAGCTTTCGAATTGCAGTTGCCAAGAGGTTATTTCTTCTTCAACATAAGTAACCAGTTTTTAATTTTTTTTGATACGGTTAGTATTCAGATATATTTATTATTTTCTATGTGAATTTGAATATTCTATTATTGCTATGTAGACAAAGGAGAGAGGTGGTGGAAGCCTCGTGAAGCACGGAGTTTTGGATGGTCGTGGAAAGAAGAAAAATAAGCTCAGGGATTTAGGTTTGTATAAAGATTTTTTTTGTGATTGGAATGTGTTGCTAATGTGAAAGCCGAAATAAGTGTTAAAATTAGTGAGGAAATTTGATCCGTTTAGCTGGGTCTTTTTCCGTTTGTTTAACTGTCTGAGCTAGCTTAGATGCCTGGTAACTCTCCTAAGGCTAGAAGAAATGGGAAGAAATCACCTAGTATTTTTGTCTCCGCTAGAATTCGCAACCTCATGGTGCTTAACCTACTTCATTGACCACTACGTCACACTTAGTTTATCTATGGGTTTTTTTAGTTATCACATTATTTTAATATGTAATGTGTCAGCTATCTTTACAGGTTGATACTGTAATTCGAATTGAAAATCTGCTGAAATGTTCCGCTTTCATTTTTGTGTTACTATAATTCGAAATGGAGATTGCTGAAACGTTGTTCCTATTCTGTTTAATAGGTTATGGCGCAATGATGCATCACTCAAAAAGATATGTTGCTTTGAAAGTCATGTATTTTGGTCTGAGGTATACATCTTGCTACTAGTTTAGTAGAATTGTGTTGTCAATGTCGCCACTGAGAAGTGATGAAGAAATTTCTTAGTTGAGAACATGCAAAAAACTTTCATATTCTATTTCCCTAGGATTAGCTCTTCATCAATATGTGTGAACTGGAAGTAGAGCAAAAAAGTGTAAGCAGAAAAGCTATAATGTGGTTTAAAATATTTTGGGCAAGATAATTGTCCGCTTACTGATAATAGAATTACTTGAACAAGATAAATTTGGACTTTTTACTTGTCTTTAAATTTCTTTTATCCCTATAAAACTATCTCGTTAGTCTAAAGCACAAGGATATAAGACCTCAAAAGGGACCAAAAGAAGAAAATAAAAGGTAATAAAGAGATCGTATATATTTCAGTGGATCACTAAAGAAGAAAATAAGAGTTAACAAAGAGATCACACAATTTCAGTGGATTGCTAAATGTTAAGGAGTCGTTTGGTAGAGTGTATTAGGAAAAATAATGCATGCATTAGTTTTGTGTATTATTAGTACCTTGTTTCTCACACTGTTGTAGCCTATGTGCATTTAGTTATACATTCGACTGTGTGTTGAGGTGTGTGTTATTATACTGTGGATTTCCACGTATTAGATATACAAAGGGTTTCAACACATGCATTAAATTGATTAATGACATAACTATCCCTTAAGTCCCTCTCAAGAAATTTTCCATTTTCCAAAGCTAAAGAGTGTGGAGGGTATTTGTGAACAAACAATTTCTATAAATGCTATACAATACATTTTATTGTAATACACCAAACTAAACAGTGTATAAGAAATAATCTCAGCATAACTAATGCATGCATACTAAGTTGCTCGGACTCGGGTGTGGTTGTTCGATACGGGTGCAGATCTGGAGGTCGGATCCTTCATGATCTAATTTTTAAGATTTGGGGATATGGATCTATGTACGGATACGGGTGCAAGGATTCGCCTAAAAATAATCAAAATATCTAAAAATAGAGTGATAAAATCTAAATTATGAGATGTTATGTCGAGAACTAGAAGAAATTCCTGAAAGGAGATTAAAGGAAAAAGACATGACATAGAAATTTCTATATAAAAGGTATTCCATTTTCTTCAATTTCACCTTAGCTTTTGTATTGATTACAGAAATTGTTAAAACTGTCCAAACTTTTCCCATCGATTTTGGTCAAAGTGTCCAAAATCGGTTGACTAAATCGGACACTTACACCCACACTTACACCCACACCCATGTCGTGTCAACACGGGTGCGGCAACAAAAGTGGAGAGTCCGAGAAACTTAGCATGCATGGGGTTACCTCTTCCGGGTGGTCCAGTGGTTTAGATTTGGGGCTTCCATGTTGGAGGTCTCAAGTTCAGAACCCTTTGCCAGCGAAAGCAATGGGTTTGTCTTTTGGGTCGAGCTCGTCGCACCAGTGCCTAGTGTGAGCTACTTCTTCTATATGGTTTGCGAGCTATTGCATAGGAGTGGGGGTTTACCTTGTTCACACCCAAAGGGCAACGGCTGTGGGTTCCCCTTGTCATAAAAAAAGAAAAACCTAATGCATGCCTTCCTATATACATCCTACTAAATGACCCCTAAGTTTATAAACTCTTTAGGGCATCACTGTCTTCGTCAGACCATAGATGTAAATGTAATATATAGCATAAGATTAGGCTATAAAGGTTGTGTTAACATCGGAAACAGTTGAAGTAAATGCACCTGGAAAAGAAAGGGGAAAGGATTCTTGATTTCCTGTTGAGCTTATTTTGCATTGACCGCGACAAGTTTCTCGTACAGGAGAGTTTTTTCAGTTGTAATAGAGCCTCAAACATCAACTTAAAACACAGTCCTTTTTAGGTAGAATCTAATCTTTAAGTAGGGCTTAACCACTGAATACTTTATATTTAAGCAACAAAGTTAGTACTTATTGTTATTTGGATCTATTCGCAGGCTCTGTCCTTCTTAGTTCTCAACAATAAGAATATTACAAAAGATATCTTATCCATTAGCCAAACATCGTCTGGTCTGATCATATTTTGTTATTTGACATTTGACTTCAGCCAAAAGTGAGCCACATAACAGAAGGTATTTGTACTTTGGTATATAATTTTATGAAGGAGTTCCACTGGGTGTTTGGATTGGCTTATTTTAAGTGGCTATTGGCTTTTAAGTTATTTCTTAAGTTTTGGAAGTGTTCGGGAACAATAAAAAGTTGGGTGTCCCCAACTTATGGCTCATGTTTTTTGGCTTTTAGCTTATAAGTCTCTTTTAAAAAGTCAACTCAAACACCTCCTCAGTCCTATTTAGAAAAGAGTTGCAATTTGAGATAAATTTTTTGGGAAAAAAGAAATGCATGGTTCTAATTCGTCATATAGAATATTGAAAGAGATGGATTAATTCATGGATACATTTTTGATTTTTTTATCTGGCATTACTTCGCTTGTGTTATAGTTATTTCTTCTACAATATTTCATCTAGAAGCAGAAATGAAGGCATCTATGCGACTATGCCACCTGGAAAAGGGGTCATGTAAACCCAAACTTAAGCTGCATCGTGATCCTAATTACAAATGGCCCTTTTGATAACTCTGCATAGAATGTCTAGTGGTTCCCTGAAGTATGAGGATGTAGCTCCTTATTACATTCTGGAATGCTTATGTTGCAGGTGGATCTGTCACCTTTTTCATCTATGCAGATTAAGTGTGACTTAAGTATTAACTAAGCTGAAGGTGCATGTACATTGTGTTTCTATCATTCTAATTTTGAGTTGAGGTCTGCATTTTTTTACTTTATGCAAATATTAGCAAGTCCTTGTTTATACTGTTAACAGTTTTCTCATGCTGCATTACAGATTTTATGGTTTTGCTTCGGAGGCTCAAATGGATCCCACTGTTGAGGTCATATGTTCTCCTCTGAGATGATTTTCTTTTAAGAATTGGGCCAGCATTTAATGTGCCGGACATAGATTAACCAATTACATGCAACTACATGTTCTACATGTTTTGATTTTACTCCTTTTTAAAATCATAGTCCATGTTTCCCGTCCTTTGAATCAAGAGACTTAAGTTGCTGAAAGAGTATGATCTGGTGCTTTTCTGTGAGAACATTGTTTTCTTGCATGTATTGCAGAATTTGAACTATTTAATCTTTGCATAAGTGTTTTGTGCCTCCTCTTCAGTGGTAGCGCTTGGATGACTCTATTGTCCGCACTTTAGTATCTCAATAGAGTATTTTATTTGCACATGCTGATGGTTTTCTTTATGCAGGGTGAACTTTTCAAAGCTCTAGAGAAGACAAGACTCATATTTGGAGACAAGAAGGAATTGCAATACTCACGATGTGGTAGAACCGACAAGGGAGTTTCTTCTGTTGGCCAAGTAAGTTGAATACAACAATTAATTTGTTGTATGTTTGTTTACTAGCATTTTACCTATATTTTGGCATTGGCTTTTTTTGTTTTAATAATTTGACACATATCCCAATAGAGAGAAAACGTGAAGCTTAATTCTTTTTTCCATATAATTGTTATGTATGCATTTTTCATCAAGCTCGGATGGAGCCAAAGATTGACTATTTTTTGGTCTTGGAGTATGATGGAATAAAGCAAAATGGGTCTTTAAACTATCTGCGCTATTTTCATTTGTGAAGTAGCAGTTAGTTAATGCAACTTTCGACGCTTCTCATGGGTCATCTGGAAACAGCCGCTTTATGTTTTTAAACATAGGGGTTAAGCTGCGTACATTCGACCCCCTCTACCCCGCAATGAGGGGAGCCTTTTGAGGTATTAGGGTATGTTGTTGTTGTTGTACTCTTGGCTTGTCATAATACAATTGATAGTGAAAGGGGGGCACACAAGAGGGAAATGGAGAGTTTTTAGAAGCAAAATATTAACCTTGAGATGCCCATGGAGAATGTGCAGAACCAGAATTACCAATAGAAGTTGCTGCAAAATCAGGCCCAGTCTTGAATTCATTCATCTATAAAGTTCCAAACAAACAAAATGTTAATACAAATTGATGAATTTGGAAAAGGTTGAGATATGAATATGTGGACCAAAGAATGGTGAAAAAAAACTAAAAACATACCCAACTAGGTGCATTGCCTGATTGTCCATCCCAACCAATATGTGCCACATGCTTAACATCAGTTGGGAATCCAATTTCTATCTCCCTTTCCTTCACAACTGTAATCACAATCCAATTTCCCCCATTCAAAAAATCAACTCAAAAAAATTAATTTCTTTTGGGATAAAGTTAAAAAAATGCAATTACCAAAAATATTAGAAATGTATTTGTAGATCCCCTTCATTTTGGTTCCCATAGAAGAGTATACAAAGCCCCAATGCAACAAAGACCCTCTGCTCAGAGATGAAACAGAAGACAGATAGAAGCAGCAGCACTCAAATGTGAAGAACCAATTTCTTTGCCTAACAAAAAAAGGAACCACAATAATAAAAGTTTCACCTTTAATTACCCTTTTGAACATACAGAAATTGCATAATGTAAAGATTGAATCTTTTTTCCTGTTTCTGTCTTGGGGTTGAGTAGAATACCTTTCTTGATAAAATCTACTTATACAAAAGAAAGGGGTATTAATCCTCCTTAAATTCCTGCTGCATTGCCCTCTATCTTTCTGCAAGTATTCTAGGCATGATAAAAATATAAAAACCAAGAAACCAACCATGCAAAAACAATAGTTTGAAATGAAGAAGAAAGGCAAAGAGGGAAAATGAAAGGTGGGAAATGATATAAAACTAGAGTTAGAGAAGAATAAGAAGAATTAGGACAAGAAGGGAAAGAGAGAAAAGGGAGAAATTAGGGGTGGACAAGCAGGAAAACCTCACAAAAAGAAAGGGGTTGAGGTTATTTTACAAAGAGCATGGACACATAGAGACTACAAATTGAAGGGGGTCTGGGACTGTGGGTGTGGGTATGGGTGTGGGTGTGGGTGTGGGTGTGGGGTGGAATTTATATTCAGAAATAATAGGTAAAAATAGTACTTTGATTTCCTCAAATATCAAACAAATTCCGGTTTTTTCATGTTTAACCTTCAATTAATTAATATATTCATGCACTTTTAATATTTTTTAATTGTGAATTTTTATAAAGTTAAAAGAAATTATTATTTCCTCCATCCAAAAAAGAATGATCTAATTTAACTTGACAGGTGATATAAGACAAAAATTCACTCTTATGGTCGTAATTTCTTTTTAAGTATAAATTTATATCACTAGACAGTGTCTAGTGACCTTTTATTAATAATATAATTAAAAAATACTCAAAAAAAATAAATACAAACAAGGGGGACTAAGCCTTATCTTACTAATTCTAATGAGGCAAGATACCTTTCCGTTTAACATGCATGAAGAAAAAAGAAGTTAGAGAGAACTAAGTATGTTATGATCTTTACAACGTTTATAATACACTCTATAATGATATTACAAATAAGAATGCTTAAGTAGTGTAAGATTATAAAAGCCATTATGAAATTTGAATAATCCAACTCAGACTTTGTCTTATAAAAGTATAAACTAAAAAAGATATATTGTCCTTCTAAAGTAACTTGAAGTATTTTTCTCTTATCTTCTTCTTCACATTTGTCTAGAAACACTTGATAGTTCATCAATTCTTCTTGGATTTTATTAAGTTATGTTAAATGTATCAAAATACCCTTTAATTATAGTTTAAAACATGTCAAGTAAAAAGTTATAATTGACGATTAGCCAAAAAAAGAAATAAATTATTTTTTTTAAACAGATCAAAAAAAGTAAGTAATTCTTTTTAAAACTGAGGAAGTAAATATTAAATCACTTAAATGTTGATGTATTATATCAAATTTGTATTGTTACTTAGACACATTTTTATATAAAAAGACCAAAAGGCACATTTTAGATATTAAAAGTTATATTAAGTTTAGTCAAATATTATAGGACTAAAATTTGTGTTGTTACTCGGACACATTTTTATATAAAGAGACCAAAAGGCACATTTTAGATATTAAAAGATAAATTAAATTTAGTCAAATATTATAGGACTAAAATTAGAATTTATGAATAATCAAAGGACCAAACATACAATGATCCCAAATAATATTGACAATATGAATCCTTAGGGGGTTGGCCTGATGGTAATAAATTTGAGCGTTGGAGTTTGCTTCCTTTCAAGGTCTCAAAATCGAAATTTATCGGGTGCAAACAATTTCTGAGGTCATTGAATTAAGTAAAACCTGAATTAATCGTGATATATTTGTGAGAAACTCTTTGTCCAGGATCTATATACCCTGAGATTAATTTTAGTCTCTAAGAGACTCAAACACTCAATACAAATAAAAAAAATATTGACAATATAAAATTAGGAATGAATTTAAGAAATAGGATATCCCAGTGAATTAGTTTTCATAATTAAAATTGGAAAATGATGAAAACCATATTCCACTACTACAACATTTAATTAAATAAATGACATTTAATGGATAATTGTTATAAGTAGTGTTGTAAATGTTTTGTTGGTGGATAGGTGGCTTTATTGTCGAAAGAGTAAATCCCGGAGTCCTGTCCTTTTCTTTTCTATTACATATTAAAAATATATTGAAAATTGTTAAAATTCAAATTATTTTTTTTTTAAAAAAGTGATACAAATAATATTCACTATTTGTAAATGTTCAGATTCAGTATTGGTAAATGCTGGTCGGCCAACAATACTTATAAACAATAAATTTAATATGTGAAGTATTTGTAAAATATTTAAAACTTTATTCAATATTTCAGGTAAAATAATAATTGATTTTTAATTTTTTTCAAGTGAAATTTATGTTCATACATGTCAAAAGCTCATTTGGAGTAGCTGATTAAAAGGTAGTTGATAAATACCAAGTGTTGAATCTATTTTTTTTAATTTATAAATAAAGGTTATGTTCTGTATAGAAGTGTTGGAGTACTTATAATAAATAGATATTCTGTTTAGTTAAAAAAATGTTAATTACTACTTCATGTTAATTAAAACGACTTAAACTTTTTATAAGAATTAAATTTTTAAGTATTTTGACATAAAAAATGATGGATGATAAATAGAGAGGATAACTAAAATTTACATTTTAGGAAGAGCATTTAGTAGTTCTAGTTCAACAAAAGATATTAGGGATAAAATTATAGAAAATAAATCGTGAATCATAAGTTATTAGGAGCAAATCAATTTATAATTGATTTTAACTTATAAACATTTTCAATATCTAACAAATGAATAGATAAATCAAAAAGTACTTATAAGCTTAATCAAATATACAATTTTTCGAATTTAAACGTTAAAAATATATGACTTTGTCACAAATTTAACCAAATATTATAGTAACACATACCACTTGTTAGGTGGATGAAATTTCAGCATCAGAAAATGTCAGTTAAAACATAACATGTTAATTAGTATCCTTCTTTACGAAACTCAATCCCATATGCCACCCACCAAGTCTTTTCTAGCCACATCCACTAATATTGCCTATTTTGCTTTTTAAAGTTAAATTGATTAAATTTTAAAATTGAATTAAAATAATTAAATTTAATATTTGAAGTATAAAATTTACATAGTTGAAAATTATATTAAAAATATTATAAGTTATAATCTTTTTCATATTAATATGATTAAAAAATATATTTTAAAATCTTGGTCAAAATTCATATAATTTGACCTTGATAAGTGAAATAGTGACAATTAAAAGTAAACGAAGGGAGTATAAAAAATTTTGTATTCTTTTCTCAAATTGAATAACACACTAATTCATGTTGCTTTTGCCCTTTCAATTCATGATACACCAAGTGGAAAATATATAATATTCTTGTATTAGTAAACATATCTTACCTACTGGGGATGTATTTTAAAGTTGTGTAAGTCTAGATTCAAAGCAAATAATATTACTAGCGAATGGATTGTTAGATTAACATTTAAAAGATACTCTTCACATCATGGTATTAATTAACCTTAAAAAAAAATACTCTTGACACTATGGTATTAATTAACCTTAACCTGAAGACTCTTATTTGCCCACCCTAACTACAAAAATCATATATATAGAAAAATGTGCAAATTATGGTATTTTACGTATGTAATGCTGTTGACTTTAATTTAAATTTTGATGCGCCCATTTAAATATGATTAACTATAAGTCCACAATGTTGGAATTTGGATTAGAGTCTAATTAATCAATTATTACAAGAAATTCTTTCTTAATATTTTGAGGTTTTTATATATACGTGCTTGTAGCATTCAAGTCCATCCACCTGCAGCCAATCATAAAAGTCTTCTCGTTAATTTATTATTTTTTTTCCCCAAAAATTATTAATCAAAATATATAAATCAAAGTCTTCTAATTCTCATTGGTGCATCCCCTTCCCTCCCCCTCCTCAGGGACTGAGCTAGCTCGGGGGTTTGGATGAACCTCTTCGATGATAAATTATATTGTTTATATACGGTTAAAATAATTTTATATATAGAAAAAGAGTAGATGTTGAATCTCGTTCAACTTTTCCATCTATCTCGGATGGAGTTAAAGATTGACTATTTTTTGACTTTGGAATATGATGGAATAAAGCAAAATGACTCTTTAAACTGTCTGCGCTTCTTTCATTTGTGAAGTAGGAGTTAGTCAATGTAACTTTCGATGCTCTTCATGGGTCATCTGGAAACAACCTCTTTATGTTTTTAAACATAGGGGTTAGGCTGCGTACATCCGACCCCTCCTCATCCCGCAATGAGCGGGAGTCTTTCGAGGCACTGGGGTATGTTGATGTTGAATCTCGTTCAATTAGTTCGTATGACTACTTTTTCAACTTTTGAACCCCTTATTAATAATCTTGACTCCATCACTATTTCTAATGATCCTTTAGTTTGGAACAAAATAATTAGTGATAATTGAGAAACTTAAAGTATCAGATAACGGTATTATTACCAACTGTCAGTTTTTCTTTAATAAGGTTAGAAATCAGAATAAATATTCGACTCCAAATCTTTAGTTTATATTGTTTAATCCAATTTGCATATGCATCTTAGAATCATTCTCCTTCTAAATAATTATTAATATATTTATAGCATGACACAAGTCATGTGGCATTCTCTAATAAACTCTTTCACTAGTGAAAATCCCACCTAAGTGCTATGTGTAATTTGGAGAATAATTTTTTAAAAAAAAATTATTGGAAGTTGGAACCACGTTTATATGTGATAATCCCTAATGCAGCATCGTGGAAGTTTCATATTACTTCAATTAGAATTGTGTTGATCACCTTCAGACAGCTGCTGCTTTTAATTCTAAGTCCAAATCTTGAAAAATTATCAAAGAATTTTATTCTCTGTATTATTATATAGTTTTGGATTATAAAATTTTAAAAAAATTGAGTTCTGCATGACCTTACATAGGAAATTCTGATGCAGCTGTAGATGATAGATATGAAAGGGATGTTATAACTGATTAGTTGGAATCAACTTCTTTTACTAATACGAGAGATCAATTATTTCTTTAATTTGATAAAGATAGCTATCTCCAGAGAAAGAATTAAACTACATTATATCTATTTTATTTACAAGAATTTATTTTATTTCTAATCTTTTTTATCATAGCACAATAACTCTTATAATTCGACGGAGAATTCCGTCAAACTAAACAAAATTTTTATCGAAGGCTCAAAGTACATCTACCAACGGAGATTATGGTACAACATTAATTGTCGAGTAAAATAATCTAATGATGAAATTAAAAGGCCAATAGTTTCTCTTGCCGTAAAAGGTAAAAACCTACATATATTGGGTAGTTCTACCTGCTAATTAAACTGATTTCACATCTAGACAATTAGCTTAGGCAGGTTTAGAAATTCCAATTTACGTATGTAAAGATTAGGGTTAATTATCTATATTGTACTTCTAATCATACCAATAGATATTTAGAGAAAATTACGCGCATAAATAAATATATACTAGTTAATTAATTATAACTTGCTGCAAACATTTAGCGTTTTGTATAATTCACGCGATTTATATGAATTTTATAGCAAAATATACAACCACATATAAATATTGCGTGAATTATATAAATACTACAATAATTATCGTTATAAAATGTAATTACACAAACTATAGCTATGAAGCATAATTAAAATATTTTTGAGTGTCTATACTTAAAAAATCTTCAAGTCCAGATATGAAGGATACTCCAGCATCTTTAATCCAAGACTCTCCTTGAAGCATTTGAGAGACAGTAAATCTCATAGCCACATAAGCTTGAGTAATAACATGGTATCCCTTCCATTTTACTCTTTTGCTAGTATTAGCACGTGGCCCATTGTTCTTGTACTCACCATAGTACAATGTGTCCAAGCCCAAATCACCATCCCATGAGGCCCATCCTGCTGGATCTATATGATTATCCATGTAAGATTCCATATATACCGTTGTTGAGTAAATCTGCCATGGACGGCCCAAATATGTCTTAATAGATCCCTCAACAGATGACAACTCTTTGCTTGGGGTTATTGAACTACTCTGTATTGATGTCCCAGTGTTTTCGTTCTTATCTGTTTTCCTTTGCGCTGTTATCATGTTTTCTTGTCCTTTCATAGGTTTCCTAGCCACGATGCTGCACTTTTTAAACGCGACCGCAGCATTACCTGAAATGAGGAGGATGTTAAATAGGTAATTAAAATTATACGATGGTCATACATTTCAATATATGTTGCTACCAAAGATGAAATTAATGGTTCCAGTTATGTAACAATCCTTGTAGAATTGTCGTAGAGTGTGTCTTGATATGCGTCTATTTTGCAGTTGTTGATGACGGATTTGTCCCCACTAACACGAAGTGCCACGGCTTGGTACCCCTCTGGTCCTGCTGTGTTTTGGAAATGCAGATTTTGTGCTATAAATCCGTCAGCGTTATATGCTGCGTCCATTCACACAAATCAGCTTGTAAATTGTAATACAAACCTATAAATTTATGAATTTATAACATTCACTTCAATTTCTATATATAATTTTTATGCTCTCGTTTATTTTATGTCATTCTTTTCTTTTTTTAGTCATTTACATATTTAAAAATAATTTAAATTTAAAATTTTCATTTTATTTGTTATTGCATAATTTTATAGCAAAACTTATATTATTTAAATCTACATCTTTAGCGTACACGGGTTATATTTTACGAGTACTGTGACTTCTACATTAATTATTGCTATGTACACGGTACATACATGTCAGTTTTTTAACAAGTGTGATTTATTTTCCTTGTCAATCTTACTTATCATGAACAGTTAGCTATATTATATTGTATGGAAGGCACTGTTGAAGCAAATTAAGTTATTAATATAATATTTCCTTTCACCACAAAAAAGCTATATTTATCATCTGCGCCTTCACCAACAAGCATTATATTTTTCTTATTTGAAGCTATCACAACATTCTCTTTGTAAATTACCCTCTTGATGTATATAACATAACGACCATTGCTATTAACGGGGGCAGATGCAATAGCTTCATTTACTGTCTTGTATTTCCTGTTAGGAAATACGATTTGGAGGATCTAAGAAGAAGAAGAATTATTTTTGTGATAACACCCAATGGGTAAACTCCACGGCGATAGGATATATATATTAATGATATATCCGGACAATTACATAGAATACATTTATACAAGGAGAATATTTGGGAAATGCTTTATAATTGTGGATTTTTGGATATCTTACCATAGCAAATGACTAGCCTATTTATATAAGGTTTTTTGAGGACCGTTGCTACAGTACCCTAGTTCTATCCGTTGCTACAGTGCTCCTTCCCGAGAATCTCAATCCTTCTGCCTCACTGGCGCAAAACTTAGGAGAAGCTTGCTGACTCCAATCCCACTCCA
>JAOTQJ010000049.1:18177859-18190498 GCA_025642045.1 Solanum sejunctum | reverse complement strand
TATCTAAATGTCCTTAAGGACTTATGCTGGTGGTTAACAACCTTCCAAGCTAGTTGGATCAGGTATGGATCCTCAATATCCATTCCGCTTTTTGCTGACTTACAAATCTTAAGCAAACTAAAAGTGCTTCTTGCTATTGCTGGTCATATGTAAGCTTATCCAGGGGCGTAGGCAACATGCTGACACTGGGTTCATCTAAAACCCAGTACTTCTGACGGGAAGCATAAATCTTTGAAAAAAATCTGTTGGAATTGTAAACAATAATAAGTATGAACCCATAGTTTAAATACAATGGGTTCAATGCTAAGAACCTTAAAGATTGAATACATAAAGTTCAAATCCTAGATCTGCGTCTGAGCTTGCCTTAATCCCAACTAGTTCATATTACCTATATGGATCTTCTTCGTTCATTATGTCCCTTTTATACCAAGAGATCAAAGGTCTTTCATGTTATTTTAGATCTACCTAGTAACTTTTTGTTACCTTCAATCGCTGAAGCATTACTTATATTGGTGGTTGGAAGGTAAATATTCCTCTATTGATGCTAATGTCTGTTTAAAATGCAATATAAATTTATGGAGGTACTCTCACCTCTTAGGGGAGGAAACACCAGGTTCTAATCTTTGACCGTTTACATAATGGTTTCCCTCATCTTGCCTGAAGTATGATAAACAATTTACATATTAGAAAACAAGATGGAAGCTAATAAGTGGTGATTACAGGAACAGCATGAAATTAATGATCATGTAAGTAACTAAAAAGACAGTGGTAAGTTCAAGAGATAAAAAGTGAGGAGTTATTGGTAAGGAACTTCAACTGGCAAACAAATGCTTCACTACAAGATAAAAGATCGATAAATCTAAAATGTAAAAGCTGAAACTTTTTTGTCGACTCCTTTTGGTTGAATCAGGATCATCTCACATGTAGTTTAAACTAGTACAAAATTCTTATATAAGAGAATAACAGCCTGACAAACTACATTGCTATCACATCCAATGTGAAGGCCAATAAGCATGAACACCATAGCCAGTCTTCCAATTATTCAAGTAAATCACCCTCTTTACAGCCCAAAACGAAACGAAGAGACCCAAAGCCATCAGCAAACTCTGTGTTCCCCTGGTCTTCAGATGAAGCAAAACATGAGTTATAACTGCCAACAATAATCCAACAATCGTGTACAAGAATCCAACAGCAAAACCCTCAGCTCCTAACTGCATCCCAGATCCTCGGTAAAAATAATGATACTTCCCTGGATCATTTCTATCAATCAAAAGCAGAGGCGCTTTCCTAATTATAGTATACATTGTCCCTGCAACACTGAAGAAGTACACTAGAATCGATCCAACCATCCATAAATACTTATTCTGCAAAAGGGTGTTTCCAATAACAAACTTTTTCACCAAAAATGGACTCCAAATCAAAAATCCAGCACCCATAATCATCATCATTTTCTTTGGAATAACCGGGTGCGTTTGAATTGGGCCCACATTAACATCCGTATTCGTCTCCACAAACTCCTTCATCGACTCAGCTCCCATAGAATAACCAGAAGCATCCATTGTAATACAATCACTTCTAACATCCTTCACATAAATGGGAACTAACCGAATATGGGGTAAAGATTGAACATCAAAAAGCTGGAAGGAAGACTTCGATTCTTGAAATTCGATGATGAAGAAGAACAATTGAGTGTTGTTTTGGGGGTTGTTGGTGAGGAAAGAAGAGGAGAGAAGAGAGAATTCATATTTCATACTAGGGATTGAGTTATCGGGCTTAGAATGGAGTTGTCTGGCGTCGAAGAAAATAAGGGAATAGAATGGTTTAGGGGAAGGGATTGAGAGGATGCGTTGGAGAAGGGAGTCTTTGAGGTGGATCAGTCCGAGGTGAGATTTTGATCGGAGATCGATCAGCTCGGCAACTAAGTCATCGGAAGAATTGGAATGGGTGGTGATGGGTACGAGGAGAAACAGGAGGGTGATGAATAGAAGAGAAAATTGGATTGTAGAGATCGCCATTGTTGATTTGATGGAAGGTTTCATGCATGCACGAACCAGAAATGTCAAAAGGTTTCTTATGTTGGATTTGGAAGGGCCAAGATATGGATGGGCCAATGGGCATGTAGTTTGATTTGGGTCGGGTCTTTTGAGAAATGTGGATGGATGACTAGTTTTGTATCCAATTTTACTTGTAAAATTATTGATTTGGCACAAGAAAAGTATGTATCATCTTTGCAAGTTTAAACAAATTTCGAAGAGGTAAATTTCCTTTTTTCAATAGGTTAATGTGAACAAAGAATAAATAGTAAAGTTGATCAGCCTATTAATAATTTTTTAATTATTATAGAAAATAAAAAATGTCCCATCTGATATGGGACAGATATAGTAAATGACAAATTACTTCTCGATTTTATATAAAGTGAACAAGTAAAATGTGAACCAATCTATGTTAAATTTTTTTAAAAAGATTTTCTTATGTTTTAAAATAAGGTTAACCAACATTTTAACTAATCGATTATGATAAATTAGATCAGATTTTGCTGTTAACTAATCAATTATGATAAATTGGATCAGATTTTATTATTTTTTTCTATGGTACCTCGACGTGACATGAGCATGAAAAGGGATTCATAAATCCTTTTTCTTTCGATAAGGGTTAAAATCACTTATTTTGGCTTCTTTATCCCATAGGATAGATTTCAAAACATATGAAAGATCTCCCTCTAAGTCGTACTTATGACATTCATCGAATACAACTTTTCACAGAGGAGTGACGGTAAACACACAACTTCCACCCTCTTGGCTGTAGTTTTAGCTTATATATGTGAGAAATTAACCAGAAAAAAAAAAAGAGATTCAAAAAATAATTTAAATCAACAATTTTTCTGCATAGAACAAAGAAAGTATTCCTTCTAAGCATATGACCATGAATTATCTTAATAAGATAATCCAATCAACCCCTTGTTTTGAAAAAATTCTCCTTTCTAGTGAAGAAAGGGAAAAAATAGAATCTAGCAGACTCATATGAGTAAATAATCAAATTGTCACCCTTCCTTTCGAAGTAGTTCAAAAATACTATGATGACTTCTATTGTCCTTTTTTGTTTCAGTCAATTGCACGCTCTGAAGCAATCGAGCTTTGCCGATAGTAGCCTCCTTAATCTGTTGAATAGCTTACCAATCCTACACTCGTTTCTTCTATGTCTGGTGAAGCTATTGCCAGACACTCTGAGAGTTGAGTGGAGTACAGATAGTTAGGGAAGTGGAGTAATATTTCTGGTAAAGCTATTCCTAAACAGACTGAGACAAACTGAGAACTGAGTAAGGCACAGATAATTAGGGAAAGTGGAGTAATTGTGAAGACTAATGTAAAATTACCAACTTATTTTTATGGAAATGACGTGGTCTTAGATTGGTTAATCGCGATGGACCACTATTTCGAACTCAAAGTAATTTCAGACCCGAGCAGGTACGTTTCATTACCACTAAGTTGAAGAAAAGAAAAAAGACAAGTTTATGATGAGCACCAATAAGTCGAAAATTGATTCTCCCGGATCGATAAATGGAAGGATGATAGATAGAAAGAAAAAGAATAGATGTCATTTCAAAAAGTCTATTTTTCTCAATCAAAAGTTCTAAAATATGTTTACTAGTTCTTTAATCTATGTAAACCTTGTTGTAGGCCTAATCAGGACTCTGCTTGCCCATGATGATAGAAGCCTCAGGAAATCCAAGAACAATAAAAACAAACTTACAAGATGTTTTTTGACATGGTAAAGTAATTTTATAAAGGACTGTATAACGTAAACAAAGCCCCGTCTAATCTTATAGGGGTTGTAATGTTTTTGTCAGTCGCATTTACGTGTTTCATTTCACCCTACAACATAAGCAAAACAAAAGTATACAATTACAGTTGGCGGAGCTTGCAGAATCTTCAAAACATCTTTTATTTCTTTAGTCCAGACGTCCACCAAATACATGCAAGTTCCACCACAGTAGCTTCCTCTTCCTCAGTAAATCATTTGTTGATCTTTGTATTCCAATGGTGATCCATAGGTCAAAAGCAAGCGGCAGATGCTCTCTGAATGTCTCCCACATTAAAAGCACTTCTGCATAGGTCAAAACCTCCTTTTTTCGGATATTCTCAGGAGTGAGACAAGCTTCTTTACACACAATCCATGCGAAGAAAACTACCTGGAATATATTGAATGTTGGATGCCGAGATTGTTTCCACAGTCAAGGACTTAATAAGTTCTGTGCTCTTTTGAAAAAATTATGTAGCATGATCTCACCGTGAATAAACCCGTCTTGCTAGGGATCCACGTCATGTTATCTTCTATACTAATTAGTAGCTGCTACTATGTGTTTAAAAGACGAAAAATTAACAGCCTTGTTCACCTCCCAATCATTGAAATTTCTTCTGAGGTTGGTATTCCAAACTCACTTACTCTATTTTCAACCAATGCAGATGCAGCTTTTGAAGAAAACGTGAACAAATATGGGAACAGAATTTTCAAAGGTCTGTGTCCTATCCAACCGTCCATCAACAAAGAAACTTTTTTCCCGTTGACTACCTTGATCCCAGGACTAGCCTTAGAGCGAGGCCATAAAGACCTAATGTCCTTCCATACTGACACACATAAGATGTTCTGACTTCTCTAGTATTGCATTGGCTTGTTCCTGATAACATCAACGCAGAGAACTTCCAACTCAGTATTAAATCTTAGTAACCACTTCATCAACAGGATGTTATTTTTCTGACTGAGACTTCTAATCCTCCCAATTCACCAAATTAAACAACACCGTTTCCTTGTTACCTTGCCATAAGAAGTTCCTCCTAAAGTTGTCGATTCTTTTCTCAATCTTGTTAGGCATTGAAAACAGAGAAACAGTCTCTCAAGTGAGCAACCATGTTGTACAGTATGTATAGTAAGCGAAGAGATAAATATAAATGAGATCAAAAAGAATTATTTAGCCAAACCCAGAAATCAAACGCTTATATGCTTTTCGTTCGGGTTTGAGCCCCAATCTCAACATCTCATCATGCAATTTCATTGCCTTTCTAAATTCCTTTTCCTGACATAGCCCTCTAATCATGATTGAAAAACTACCACTGCTTAACATGTCATGAGTTCTCATGTAATCAAAGATCCTTAAAGCTTCTTCACACCGTCTTAATTTAAAGAGTCTGTCAAGTAGTATACAGTAGGTCTCTACATCTAAAGCAATACCAAGCCTCTCAAGTTCAGTATGTAAAGAAATGGCAGAATCAACCCTTCTGCTAAAGCAATAGTGCCGCACCAAATAGAAACAACAAAAAGGTTCAAACTGAAGTCCTCTCTGAAGAATTACATTCAGAAGCTCCTCAGCTTCTTTCCACTTATGCTTTTCACACTGAGAAACTATAAAATTAGAGACCTTAGACATGGGAGGAATGAATCCTCTTCCTATCAAGTCTTTCAACAAACTGCTAATTTCCTCCGATGGATTTTCATTGCATAGGACACTCATGAAGGCACCATAGCATTTGTCACTGATGACTATTTTTCTCTCACATATAACATCATTGTACATCCAAATAGCATCTTCAGCTTTACCTTCCTTGGAGAATGCCCTTAGCATAGAACCATAAGTATTGTCTTGAAGCTTAATACTTTTTTCATAAGCTTCCCTGAAAAACAATTCAGCTGCATGTGCTTTTCCCATACCAGAGAACATCTGAATCACAGAATCATAGTTGGGTGTCACAACTTTCGGGAGATGTCCTTTTTCCACCATGGAACTAACCACTGATTCAATCACTTCAGCATTTTGATATTTGCAAGCACCATCAAGAATTGAGCTAAAAGTACTAAAGGTGGGATCAATACATTTACTATACATATCATATAAATAGAAAAATGAAGCTTCAAAATTCCCTTTCCGGGAGTAACAGTCTATGAGTAGGTTGTACATAAAAGGACTACATACACCCTTGTCTAGAATAGGAACAATTTGCTCAAATTTCCCATCTTTACAAAGCATCCGAGCAATTAAAGACCATGTAACCACATTCTCCTGAACCCCATTACGAATAATAGAACCATAATAACACCAAGCCAGTCTTAACTCATTCTTACTGAGCAGTAAATTAAGCAACGTATTACAAGAAGTAATAGACACCAAATACCCATATTCTCTTACTATTTTATAAACCTGAAGAGCTTCCAAGAACAAACCTTTATTGCAATAACATTCAAGAAGTGAGCTCAAGACTGAAGACTCAATGTAAATTTCACCAGCTTTCAATGACTGCATCAAGAAACCCACAATTTGGGCTGGTGGGTATGTCTGAATGAGAGAACCCAAGATGGGTTTTGCGGGTTTGGATAGTCCGGACCCGAGAAGTACACATACAAGGGTACAAAGAACTTTGGCATCAGGCTGAAACCCGAGACTGTTCTTGGCATAATGGAAGAAGCGTAGAGAGACTTCCGGGTTTGTTTGGGTGTTGTGAAGGATTTGAAGGAAGAGAGATGGAGTAAATTGTGAAGAAGACAGTGCGAGGTTCTTGAGAAGTGAAGGCCAGCGATTTGTTTGCCTTTGCAAGAGAATAGAGGAAATTTGGGAAACTAATTGAGTTTGTTTAAATTGGGTTCTCCAATCTTGGGGCTTTTGTGTTGTTACAGTGCTTGTTATTGCGATTGATTTCTGCAAGAGAAAGAGAGTTCTAGAGGCAATGGTCATTTGAGTTATGGTGCAAGGCAAATCGGTTTCAATTGAGAAGAGAGTTTGCGCCCAATTCTCTGAACATTTTAAACCCAAACCAAACCTCAAAAATGTCATCACAATTTAACCGGCCTAATTTGTCAGGTTAGATGGGTTAATATCTGATCTGTTTATTTATTAGCTTAATTCATTTCAATTCAATCAATTTTTATTCATTTAAAATTAAATTGATAAGCAACCTCAATAGATCTGAGAGACGTCTTATCAAAATATTTTTTTTATTTTGATATGTTTTATATAATGAAGATAAAAAATAATAATTTAATTAAATACTAAAATATTTTAAAAAAATAAATAAAATACGTACAACTTAGTAAAAATTGAGTGAGTTTGGGTCTTGAACCCCTTTATCACTCATTACTCAATTCTTTTTCACCCAACCCATATTAACCCAAGCAATTTTGAGTTGGATTGAATCTTAACTCATTTTGACCTACTTAAAATTGACCTGACCCATCGAATTACCACCCCTAATTCAATGTTAATGTTCACTGAATAAGTATGCTTTCCAGAATGTATAGCTTGTTAGCTTAGGGTGTAAATCCTATTTTAAGGTAATGAGACTTGAATTCCGCATCAACTAAAGGAAAGTCGATGTGGAGCTTATATTATACTGGGTAGGGGTTTTTATGGTTTGATTTGGATCGATTATTGGTTAAAATTATAATTAAAATAATTTGATCGATTTTTAAATTTCTAAAATCAAACCAAACCAAATAAAAAAAACAATCGTCAATTTGGTTATTGTAGGTTTGGATTAGTTTGGTTTATTTTTTTGGTTATTTTTTGGTTTGAAATTAATATGTTTGTTGAGGGCATGCACATCTCGATAGACACAAATACCTAATACGTGAATAATCCACAAAAAGCTACTGTGGATTCAATTATACAAGGAAAAAGTACATAAAATAGACTTAATTTGAAATTATTTGCTCTTAGTAGACCCAATCTAAACTATCCACTCTTAATGGACCCATTACCCGACTATCTACCTTTCTGCTCACTTATCCCTTTTTATTTTGCGTGCTGATATTAGCATAAATACTATAAAATATACTCTGGCGGTATATATATACCACAGCAGTATCATATAAAATGAGTTCAGTCTTATATGATACTCTGGTAATATATTGATACCCAATTGGTATATATGATTTTTTTTTAAGAAATAAATTAGAAACAAATAAAAAAATATTAAACTCTAAATTAGTAGAAAATATATTCGTTATATACTCTGTCAATATATTTATACCATATTGGTATCATGTAAGATTGAGTTTAATCATCCGTGATACTTTGTTGGTGTATGTATACCGTATTGATATATCATACAAGCAGGTGTTGATATCAGCATGACATCAGCACGAAATTTTAATATTAGAGGGAGCAAAATTTTAATAGTATTAGGGTACAAAATATAAAGGGGTATATAAATGTAAATAATTTATTTTAAAGGAGTACAAACTTAGTTTTCCCATTATGCAACAGTACTAGAGTATTTATTATAAGAACAAAGTGATTTAGTTAAGGAATACAAAAGTTATTATACACGAATAAAGTTATTTACTTGAACAATATTAAAGTCATTATACACCAAAGATCAAATTTTCATAAAAAAATCCAAACTCAACAATCAAATAGAAGATGGTACAAGAAAATCATATTTCAAAACATTAACAAGCGAATTTTCAAATATAAATAGTAAACTTAAAGATTTAAATTAATTAAAATATAATAGAATAGTTATATATTATTCATGAAGACTATATAAATAATTATAAAATTTTTATATATAATTATTTAGTTTAATTTGGTTATTTTTGCAGATTTGTTTAGTAATAATCAAAACCAAACGAAATTATATCGATTTTCAAAATTTTAAAATTAAACTTAATCAAATCAAATTAAATATAAAATTTTTTAATCGATTTGATTCAAATTGCGATTTGATTTAATTATAAAAGCACAAAATGACCGTATCAAGTAGAGCTGGAAAATATGACCCCATATTACGGCAGCACCACTTACCAGAGTTGCTAAAGTAAAACAATCAAGAGTATAATTTATTAAATGTAATGTCAAATCTTGATGCATTCATTTACAAGTACTCCTCTGTTTTTTTAGTTGTTACAAATTTTTTGACACCAAACAATATAAACTTTAATTAATATTTTAAAATATATTTTTTAATTATATTAATATAAAAAAATCATTTTCGCATTCATTAATTTTTCTTTAGAAACTAGATTAGTATGCCCGTCTTAACACAGACTCAACCTAAAATTTTAATAAAAACTTAAAATTATACAATATTAATGATTAAACTATTATACATAATTATCAAATATATTGTTCATATATACATTTGAATGTCATACTATTAAATGTTAAAATGGGGTAATTAGCTCTTCTTTCCATGAGACTCTTAGCAGTCTCTACGTGAATCTAGCTATATCTGGAAAGACAATTTAGAAAGGAATTGCTAAAAAAAGATGCAAACGAAGATGTTCACCAATGACAGTCCAGATGCAGAAAAGAAGTTCTTCCTGCTTGCTACTCAAGTGACATAACAATATAACCAGAACATTCTACATTTCAAAATATAAGGTAAATCTATGATGAATATACATTTCTATATAATCTATCTTAGCGGCAGAACCCTTCAGCTTGCCAGCTTCCTCTTCCAACTTGCCAAATACATCTTTTTTTTTTCCCTCATTTGTGGCACTGACGAACTCCTCCACTAATGTATCCAGGGATTCGACGGTACCCGCCTATTACCTGAGGTACAAAGCAAGGTAAAAGGCAAGGATAAAATAATGCTATAATGTTGTAGTTTATCACTTTATTCAGTTGTTGACCAACCTTTGAAGTAAATTGTCCTTTCGAATCACGGCTAGTGCCACACTTCTGATTGATGAAGTTGACAAAGTCATCTACGTCTCGGCTACCATCATAATCTTCACCGGCTTTGTTCCGGGAGAACTTCAGCGTGGGATAGCCACTTACACCATACCTGGTTGACAAAATTTTATGATATTCTGATGCATGTGCATGCAAGATGTACATGTTATCAAGAGAGATCGAGAAAGAACGGAAGATAGGACTTTGTTTAGCTGGACAGAAGCACCAGAACAGTAACAGAAAAGGGTAAATTTGGAACAGAGAAGCATGTATCCTGATACCAAGGGAATGTAATTTCAGATATGGATGATTTTGCATCAAACATACAATCGTTGTTACAACACAAGGCATGAATGCTCAGATAGATCCGTCACAGAATGTTAAGAAGGCATCAAGTAGTGGCAAACCATATCCTTAATTGGAGTCTAAATAGGGAGGGAAAAATAAACAAAAACCCCTGAGAGACGTTAAAGATACAGTAAAAATCACCTCATACTTGAATACACGATCAGCTAACTCACTCTACTGGGAAAAAAACAGAGGCAAGTTTAATACCTGCTTCACTGTTCACAAACTCGGCAAGGGCTTCAGCAGATCGTGCACCTTCATATCTGCAATTAGGAAAATTATGAAAAATAGGCAAAAGAATCAGAAAGAAAAAAGCAATCACAAACTGATTTGTAACAATGCAAAAATCAACGAACAAACTTTTTTGGCTCCAGTGATCCCTCTGGAAACCATTGGATAGTGGGATAACCTTGAACCTCGTGTTTACCGCACACACTCTTATGTTCATCACAATCAACCTACAGAAAGTTGTTTCTAAAACCATCACAAACTTACCAAATCAAAAACTGAAAAAGAGATAATCATGATGATGTAACAAGGAAAAGCAAAGAGTTGTCAAAGCAAAAACAGGGTATAGTAATTGCCATAGCAGCCTAGGAAGTCTTCAAGAGTATAAGATGGCAAAGAGAGAAGCTAAGGGGTTCATTAGTGCAGAGGAGAAACACCTTGGCTGACATGTACTAAAATTTGGGCAAGTAGAAAATGGAGAAAGACATGAATAAGTCGGTTTCATTAGTGCAGACGGGGAAACACCTCAGACGACATGTACTAAAACTTGGGCATGTAGAAAATGGAGAAAGAAATGTAGAAGTCATTTTTCTTTTAGATGGAAAAAGTATGTGTCAGTTTTCTAATAGAGAGGTAGCAATCTGAACCTAGCTAATTTTTTACCAAAAAACAATGTCCAACAAGTTCTGATCAAACATAGGGAGGTCAGAGATAGAACATCCATGACCGACAAAACATTAGCAAATTGTTAGTTTGGCAATTTAAATTTGCAAATATTGAGTTCGAAATATTACTAAAAACTTGTATCCTTTCCTGAATTATTCATCTTAGTGCAGCCAATGAAATGTCCTAATTTTCAAGCATTCCGCATTCACACATCAATCAACCGAGCAGGGCTTGAGCTAATTTAAAAGTATAAACAAACATAACACATCAATCTCAAAAGAAAAGAGTACTAATTAATAGTTTACCTGAGTCTTGGAGAAAACTCCAACACTTCCATTTTACGCATTAAGATTAAAAGTTTCTTTGGCAAGTTGTAATGTAGCCTTTTGTTGTACTTTTTGTTTCTGGTATTGGGGTAAGTAACAACAGATGCTGTTAATATCGAATTCTTATCTCAAAACCAAGTACATTTTGAACCTTCCTTTAGGAGTTAGGCCATCAAATTTCTGCTAAAGATACTCTTGATCGGGTATATATGCTAGACAATAAGAAAAAAGGTCAATGGACTTCTTCGGAGTCACAATACCTTACCATTGTCAATCCATTTCTAATAATTTCTACATAGATACCCAGTGGAAACTAATTGACTGGGCAAGGATGATGTATTTGGATATGGTTTTCTTACTATCCTCAAAAAGTAGCTCTTCTAATGAATAAATGAAGAGTTGGGAGAAACTGCATGGATAAAATTTAGAATGTGTTTATTGTTAGTGTCCTTTGAATACAGATTGTGTTCCTTTGCTGCATCATTCCTTAGAATCAGCTGCCACAACTTTTTTTGCTTGTTAGTCTGTTTCCATGTTTGACAGTTTACCTGATATTTTACGAAGAAAATGGAGAAAGACATGTATAAGTCGGTTTCATTAGTGCAGACGGAAAACACCTTGGCAACATGTACTAAAACTTGGGCATGTAGAAAATGGAGAAAGAAATGTAAAAGTTGTTTTTTCTTTTAGATGGAAAATGTATTTGTCAGTGATTTCGCCACTGATTCCAATGCTAGAGGTTGTCTGATTCAGAATGATCAGTATTTCGAGGAACTCCAAATTTTGCATGTAAGCTTATATATACAAATAAAATGACAAAAGTGATACGCCAATGTTTGTCAAATTTCAGGAATGCACAAGGGGATCTGTTCTTTTCCCTTTAAGATAGAGAATATACCTCCTAGGACTTCGAGGTAAAGAATGTGCTAAACAATCACACACACAATCAAGGCCCACAGGAATGTCGTCATGACCCATCATATGAAGCAAATCATACACACAATCAATTGTTGCAGCATTTACCCAGCCAGTGGCCTTCACGAATATAGCCTGAACAAAAAGAAGACTTTTCACATTGAAAGGCATCACTTAAATATGTCAAATTTAAACTACACCTGTGGACTCAACTATGTTTCCGCAATAGATTGCTCACAAAGTGATGCAAAACAATTCTCATGATGGCTAACGGTTCATTAGTTTTGTCCCAAAATTGAACAGAATGGAAAGTACTGGATAAAAGTAAAACATAAAGTGTATTCTGATTGAAGGAATTTAATGCAACTACAATTGATGTCTGATCAAGAACTAAATTCTTAATATTTTTAGTTTGAGGATCTCATTGAAATTAAGGGTGCATAAATAGAAGGAACAGAACTTACGGAAGGCCAATTTACCTTGAGATTG
>JAOTQJ010000049.1:18143746-18155481 GCA_025642045.1 Solanum sejunctum | reverse complement strand
TCAATAATAAGCTCTGTAGCTTGTGTATCATTAGAGTTTCTTTTTCCAATGCACATAATTAAAACCTCAAATTGATTCGCTAATTGCTAATGGATTTGCTAATTGAACCCAGAAAATGACAGACGCAAAGAAAAAAATAAGAAAACTAAACCGTAGAAACAGAATATTAATTACCTCATAAGCATTTGCAATTTTCACAAAAAGCTTCTTCGATTCAGGATCAGGGTTTTTATCTGGATGACTAAACAACACCAATTATCAATAACTTCCCAGTTCAACCAAACTAATTTATTTTTTCAAAAAATCAGATGAGACAGAAGGAACAAAAAAATTTACTGTTTCAGAGAGAGCTTGTAATAAGCTTTCTTGATTTCAGAAGAATTGGCATTTTCAGTCACCCTGCAAAAAAAAAGTCACAAGAATAAGTGAAAAAGGGATGAAGAATCGAAAAGATAATAATTCACAATGGAGTTACCCCAGGAGATCGTAACAGTTATCTTCGTCACAGTATATGGAGAGGGAAGGCTGAACCAGAAGGGAGAGCACGATAGTAACTGTGAGCGCGAACCATTGGATCCCTGTTCTTCGCGCCATCTCCGATCGTCGGCGTTTTTCTCTCCGTCTCTGATTAACCCAGATTGCGGCGTATGTAAAAGCTGATTCATTATGTGTGAAATGACTTTTCTGTCCTTAGATCGTTGACTTTTTCCTTTTGGTCAAATAATTTCAATACGCTTTTTTATTTCAGTAAAACTATTAATTACATTGGTGTAATTATTTGATAAGGTTTGTAGGCATGTGCGGAGATCGTAGTAATTGCAAGTTGACCTGAGATTTCTTAAGAAATAGTATTTAATAAGGTATATCATAATAAATTCATCATTATACTTCAACATTTTATTGTACTAATTAATATAATAATATTTTATTTAATTGTGAAACATATAAATTATTACTATAATTTTTTTATTTTGTTGAGAATAAAAATTAGTAATCACCTGAATTTGAAAAAACAATGATATTTAGTATTGTGACAGAATCGCAATGTACATCTAAGATAAATATTTCTAATTAAATTAGTATAAAATAACAGAATATTGATAATTTAATCACAAAAATCTAAATATGTATGACGTCGTGAGCTTCATATATAATTCAATTTTGTCTTGCGAATTGGACTATATACGAAGTCTTCTAAAAGCCTAAAAGTTTGAAAATACACAACAACAACAACATATCCAGTAAAATTTCACAAGTGGAGTCTGGAGATGGTAGAATGTACGCAAACCTTTTCAGTACCATAGAGGTAGAGAAGTTATTTCCTGGGAACCCTCATCTCAACCCGTAAGCAGAAATAATTAGATATGACAGAAAGGAAGGGAAAGGACAGAAAGAGCAACTAATAAGATAAAACTAACACATAATATATAGATAATGTGAATACATGATAAAAAGAAAAAAACAAACACTTAAATATACTATCAATCTGCTAATCTAATTCGCGACCTCCACTTCTTTTTATCTAAGGTTATGTCCTCAGTAAGGTCAAGTTCAGTCATATCCTGTCTGATCACCTCCCCCCAATGCTTCTTCGGTCTACCTCTACCCCTTCTAGTATCTCGCAGAACCAAACTCTCGCACCTCTGAACAAGAGTATTGATACTCCTTCTCTGCGCATGTCAAATTTGAAAAATACACAAATAATTGATTTATGATTTCTACATAAAGAACAATCAATTTTTTTAAAAAAAATAATTTAAATTTTTAACTCTTTAAATTGAATTTAGATTCACAAAATTAAAATTGAAAATAGTGGCTCTAAAGTTTCACTTCAAACATATAAATATATATAAAAAAAAAGTTGGGCTTGTCAAAGCCAAACTTCAGAGCCATATGTTTGGTTTGAATCTGTAATTTAATGAAGATCAAGATAGGTTTGCAATTTGAGATTAGGTTTTACAAAACATATTTTTGGACTAGTGTATTGAAATTTGAATTTTAACTTTTTAAATTTTTGACTTTTAGATGTGAACTTAGATTTTGGCAAGTTTAATAATGAATAGTGAAAGTTAGTATATTGTACCAACTACCAAGTTAGAAATTAGTGTAGCCATTGAAACTTGGTATTATGCCCCGCCGTGCATGAACACTATACACAAATTTTTAACAGTTCCAAGAAAATAAGGATCAATTTTATTTTACTGCTAAAATATCAAGAGGTGCATCATAGTTACAAAGCAAAAACATACAATTCTGAATAAACAACATATTCGTCATTGAAATAAGTACTAAAATGCATCCTGTATATATTACTCCATTAATGGCTGATTTCACTATTCTCAATTCACACCGAAGAAGGCGGAGGAGGAGCAAGATCAAAGCAATGCCTGAAGTTTGCCAAGTGTGGCTAACCTTTAAATAATTCCTCCAAACAGGCTATATTTTAAATGGTGCCATCACGTAGGCTATCTGGTGCCATTCCTACGCCCATACATTCGGTTGGTAGGCCCAAGGAGGGATTGGGTGAGCCCATTAACTAATACTTAACTGTAAGTATTGATTATTGATTCTTCGGTATAGTTTTTAATATTTACAATCTGCAGCGTTATTTTTGATTTGCTATCTATTATATTCATATATTTTTTTGATGATTTTCTTATAAAAATATAAATATATTTTAACTAAATTGAGTAAAACAAGTAAGAGATCTTTCATGATATTGTAGTAGAATAAATCACTTCTGAAAAATACTCCTCTGTCAATTTTAATGGCTTTTAGTGTCGTACAATCTTATAACATTTGATTTGTTCACTGGAGGCAAATAATGGTAAAAGTATAATGGACAATATGTCAAACTACTTATCATTTGTAGGTAAATTTTTTTGGTATGAGACTAAATTAAATCATTAGTTTGGTGGATATTCTCCAATATTGAAAGACTAACGAAAGCACAAGTATTAATAGCTTACAACTTATATAACACTTTATACATAAATGAAGATAATGAAAATTGTTTTCCCTTTGTTCTCGAGTATTATATTTTGAGATGAAAACTACCTCAAATCACAACTCTTTTAATTTTAAGATGAATTGAAGGAGGCTGTAACAATAATGCCAAGAAGTGAAGAGTAGATTTTCATGAAGAAAATAGTCGTGTCTCATTGGAAAGGAGAAAGAACTTTAAGCTTTTGAAAGCTCTAGCATAAGGTCACAGTTTTTCAAGTTACTTATCTTTTTGTTGGATTGAAAGCTTTTACAGCAATGATATCATTTTCTCTACCAAAAATTACTTTCGATAGTTGAAATATACTTGTATGTTTTGAGTATTAACATGCTGTTTTTCTCCCTTCTCTTTCTACTTAGAAAATTGTCTATTATCTATTCGTTTTTTCTCTCTTTTTCCTTTCAAATTTGAGTACTAATATATGATCATTACTTTACAACTATATGTTAGCTTTTATGGCCCACGTATATTAATTTTATGGCTTACGTTAATATTTATCTTGGTTTAATATTTAATTACTAACTAAATCCAAACGGATAATGTTTAGGAAAGTTATTAAACCGCCCACTACTCATGTTGGTAGAAATTACTGTAACTTTCCACGATCATCCATTTTGATTGGTGGAAGTTACTATAACTTCCCACCATTCTTATCCTAACTTTCCATCACCATCCACTACTTATGTTAGTGAAAAGTTGTGGATATGTAAGTGAGAGGTTATAAGATGATAATGGGTGGTTAAGGGGCATGATAGTGGGAAATTATAACGGTTATTATGGGCATAACTTTCCCTACCCATGATGATGGAAAGTGAGATTAAACTATTTGGTCCTCTTTCTATCTATAAATACTGAAGATTATTGCAGTTTTCATCAATAGTTATTCTTAAAGAAATCAGTATAAGGTCAAGAGAAAAAAAACTAATATCTAATCGAGAAGAAGCAAAAGGCTTTCACACAAGCAATCAAGTCAAGATTTCATTAGCGATTCTGATATGTTTTCTTGACTGAACCTATGCGTAATGTGAACATCATATAGTTCTACGATCTTGAATTAATGATAAGATTACATGTTAGTTTGTTTATATTTAACAATCTGAATTAAGATAAATCCTTACACTATATAGGTAATTTGTGTCAAAAGTTGCTAGGAGAGCAACAAAAGTATAAACACATGAGCAAAACATCACCGTTTTTCAACATGTGTTATAATTTGTAAATAGTTCCTCAATGGGGTTAAAGAGTATGTACTCTAGCATTTATCAGTATAATGAAGACATGGACATTGTTTCTAAATGCCTTATGAATCATATCTCATGATTAGCTATCGCCCCATGTTTCTCAACTATTTTTGTACTTGTTGGGCTCATGCTGATGCAGGCTGCTCTCCCTTAGTATTAATAAAATTATTCAAAGATGTTCTTAAATTTTTTTATTTCAGAAATTTGTGCCAAAAATAACCTCATTTTCACAAATGAATCTTAACATTTTTGTAAGTTCTATCGGACAGAAGAATCAAGTTATGTCTGAAGATATAACATAATTTTGATACAAATAATTCACGAATTCTATTATATAGGTAAAATTTATCTTGTTCACAAATTATATATATGTGGTACTAGCAAGACTTTATACTATCGTTATTCTAACTATTTTTTCTTCATTTTACAAATCTTTTTAAATATTCAAATCTTGAAGAATAAAACTTGTTCATGTTGTTCAATCATTCACCAATTAATTCTATCATCATTCTACTCGCAATCTTAAATTATTTACAAGTCTTGAATTGGTAAAACTTTCATATTTTTTTAATTATTCAAAATTTATCACTTTCTTTTCCTGAATATTAATTATACAAGTTAAAAGAAGTCGTGTTAAAGATAAGTTCTTAACCTGGATGGTTAGACCTTATGAGTTAATATGGTGGAAGACAGGCGGGAAACAAAATGAAGGTAAAGAAACACGAAAATTTAATTTATAAAATTGAGACAAAAGCTAAATACTAATTTGCTAGCAATAAATCATAATCGACACAAAGCAAGAAAAGCATTCTTTCACTAATAAAGTATCAAAATTAGAGATACTAGTAAAGTATTATTAATTAGATCACACTACATTTGCTTACATGGTAACAACGGAGTAATTAATACTTATATATATAGCTAATATGGATTCTAAATTAAAACTCAAAAAAGAGAAGGATTGACTTATACATTTTGCTATAGGCATATTTGCCTTTTAATTACTAAAAAAAAAGGTTGAGTTTAGTGAGTTGAGAGAAGAAACCTAGGTAGACCTACTTTATAACCAAATTTCTTAACATCTTCTTGGACTTGTTGTCTGAATTCTCTAAAGGTAAATGTTCTATAAACAGAAGGCTCAAAACAGCTTCTTATTTCTGTATCATAGGATGGGCATAAGAAAAATGCTGTGGAGAATCTCTCTTTTGCTTTGTTTGCAACAACCCTATGCTCAACACTTTTATAAACACCATTGCTCCAAGCCTGCATCATCAGACATTATTTAGAGTAAATATTTTTTCAAAGGATTTAAGTTATATACGCCGATTGTATAAATAAGTTATATGTTATTAGTATAATTTAACTTGTTATAGTAGTATATTATATACTAATATGTTATTTGCCATTTACTCTAAGTTCATCAAATACTTATTAAGAGGGTATCAAATTACCTTATAAATACTTTTTTACTTATCTACAAGTTTGGTAATATCAGAAGTAGACGAAACTCGCAAATTGGTCATCCCCACAGCTTATATAATTAAGCACTTATAATTTAATCAAAAAATTATGATTTTATCCCTCATATTTTTTGTAAGCTTCAAAAGAATTTTCATAAAACATATAATTTCTAGTTATTTCTCTGTTCTATCTTCACCATTCACCCTTTCTAATAGAAAAATATTCTTAGATTTATACTTTTTGAAATTGTTTTAAGGACATTTCAGTCATTTTAATACAAAAAAGTACTCCATCCGTCCAACAATAATTGTCTACTACTGACTTGACAAAGAGATTAAAATGTAGTAAATGATAGAAATAATTAATTTTATTAAATCACTCTATGAATATAATAAATATAGTGTCTTAAAAAGTGCAATAGAAAAATGACTATAATAAGTGATATTGGTAAATTAAGAACTAAATGTATAATTATCTTGTGATTTCAAAAAGTGGAAAAGTATTATTGAAATTTGAACATGTATTTTTAGTATAGTGGAGTGATGGAGCATTACTTATCAACACATTTTTTACCAAATTCTTTTTATGAGTTTTAATATTCTTATCCAATAATCCAAATAAGTACTTGCTCATTTATAAAATCAACTTGATTAAATTTATCAGTATGTTACAGCTGATCAAAATGAGTCAAGAGAGTGTAATTAAAGAAATAGTTAATTACCTGAAACAAATCTCCAATGTTGATAATAAGTGCTTGAGGATTAGGCTTAACAGATATCCATTTCCCATCTCTTACTAACTGCAACCCTCCAATGTCATCTTGATGCAATATTGTGAGGAAGTCACTATCAGTGTGTGGCATTAATCCAAACACTTGTGGATAAATAGGGCATGCTGGATATCGATTCATTCGAACGTAACAAGTGTGTGGCAAACATGTTTCTCTGAAATATTTTGACTTATATCCCATTCTCTCTGACAAAATTCTTGCTAACTTATGTGCTAGTTCAGACACTGTTGTTGCAAACTGTTCCAGTGTGGAGCTGAAAGAGTTCATCCAACAACGAAAACGAAAAGAGGATTAGAATCCATGGTACAGGTATCAGTATCATTCAAAGATTTATATACACTGACAAGATTCTTTAAGCTATTCAATGCGATTTAACCTTGTGCAGTATACTACTAGTTATTACATAGGAATAGAGGCGAAATTTGAATTTGAAGCTTATGAATTCAGGAATTCAAGCCTTTTTAAGTTACTGACTTTTAAAATTAGCAATAACTTAAGATAAATACAGAGTTTGTACCTAAGTTAATTATATTAGATTCGTCTGGACACCTCTTCATGAGATTAATTACCTGATTGATTTGTCTGGACCTAAGTTAATTATATTGGCTTCGTCTGGATATAAGTTAATTATATATATTTTTAATTTAAGATCATAAAATTCACAAATCTGAGTATATATTTAGTTCAATGACTTTCGTAAACACTAGTATACGAGGAGTACTAATCGGAGTTCAGAAGTTAAAGGTTCTTATAAGTTAGGTCTTGGTTTCTTAATTCATGATTATAAAGACCTAAATAAAAGAACAAAACGAGTACTGTTCTTTATGACATAATCAATTACCGCTGCACATAATTAATTCATGAATATTGTAATGTTAGGTTATCCTGGTCGGCTGCTACATAATTGGTGTTTGACAAAAGAAAAATTGCTGTATGGTTATTATTTAACCTCATTTTCTATGTCCAAATTAATGATAGAACTACTTAGTCTCCGGTCAAACAAGAACTTAATTTGAATTGGGCCCCGTTCTCTCCTTAACACAAAAAAGTAATAAATTATTACTCCTTAGGTCTTCATTTAATTAAATTTATAAAGTAATACACGCATAATATAAAAAATATTAAAAGAAAAAATTTATACCATAGGATTCCATTATTTTTCTTTGTAAAATTATAACTATATAGTATAATTTATTTTCTAAAAAATACAAAAGTTTAATAAATAAAAGGACAAATATGAAAAAAAATTTAAACATTTACCTTGAACTTTGAATAATTCAAATATTTTAAATATTTAAAAAAAATTCAAAAATTTAATTAATTTAAAAAAAAAATCATTTATTATATATCCTGAAATGATTTACCTCATCACGTGGTCCAAAACAAGATTCTCTAAGTCCGCAGGTCCCAAATTAAAGTTTCTAAAAGTAGGAACCAACTTACAAGGATGAAGGGAATAGTTTAGAATCCAAAATTAAAATGCTGTCAATTCTAAACCAACTTCAAAAGAAGCCAACTACTCCGACCCATTATAACTTCCTCGGAGCCATAGTATTGGACGTTTTCATGTAAATATATTCTTCAAGAAATTCACTCACTCCTAAAATACAAAATTGATAAATTAAATAATCCTTTTGAATATACTTCAGCCAATCCAAGTCCGACTTTTGTTGACCCAAAAGAAAGATCCAACACTGATTCGTCTTATAAGAAGTATTCTTTATAAGAGGTGTCTTGATAATTTAAAATCATAAAATTAAAATTTTATTTTACTTTTTAAATTTTGTATCATATCAAAACAGGACAATCAAATTAAAATGAAAGTCATAGTTCTCCATCATCAAATCTATCAAGTACTCCTTTCATCCATCTTTACGTGTCATATATACTATTTTAATTTGGGATGTCTAACAATACTATCCACTTAATGAAATCAAGAGATAATTTTACCTTTGCTTCCTAATTTATTCTTATCGTTAATTATAGTCATTTTTCAAAATATTGTATTTATTATATTCAAAGGTAATTTGATAAAATTACTCCATTTTTTACTATTTCTTTAATCTCAGTGTCAAGTCAATAGGAGACAAGTAAATATGAACGGAGGGAATACTACTTTAATGTTATTATAAATGAGATGGTTGAGTGAATTACCTGAGAGTAGTAGGAGGATGATTTGAATTGGAGATATCAATGAGAGGCACATGGAAAGCTTCAGACCAAGAAAGCTGTTGAAGACAAGTAGCTGAAGGACTTCCCCACCGGTAACTCCCCGCCGATAAATTAACTTGTTTATCATTCATTTTCTCATGAAATGGCTTCTTGAATAGCTTGATTTGTTCCTTCCTCATTTGTGACAATACATCTTGTGCGATTCCATGGTTCACTACTTGGAAAAAACCCCATTCTTGTGAAGCTTCTGCTATCTGTCTCTTGCATTCTTCTCTCTCCATTTCTCTTCCCTTTAGTAGTTCAAGATCTATCAAAGGCAACTCACATTCTTCCACAACAAACAGGTTGTCATACTTTATTTTTGAAGCACCCTTTCCAATTCTTACATCCTCAAAAAGTCTCTTGTATGTTTCTTCAAAAGGAGGATCACATGATTCTTCCCTCCTTAAAATTTTCTACAAATAAAATGATTGTAACTTGGTAATTAATGAGCAATGATTAGGGACCTAATTAGCAACTACTACCAACACAATAGGGACCCATGTGCATTATATCAAAATTAAACTAGGAATGTTTAATTTGAAATTATTCTAGATTCAAGCAACAACTCATGTGTACAAATATGACTTATGTTTTAAAAGTTTTCCTTCAACTACCTACCATACAATACTCTCTTAATTCCCAATGTTTTTTTAAATTTTTCATTTTCTGTTATAATCTGGGAGCGAATTGAAGGGGTGTAGTAGGACGTTAGGTAGGTAGGGTTAATATTTACTTTTGATTTTGTTTTAAAAGAAAAAAGACGTGTTCATTATTCGGACAACTCTTCTATCTAGGTGATCTGGCCGAACATGATTCACAAATTATATTGTACAGATTGATGAATCTAATTAAATTTAGCTGGTAAGTGAAAGGTACATTTGTAAAGCTTCGAGTTAATATCTCATATGATCACTTATTAATTTTTATTCATGGAAAGTTATTCAGTTTTCTTTTATAGTATCAAAGTCACTCAATTAAGGATTGTTTTCACAGCAAATCACTCAACTTTCTTTTATAATCTTAAAATCATTCAATTATAAATATTTTAGGTTATAAAAGAAAGATGAGTGACTTTTTGTTAAAAGAATCCATAGTTGAGAGATCTTGAGTTTATAAAACAAAGTTAAGTTAATTTATGTGAAAAGAACTCTTAATTGAATGACCATAAAAAATATTACTCCGTAAACCTCCCCTTTAAAGTGTGGTAGAGATTTAAACAGATCCAGGTGCAGGGAAGTACAATTACTTGTCATTGTATTTTCATTTCCCTATCTAATTGACTTGTACTATCAGAACTCCCTCGTTATATTGATTATGTGTTTTGACTATGCAGGTTTTTATAACAAGAAATAATTATTATAGAAATTCCAGCTTGCTTAACGCATATAATATATAGATTTTCAAGATGAACCAATTATTTCTTGGTAACTCAAAATTTATGATTAAATACTGCTACATGATACAGGTCATGGGATCATATCCCAAGTAAAAGATCTCCTCTGGCACCAAATTAAAACAATAGGGTGTCATCTGAAATACTAAAGGTAACAATTAAAAATTGTTTGAATGATAATAAATAATATTATAAAAAATTAACAATTAATCACTATTTTTCATTAAAAAACATTCGATGGCTAGTTTACTAAATATTTTGAATGAATTGGTGAGAAAAGAAAAGTTAGTAGTAATATTTCATATGTAAAAAATCAGAATACTTCCTATTAGTTCAAGTGAATTTGTTTCTCAAAATACATTTTTTCAATAAGAAATGAGTGGAAGAATCATATTCTATAGCACAATCATCCCACTGATTTACGGTGAAAAACACGTATGTCATATGCTAAAGAATTGATACCCTAACACAATCTTGCACTAAAATATGTCCAAGAAGCTACAACGTGACATCTAGCTTGATCAAAAAAAAATTTCCCTATCCCTTTCTACTGTGTTTTAGAGAAAGTTTTCATTCTTGTTGAATAACAAAAGTGATTAATGATACGGATGACTTTTTATAAGGTTTGGGTAATTCTTCTTCCTTTGAGCTAGCTTTTAGATCCAAGACTTAATTTTATCGTTATTAAAAGCACTCAGAATTTAAATGGAAGCAAAAAGGATTTAATTGCAGAAACAGCTAGGTGTTAAAGTTTGGTCTGGTATAATAATCATTATTTCTTACTTGGTTTGGCTGCTGCGAGTAGTTTGTAGACTTGACCATATTTTTTCCCTCCAAGGTGTAATATATATAATTAATGTCCTGCGTAACAAAACACAAAAATATAAAGATCAGGGGGGATCGAAAAGAAGAAGAAGAAGGGAAGGAACTTGCATGGCAATGCAGAAAAGAGAGTATAAGAATGTTGTAATTATCATATACATAGTTTAGGAAACAAAAACAATAAGAAGGTGGTAACTACCAGGCTTAAGAAGAGATGGGGAGGGGTGATGGCTAAATAGATGGAAAGATTGGATATTTTTATAGTGAAAAGAAGGACATAATTGGAAATATGAAAACTTGTAAGGAAAAGAAATCAATGGCATTGTAGTAAAGGATTGAATGTTTATGCATAGAAGAAGAACACGCGGCTCACAATTCAATCAGAGAAATACCCTTTGAAGAAATGTCCATCTTTCCATATATTGCCATACTACTGTTGATTGAAAGGGTTTTTGTAGGAGGGGGCAAATCCTTTTCCCTTTTTTGAAAGATAAAACAAATTAAACTTTTGCTTAATGTTCAAGATGCCAATCATTTCCATTTGCCATAATTATTCAACCAATAATATCACGATGGTTGTGGAAACTTATCTTAATTTTACTAACATAAATAATTTTGGACCGTGTCGATCATGACCCATATTAAAAAGATAAATTATATATTTAAATTAAGAAAAAAGCACAACAATAGTTGTATTTAATTTGAGTAAATTTTAAAATAATAGAAAATAAATTATAGTCATAAATTAAATATGAAGAAACATAATTTTATTGATAAATTATGTGAATACAAATCTGTTTCTCCTTTCAT
>JAOTQJ010000049.1:18050896-18086673 GCA_025642045.1 Solanum sejunctum | reverse complement strand
TTGTTCATCACGTAATGAGGCATCCATAACTGAGCTATACCCTCGTTAACATCCGTAGACACAATAGCCTTCTTTCCTGAGTGAATTGCTTTGTTATTTGTTCCAACTCCAAATTAGTCGAGAATTGATGAGATTAATTTATGGTTTTTGTGCATCACAAGAACTTGTTTCATATGTTTAGTTAATTTTACACTAATGTAACAGTAAGTAACACTAACCAACTGCTTTATATTTATAGACAAACTTGTAACTAATTGCAGTTTTGTAACTTACTAATCTAACTAATTATACATTTAACTTAATTGATTACAGGCTCCTGGCCGCTTCCACTATTTCCATGAAAGCATAGGGAAAAAATGAAAATCAGATACAAGTAAAAGATCAGTCAAAGTTCTTTTCTAAAATCAGATTCAAAGAAGGCCAAGTCCAGTTTTGTTGACTTGTTCTCATCTGTCCTGCCCATACATAAAAGTTGTTAGAAAATTCTAAGTCAGTTTGTCAATTCTAAAGGAAATAGACCAAATCAAATGCTGATGACAACAGACAGGTGCGGTTTTAGGTTAGTCCAAGTCTAGGGATATTTTAAGTACTGACAACAAAAGTAATAATTCGTGTCAAATTTAAAGATGTTTTCATGACCTCCCAATCACATATGTATAATAGAGATGATGTGTATGAAAGTTCTGTCCTTTTTTTTCCTGGATATTCTTTCTTGTATAATATGATGTTCTTAGGCTTTACCAAGAATTATTAATACTTATCTCATATAAAAATCTCTCTTATGTACTTGTAAGAAGTAATGCGTTGCTAAAGTAAGAAATACCAGCAAAACGAATTCTTAAAGTGAGTTGTACCATATAGAAAAGATTCAATCCTAAGTTGCCTCCTAACTTTATTTTCTCTAAATTTATCCTGCTCATGATGAGTGGTGGTACCATCTTATCCAAATTCAAAACACGGTAAGATTCTAGAAGAAATCATTTGGAATATTGAAGACATGAAAATGAATGGGTATAAAGTTACTAATTAAAGAAAGCCATAAGACAAAAGTTTGAGTCCATTTCGTATCCCTGCCTTTTTTTTTCCACTTTCATGTAGCATCGATCTGAAAATGTATTGTAAAATATTATCTTCGTGGAAATTTATTTAACCAAATACTAGAAATAATTACTACGTACTTAACTAGTTAAAGTCATGACAATTGTTAATTAAAATTCTGCTGCCTTGCTATATAGCAAAAAGTGCTCAAAATTCTTTGAAAGCGCAAAGTGATAAAAAGGTGGTTTCTTTGGATATATTTGATTCACTGTGGATAAGAACATCAAAAAGATGGATGCTCGGGCTCCATTATCTATAAATATTTTTGTAGTTGAAAATTATTTTATTAAGGATAAACAGAAAATTTTATCTTAAAATTGTTTCTAATTCAAGTAAGAGTGACATTTTTGGGGGGAGAGAATAAAAATAAAAAAATGACACATATATGAAGAATAATACTTTTTTAATCATGTTGGTAACATTATAATCTTAAAGATAAATATTTGTTGTTTGTTTTTATGTTCATTTTCCATGTCTTACTGCTAATTCAATTGTCAATGGTTCTCTTTTTCTTTTTTTTTTTGAAAAGTTTTAAAGTTGTGTTCCTTTATTCTCTTTGCAGATCTAACAGCCGTTTCTCAATTAGGATAAAAACTTATGTTCACCCAAAGAAATGGAGTCGAGTTCGAAAAACAGGTACAAAGAAAAGAGAAAAATAACAATGTGAGTAAACTTTTTGAAAGAGTTACAGAGTCGAAAGCAGAATTTGAAACGTATGGATTCTGAATTTTAAAACGGACCATGAGCTTATGCTTGTCAAATCCTCATTTGCCTACTTATTACACATTCGTGTCTAGGCACAAATGAAAAAGGAAGAAAAATGTTTTGTCAGTTTCCAGATTGTTCAAAACCAACCACAAGGAGGCACGCCAGAATATAATCCTGTTTAATTCAAAACAGAATTATGACAAAACAGCATTATGACTACTTTGATTTGTTCAACCACTTGTTATTATGTAACTAATACTAGTACTAATCTCATTGGTGTGTGCCTACAGAAAAAGAAAAAGTAATGCTTCTTCTTGTGTTTGTTACGTTGGAGAATATATAGTCTCATTTTCAATCTTGACCTAATTAATCAATCAACTTAAATCTCAAATCTTTCAGCTTGACACGTGCATGTAAAAGCGCAGGAAATAGGTGTACTGCGTGCTAAAGAATAGTAGTAATATTTATTTAGTGCGTAAACTAGATATACAGTGTTGAACCAGCTATTCAAGTCTAGTGCGTATCGTACATTTTCAGTCTTCATTGTTTATTATTATGGCCTAATTTCAATAAGGAACGATTTGATCGGACATAATTTATAATTAAAAAAAAACAATACAGAGGCTGAAAATCTCTCATCTATGTTGACATTTATACTCGGATTCTGAACACAGAGTAAGAAATTAAAAAAAAAAAACAAATTTTGCAGTTTAATCTGATGTGATCAATATCTAATTTGACTGTGTGATGAAATGAGAGTGCCGAGTTTGCTATCAAAAAAGAAATTACAATTTCCACAGATAGATTAATAATTTAAAGTTTATAAATTTTTGTAGCGGACTTCAAATTAATATTAAAATTGTAACTAGATTCACAGTTAAGCATTTATAAATATCTAATTTATTTATTATAAGGTCTAAATAAAATTACTGAGTTCTCGTATGCAAAGCCTCTGCATGCATATGCACTCGACTAATCTAGTAGTATTAGGAAATAAGGTGTCTAATGAAAAGCTTTCCACACACAACAAGAAAGTAAAAATAAAATTACTTACACACTGAAAATGTGTATTAATGAACTATAACAAATTAATGAGATAAGTGTCAAAAATAAATTTGAACTTTTTTTTTTGTTATTTTCAGTATATAAGTAGAAAAAAAATATTATTTTTTTAAAAGTATGTGTACATGTTTATAAAGAAATTAAGAAAAAAAAACACAAAAGAGATAAAAGTAATTTAGGAGTGGAGGGTTTAGATGGGGTGAGATAAAATTTTATTATTGTTTGACAGGGTGAGATAGAATTTAGCTTGAAGGAATTTTAAACTCAATCAAGTCAAACCATGTCATTCTTTTTTAACGGAGAAGTATCAATTTCTTTAGAAAGGAGTGGAGAAAGGAATGAAGTTTGGATTTTTTAGAAATATTTTATGAAGGGAATTTAAAAAATAAAAGGGCAGGATTGTTGGGGGTCGAGTGGAAAAGTTAAAAAAAATATTTTAAATTTTATTTTTTAAGAAATATTATTCTTTTTGAGAATATTACTCTCTTTATTTAAAAAAGAATGACTTATTTCTTTTTTTGGCAACACTTCAATTTAACTTTTCACATGACATTTTTTTAGGCAACAAGATTAAATAATATTTTGATACATTTGACATAAATTTTATTTAAGACCACATGATCAACAAGTCTTCTTTATTATCTTAAACTTCATATCAAGTCAAATTAGGTTATTCTTTTTGAAACTGAGGAGTAATACCTTAATATTTAATATTAATTATTTATTTAATTTTTGTCAGGGTACCATATTTTATCAATGCGATAAGGTTTTTTTAATAAAAAAGAGAGGGTATTACTACACACACCACTAAGATTATTTTTCAAATTAATAAGTGATAGTTTATATATGAAACTAATTCTCTCAATAGTTTATATATAAAATTCAGGAAAAGAAAATAATTTAAATGTATTTTTATCAATGCGACAAGCTTTTTTTTCAATAAAGAAAGTCTATCTAAATAATGAGCATGTCCCTGATAAAAAAATAATAATAATAATAATAAGCACGTGCATTTATGTTTACCACAAAAAGTAAGCAAAAAACCATCCAAATTATCAAATCGAAGAAGCTTCGACGATGCTTCACTTCATCCGTTTCTGTGATAATTGATTTAAAAACAAGTTACACGCACGTCATTTTTTTTTTTTAACTTTTTTGCAAGTAACATAATAAGCTCAATATGGGACGTTATATAATAAGAAGTTTAGGTTGAAATAATGAAAATCACATTTTAGAAACAAAGAAGAGAAGAGCTTTACATCTTTCAGAAGAAAAAAGTGCAATTGTCAAGTTCAAAAGATTAATAGTATTTAGTAATTAGTGCAATATTGAAAGAACTCCATTTGATAATCATGCATAAACATTGCAACAAACTTATTATTGTGATCTGTGAATGAAGAAAAATCCGTACAATGATAATGTTTAGCAAATTGCAATTTTATAATTGTTCGAATTAAAGCACTTCTAAAAAGAGCTTTTAAACAAGACAAAGCTGCTGAGGATACTGTATACAAAATCAAAAGAAGAAGAAGAAAAAAAAAATGCTTTCCCCTTTTTGTTGCATTTTCTTTTTAAAAAACAAAACAAAAAAAAAAGAAAACTATTATATTTGATTAGTTAGAATGAGATCATATTTTGAAATCTATAATTTATAGAATGTTGCACTGGAAGAACGATCTTTACAAATACTTCTTGCTTGCAAATTTAATCATTGTCTAAATTAAATTAATTCAAAAAAACTTACAAACAAAGTAAAGTTGTTGAGAGCATTTATCAAGTGTCAATCCAAAAGCGGAAAAGTGTTGAAATTTGCTTCGCCAAATAGTTAATGCACTATGCTTTTAGCATAATAATCAAGTTCTTAGTTTTAGAATAAATTTGAGTTTTAAAATATCTATCATATTTGATTTAGTTTGTCGTGATATTTTAGTTTTTTAAAATTTAAATTGTGCAAATTTTTTGTTCTAAGTTAGCTATTAAAAGGCTTCATATATTAATTAAGAATATTGAGAAACATTTTCATGCAATACTTTCAACCACATCT
This sequence comes from Solanum sejunctum, assembly GCA_025642045.1. Taxonomy (NCBI): domain Eukaryota; kingdom Viridiplantae; phylum Streptophyta; class Magnoliopsida; order Solanales; family Solanaceae; genus Solanum; species Solanum sejunctum. The sequence goes on along the minus strand of JAOTQJ010000049.1, from coordinate 18,081,761 downwards.
TGTTGTACCATCTTTTAAAAAATCAACACTTCCTGCGTACAATGAATGCACTCTAACCCCAACCCCAATCCACCAAGTAGGGATTATTGACAGATAAACAATTAAAAAAATCATAATTTTATACATTATTGATGGATTAGTGGTGGCTTATAAAAAAAATTATTTAGACGATAAACTATAACTAGCTTCTTTTTTTATTAATGCCCCCATCCACATTATCGGATCAAGGTTTTAACTTCTCAGTTACATGCATATAGCTTCTGTTTCTATTTTCTCAACAAGTCATTTTCAGATTCTGCTTAATTATAGTTCTCAATACATGCTATTGCCATAAAGACAATTAATGTTATGTAGAGCTTGAGCCTTTAAGCATTGATTTGTCTTTATTTCAACTTATATCAACCCCTTTTAATTTCTTCACTTAAAAGAGTAGCAATTTCATCAGTGTCATACTATCATCCCATCCTAAGAAGCAATTCCACTGCTATAAGCCAAATATATGCTTGGATGTTGATGATGTAGACAATTGGTTGACAAATGGCAAAAAATTCCAAAAATAATCTACGGCCCTCCCATACATTTTGTACTATACCATCACTAAGCCCCATATTTTAAATCATCATTCTTGGCCACAACACTGTCATAAAAACCCCTTCTCTCTCATTGTGACAAAAAATTTCAAGAAAATGAATTGTCACAGCAACTGCTTAAAGTTGACATTTTTTCTTGTTTTTTTGGTATCCTGCAGATTTTCTATAGCAAAACAGACAAACCCCACCTCAGATATTCCCAAATTGGATCAATTCTCGAATGCAATTTATGAATGGAGGGCTCATCAACAGCAGAAACAAGAAGATGATGGTCTAAGATTTGGAATTCCCACTGTAGTAGCAGGGGTGCTCTGTTTTTTAGCAGCCTCTATATCAAGTGCTGGTGGGATTGGAGGTGGAGGTTTGTATGTACCAATTCTCACTATAGTTGCTGGTGCCGACCTCAAAACAGCTTCATGTTTTTCTGCATTTATGGTCACAGGTGGTTCTATTGCTAATGTTGTTAGTAACATGTTTGTTAGAAGTCCCAAAAATGGGGCCAAGGTTTTGATTGATTTTGATATAGCATTGCTGTCGGAGCCATGCATGTTGTTGGGTGTCAGTATTGGAGTTATATGCAATAAGGTCCTCCCGGAATGGCTTATAACTATACTGTTTGCTGTGTTTCTTGGTTTTTGCACTTTCAAGACATGTAAATCAGGCTTCTTCTATTGGAACTTGGAAAATAGGAATCAAGAATTGGAAAATGGGTTGCTGAAAAATGAAAGTTGTGATGAAAGTGATGAGCCTTTGTTGGAGAAGGGAGGAATAATCAGCAGCATTCCATGGCTAAAAATGGGGATGTTAGTGATAATCTGGTTTTCCTTCTTTTTCCTCTATCTTCTTCGTGGAAATCAATATGGACAAGTATGCCTACTTTTTAATCTTTATCTTCACTTCTTTTGGTGCACACGTATCCTTTATTGTTTTTGTCTTGAATTTTCCTTTTTTGGACACTTCATGCCATAACTTAGTCTTTATATATGATCCATCATGTGAACTCAAGTCCATGGAAGCGATCTAATGAAGTTCAGATTTTCAACTATTTGGAGTTATTGAGTCCTTTTCTCTGTTCCCTTCTAAGGCTAAGTTCATTTTCTTTTTCTCATCTTCTTTTTGGGTGAACTGCTGATTTCTCTCCTTTTATACTACTCTTGGTAGTTGGTAACATCAGTAACATGACTCCAGTTCCTGTCTTCTTTCAAACGTTTAGTTGAGAGATAGAGACTATCTTTCACTTACTTTGATTCTGAAAGGGGAAAGAAAGTGGGGTCTGGTACTGTAGATTATAGACTTGAGATGTGTTATTGCCAATCTTAAGAACGCTAATAGCAAGACCAGGAAAGAAATAGAAAAAGAGAAGTGATGATGATACAGTAAGAATTTTTAAATGCTAGGTTTACTTGTTTGTAACATTGTAATAGATACTGTTCTAATCAATGTACAGGGCATCATTCCTATGGAGGCATGTGGAGTGGGATACTGGATCATTTCATCAGTTCAGTTTCCTTTGGCTATCATCTTTACATCATGGATCTTGTATAATAGAGAAAGTAAGCAGAATATGCCTTCCAAGAAACAGGTATTTACAAGCTATAAGAGATTATGTCGTTTGCTTAACTTCTTGACTGAGAATTAACTCAGTTTGTTAAATGCAGGAAGGAACCAGTGAAACTAAACATGGACCTTCAGGGAAGCTCATCTTCCCGATAATGGCATTACTAGCAGGGGTTCTAGGAGGCGTTTTTGGAATTGGTGGAGGAATGCTTATTAGTCCCCTTCTAATCCAAGTTGGAATAAATCCTGAAGTAAGCTTGTTATTCTTCTGTCCTAAACTATCCTTAAATTTGTGTGCCTTGATCATGTATATCTGATGACTTTGCTTTACCACAGGTGACAGCAGCAACCTGCTCATTCATGGTGTTATTCTCCTCTACCATGTCAGCTGTGCAATATCTACTTCTAGGGATGAAGCACGTGGATGTTGCCCTAATCTTTGCAGTTGTATGTTGGATTGCCTCGATCATTGGATTAGTAGTGGTTCAGAGAGCCATAGAGCGTCATGGGAGAGCATCCCTCATTGTATTTTCTGTTGGCATAGTCATGGCTTTAAGCACTGTTCTCATGACTAGTTTTGGAGCTGTTGATATCTGGAGGGACTACACTAGTGGGAATTACATGGGGTTCAAGCAGCCTTGCTGAGAAAAGAAATGGAGGAAGCCTTTAGAGATGGTCCAGTTCAAGGCATTGTCCAAGTTTTGCATTTTTATGCTCTATAAAGACTTGAATGCTTCTTGTGAAGCTTTTCTTAAGAGAATCATCTATATTATTAACACGAGGGAAGTGGGACTATGATATGCTTGTAACCCATGATTATTGTATAAAAATAGCTTGTATTACTACTCTTTCTCCTAGAACAAACTTCCAGTGAATCTCTACTTCGCAAACATGGAATGACATGATTTACAGAGAATGTTTCTTCAATCAAAACCTAACTTCAGTATCAAACAGCGTTTCTGAAATGTAGAGTCAAAAGCTGTTACGTAGACAAACATGACTCTCAATAAATAAATTGCAGGTACTGCAAAGCCAGACCGAAAAAAAAACAAAAACAAATTGCATGTCCACCTTACTAATCAAATGAGTGTTCACACTTTTTCCTTTCAAGTCCATAAAACTAGAGCTAGTAGCTGACAATATATAATCTACAGGGTAAATGGAAAAAGAGAGCATAGAGTAGCATTCATATAGAGTCACTACGAATGAACTAATCACACCTTGGTCTAACAACTAGAAGAAATTTAGCTGAGTGCGAAACTAGATTCAACAATCATAGAGTCAAAATTGAACCACCAAGAATAGCATCTCTTGAGGATGCTATGTTTGGTCAGATTATATAACACAAGGTAGGTATTCATGTAACTTCATCAAAAAGGCAGGTATTCATGTAAATTTCAACGAGATTTACACTTATAGTGTACATATCAGTTCATTAACTACCTCATTATAGTATATGTACCAATCTGCTCATATTAGGAAAACAAAATGTCAGCAAAAGTCAACAAAATTGTTGACATAGGAAACAAACATTTGCATAATTCTGGTAACAAGAAGTCACCACAATTTAAGCAACCGGAGGACGGAGAGAATGATCTTCTGAGGTATCAACTGCAGCAGGAGGCACAAACTGCCACATAGGGATTCCAGGGTAGCCAAGATATGGCATCATTTTGCTTGCAAAAACTTGATGTGGGGCTGAAAAAGGGGAAGGCATTGCAGGAGGGTGTGGTAAAAAACCAGGTTGGGCGTTCAAGGCCTTCAGATGCTGCTCAAGTTTCTCTTTCTCTGCTTTTAGCTTTTGTTTCTCATCTCGGAGTTCATTTTTCTCAGCCTATAAAAGACCAAAACAATAACCACTTTATACGTTGCTCATTAGGAGAAAATAACAAGATAGGAAAATTCGATCAGTATAATAGCGAGATAACAAGCTCAAACATCACACCTTCAATTCAATAACCTTCTCCTGCAAGTTGTTGTATGACTCTTTGAGCTTCTGAGCCTCATCTCTCAACTGCACCACCATACGAACTGCATCCCCCAGGATAACAGATTTATCCATTTTTGGCTGCTTTCCTGGTTCCAGGATAGAACTTAATTCTTGGAACCTTCAATTAAAAAAAAGAGAGCAGAATTTCAAAATTTTATATTCTAAAAATATCCCACTTTGGGATTACACTGGTGTGTTGTTGTTGTATTCTTAAAATATCGAACAAGAAGCAAACACAAGTCTAAATGCAGCAAAACCATCACTCAAGCATGCACACAAAAAGAGAGAGGGAAAGAGAGAGTGTCTACCTGTCATTCAGCTTGTCCCTACGCATTTTCTCCCTATGCGCTTTTGAATCAGATGCACATGCTCCAGATCTCACCCTAAAATAAACAATCTCTATCATATAAGGGAAAGAGAAATAATAAACACTTCACAAACACAGGAAGGACATGATATGTTAGATGATGCTGCAAGACATCACTAATGCTTTTCGATTTTCTGATATACAAAGCACAAGACATATTCCAATGTCATGCTCTAAAAGCTACTGTTTTCAACTCTTTTATTTCTTGCTTCAAAAACTTTGATCAAATAACTGATTAAAAGAAAAATACCTCTTCTTTGAGCCACATTCCTTTACACTATCTGAGTTGCCATAGGAATCTTCTAATCCAGAACTGTAATAATGGAAGAAACACATCACATTCACCACATCGATTCGAATGATCAATTGGCTTACTTGTACAACGCACAAATGGAAACATTTTAATAAAATGCAAGGTTATTAATGCAAGATTTGAACTGTGCTAAGACCGAAATGACTTAGCACATACAAGCTCATCCTCGTACCTTATTTAAGGTTTTTTTTTTTAAAAAAAAAAAATGAGTAGCTCCTCTAGTAGCAAGGCTGCAGATAAACTAAAACATTCTTCAGGCAAAGAATCACTAGGAAAATCCTTTCAAAATCAAGTGTGTAAACCTTCAACTTAATATACTCAAACATATCCATGTTCAATCATCAAATTGTTTTGTTTTGTTTTTTTAACTTGTTGGGGATAAGAAAATAATGAAGAAACGTGGTTCATAACTTCATAAAGTTGATTCCATCTTGTTGAGGACTAAGGTTAGCGACTTGGAAAAGGAAGAAGAGTGCAGAGGAAAGAAGGCCAAAGAAATCATTTTCTCATATTTTCTTGGAGCTGCTTTTATTTGTGATCTGTGCATCTCAGCATAACTCCTAATTTTTCATCAGTTGTTACGTGATTTGCTAAAGCATCGAACTTCAAAATCCTTGAAGACCTATATGTTTGTTGATAACCCTATCCAACAAAGAGCTAAACAATAATAAAAATCAATCATTTGACAGCTTCAGGACTAGTGAGGCACCTACATACCAGTTCCAGCTAGACTAACAAAATCTGCTTACTTTTATGCTATAGATGATGAAAAAGACATTCGACTGTCAAATAATAAACTTGAACATACTACAAAAGTCAGTATTTGTCTAACATTTTTCCTAATAAATGTGGTGTCCAAGCCTGCTTTCGCGCCCCTCGACTAATCCAACATGATACGTATCACCTCTCGCCAGCGATGAATAGCATGTAACTCTATCCATCAAGTCTAGGATAGATGGGAAGAAATCACTTCTTTTGGTCTCTGCTGGAATTTGTCACAAACAAAACATTTATATAACCTACTGAGATAGTCACCATCCTCATCTTACCCCCAGCCTCCCTTTTACTGAAATAGACCAGCTTATCTTAACAAAACAAAATCACCCAGCACCCAGATTGAACTTTCCTCTGCACATAAAAACTGGAACTAAAGCTAGTTTACAAGTGACCAAGCCAAAAAAAAGTCTTCTTTGTCTGTTTAATAAGGAAGTGAAAAAGCTAGTACTTGTTGGTTAGCAGTTTACAGATAATTAGCAACATACACTTCAGAAAAAATGCTTCTATTATCTTTTTCAAGCAGTGCACTTTTGAATAGTCCACTTCAAGTTCTTTATCAAGAAAATTCAAACCCCACATTCCCATTTTACCAACTTAATTATTTAAAAAAGAAGAACGATTAAAGAATGAAACTTGAATTCTTAGACCTTAGGTTCAAATAGAAAATTGCAAAATTCGATTAATTAACTAAAATTCTGGTTGAAAAAGAAAATAAACCCCATAACTCAAGAACCTGATATTATTTGGAAGAGAAAAAGCGTTGGAGGGCCATTGAGCATTGGGTTCAAGGGCAGGAAGGTCTTCCATTAACCCTAATTCCATAAGCCAACTTGAGCCGTCTTCCTCTGTTTCCGCCATTTTCTCCGTACCGGCGGCCGGAAAAGTTGTGTTTAGGGTTTCGTAATCCGAGTTGCCTGTTAGGTGGAAGAGGAAAAAAGGAGGAAAATGAGGAGGAGAAGAAGTGGAATGCAATTATGTGTGGTGGAGGCACATTTTGTTTTTCACTTAAAAGTTCCTACTTTTAACGTCAGCCTTCACCGGCACTCGTAGAAATGTCAAATTTGATCGGATCTAACTGTCTCCAAGTAATCAAATGGTTTATTGTTTTTAAATGAAAAATTAAGGATTTTTATTTAAATGTATAGCTATTCTAGATAATTAGACTAATTTTTAAAATTTATAAAAATAAAAGTAGCAAATCGAATCGAATAGTCTTATATGTATGAAATATAGTCTATACATTAACAATTTTGCGAATTTTTCCATTAACTAGATTTAAAAATAAAAAAAAATACATTAATACTACATCAAATAATGCAGCAACATGATTTTCTATTCTTGAGTTGGTGGTGAAAAATTAAAGTGTTTCTTTAAAAATATATTTGTGAAAGAAATATTTTAATAATAATATATTTTAAGGTGGCACTTTTAAAGTTAAAAAAAAGTGAAAATTAGTTGAACTATACCAAAATCAAAGAGAAATCGATCTGATTAAAAATTAATTAATTAAATATTTAAAACTTGAAAGATTCTAATATTTAAAACTTTAAAATAAAATTACATATTTTGAATTTATCAACGAGATAATTTAAATAAATAAATAAAAAAACTAAAATAAATAATTTTTAAATGTTTGGATGGTTTGAGTTATTATAAATATGTATGACCAATTAGAAAACGACACATGATCTTTTAAAGAATTAAAGTTGATTTTATTATTTTTGTTAAGTTGAGAGATATATTTGAACCCAAAAATAAACCTTATGGGTATTCTTAGACCCAAAGATGGAAGAAGGTATTTATGAACCTTTTTTCATAGATTAGGAATATTTATGAGCCGAAAAATAAATTTTAAGGATATTTTTAGATTTAAATATAAAAGAGGGATATTTATAAATCTTTTTTCATAGATTATAAAGGTTTTATGAGCGTTTTCCCATATTTTTATACATATTAAAACAATGATACAGTTTTAAAGATACCAAAAACAGTGCAAAAGTGCACTTAACTATGCAATAAATTATCGCACTAGACATATGTTAAACACAAAAACTAGTACAAATTTGTCGACTAAGTTCAAGAGGGTAATAGAATCTTCACATAATTTAAAAATATAAAGAATAAAAAAAATAAGTTCAAAATAATAGAATTCTCGTATAATTTAGGTGTGTAATTGTTAATTTCACCATATAATTATGGAGAATAAGATTAATTTTCAGAAAGAATATTTAAACAACAAATTGCAAGCCAGTTACTTTACTAATTTGCTACTTCTATCTATTATGCATATAACAAGTTAGAATGTTTGTTGACGGGGAAAAATAAATTACAGAGTATTTGCAAATTAAAATGTTCTAGTGTCACAATGTGCCACGACTACAATACTTATTTAGTTTGGAATTTCCTGTTTGTTACTCCACTAGTATTGTCCTATTTCTTATGATAAATATTAATTTAAAGAGTATGGATTCTTTTCTCTTTTTTTTTCCCTGGGAATAAGGCATTCAGAGCCCTTCAAAGTGTGGTTGTGTTTCAAAATAATTACCCACCATTAACAATGTCTCTTTTCTCTAATGGTCCCTCCTCTTATGCCTAGATATTTTATTCCAAACAAATCTTATATGCCTATCTTCCATCCATTAGTGGACGTTGCTTTTTCAACTATTCCCTTTTTTGACTACATTCACTCATGTAAACCAAACTTCATTAGCATTTGTTAGTAGTAATAATTTACGTGAAAGCAACTATCCATTTACGTACGTATCCCCAATTAATACAACACGCTCGTACGTGATGTTGATGATGATGATGCTAGTACGTGATGTGGAAAAGGGTTTTTAATTGGGTCAAATTTTTAAGCATAGTTATAATGGGTTAAGACCCAATTCAATAAAAATTTATTTAGGTTAAATTAGAGGGGTTTATAATGGATGAAGACTCAATTCAGTGCAAATTTACTTGGATCAAAACAGATTGAGTACTAAATTATAGAGCGGGTCAAAACTCAATTCAATTCAACTTTTTATTTATTTTATTTATTTTTTCAATATTTTAATATTTGATTAAATTATATTTTTCTTCATTATGACTATATAAAGCATATCAATTTTTTTTTAAAAAAAGTATTTTAAAAATATTTGAACATGATCTCTCTCGAGTCAATTTAGGTTGCATATCAACCAAAATTTAAATAGATTAAAATGAATTAAGTTAAGATAAATTAAACTAATAAATAGATAGATTATTAACCCACTTTGTCACAAAGGGAAATTCTAATAATTCATTTGGTTGGTGATATGAATATTTACCTTGTTGGTGTTAAGTGCTCGTCTTCCTACTTTGTATTCTATTTCTCCATTTCCTCTTCCCTGCCCCAAATTATGTTATTCTTTAATTAAAGGAAAAGTTGGCGCAAGAAGATATATCCTAACAATTTTGCCAGAGTATTTAATTCCCCTTTGGCAAGTGGGGGAGATTGGATTGTCTTGGTGCAATCATAAATTTTATATGATTATGTGATAAGGTCATATTTCGAAACGCTCTTTCATAAAAATATATAATACCATTGTGTATAATATATTTAATATAATTGAAAACTTTTCTTAAATCTTATAATAACAAATTAAAAGTTTAGTATACCAAATTATCTTTCTAATGAGAGTTCGAGACCACCACACTCTTGGTCCAAGCTTGGTTAATTCAATGTGATTAATTAGTTTGATGAATTTACTTATCTTGCAATTGTATAAAAGAATAATATTTCATTATCTAGGTGTCCAAAAAAAGAGATTCTACAGAATCACGTTTTTCATCACTTTTGCCCTTATAATATAAAGTAGAAAGATGAGTGTCTAAGAAATAGACGGGATCATCAATAAAATATGTCGCCATTGTAATATATTGATACATCACAAAAACAACTAAAGCGTGAGAGAGCCACACTCTACTTATTCACTCCTTTACGTCAATGCCCAATAGAGGAAGAAAAATGTGCCAGAGGATTGTATATGTGAATAAATAACTATAAATAGGATAAAGATTGATATATTAAAAATGTGAGAGTGTTATAACTATGAATGAAGTTATTTCATTCATCAATATTTATGTCGAATTCAATCTTTTGTATGTTCATACAACATGGCTACATTTTCACATGGATCATTGTGTTAATCCTTATAAGCCATAAATATCTAAATCTTTCTCAGATATTGAGATGAGTTTTTCAAGTTTTTTAAAACAAGTTTCTGTTTTTCCAAAACTTCAAGTATAATTACAAGCCATTGAGTGGTTCCCTCGACAACAAATAAAAGATACTGCTATTTGTTTGTGGGTTGTCATTTTATCCTAGGAAGATATATTTCATAACTTTGGATATTTGATAGGAATAATTTTCTTAAAGAGATTCTATAAATTCAGAAGATTTGACTCTTCTTTCTTTTCATCTTGTTGATTATATAATTTTTATTTTCAAAATTTATTTAACTTCATATTATATATTTTATAATTTTTTTTAAAGTTGTTTTGTTGAAAAACAAAATTTGCCACAAGAGATCCTTTAATTGGTAAAGCGATACCTAAGTGTGACTAAAAGTTGATTTTTACACATCTTAAGGAAATTAATACTCCCATACACGAATATCATAGAGGATCTAAAATGAATCCAATGCGTTTCGCTGAATCATTTTTGTCTCAAACTATGTATACATATGTAAAAACGAAATTTTAAAATGAATGAATACCCACTGGGTGCCAATATATACTAGATTCGCCTCTGAACTTTTCTCGCAAGCGACATCCATAAATAAAAGAAAAAATGTCTTTTAACATATCTTCACTAAGTTAAAATAAGGAGCCAGTTTACTGGTGCAAACAGAAATCCAAGTCCTTTCGTTTTCAGGGTTCCTTTTAGTGTTTAGCATGCCAATAGATTCCAGGACCACTACTTATAATATAAGGCCAAATACCTTCTCAGTGTCCAGAAAAGTCATTCATAGGTAATAAAGTTCATCAACTAGTTACTTACACACCTTGGAAACAGAAAAGCATTACTATTTTCAACAATCTCCTGTAAGTGGATAGGGAATTATCTAAATTTAAAGATGAAACAGCAGAAGCCACGCAAACAAAAGAATCTTTTGTAGCACACTAGCAAAATATATATTACGTATGTATATATACTTGGACTAGGGTATATCTGTGTGGTTGAATAGAGCAAGACTGTGGATCCTTTTCTTCATCTCCTCTGGATTAGCACCAACTATCTTGTCAACTGGCACTCCGGCTTTCAGCAGCAGAAATGTTGGCATGGCTTTCACCTCATATTTTCTAGCCACCTCCTAGCAACCGCAAACAAAGAAAAAAACAACGTGAAACACAAACCAAATAATGTGTATATTAAGTGGAAAACAGCCTCGACAATATGATGTATCTCGGATTCCTCATGCACATTTTATATTAACCGATATCAGAACTGGAATTGTTACTTGAATCTCAATAAGGGACTGAATATTATACAATCAAATATTCAAGGTTGTAAAACTAAGTGGTAACCTATAATTATAGTATTAGCCAACTATATCTATCACATAAGAAACACATCTGTCTGCGGAAACTAGTGCAATTGGATTTTCAACGATCAAATAGACAGCAAAGGAGCATAGTAAAAAACAGAACAGAGAAACTAGGTTGCAAAATAAAATCTTAACAAATTCATTAGTAGCTTCTCAATGACTAATGTCAAAATGACAAATGCATTTGGTTTGCTAGAATACAACTTCACACCAACTGGAACTAAAATTATTCTTTTTTGCAATACCAAAATTGTGCATCAACCTACTTAAATTAATTGGGGTCTCCATCCAAAATAATAGCCAAAAGATCAGGAATCTCTGCAGAAGAATTCGGTTAGATAATGATCAATTTCACTCCACAAATGGGAATCCTGTAGTCTTAATCTAACATATCTTAAGCAATGCTAGAAAGTATCTGAAGTGACTGATAAAAGGTAAAGCCTTTCCCTAGACAAAATATATGCAGATTCCATAACGGCAGTTAGGAGTTGCAACCAGGTGAGCAAGAATCTCCCAACTTGGCCACTTGCAAATGATTAAAATGACTATTATGCTCTCAAATGTTTTAAAGATCAACGAGCTTATATTATAAACAACAAAAGAAATAAGGAATAGTACATGTTTTAAAGATCAACGAGCTTATATTATAAACAACAAAAGAAATAAGGAATTGGAAGAGATTATGCTTCAAATGTCATTATTCTTTCATTTAACATGGACAACTCAAACGATGTATGCATGTACATCACTTCTTTGGAAATCATTTCACGGTTTTAATTTCTTCATATTTCAAGAAATGTTTTCTTTCTGAGAAAAGGTAAGAGAGGATTTCAAGCAGTAATATAGTGAGAGATGTGAGTCTTGCTGATTGCTTAATATTTCAGGAAATGAATAGTAGCAAAACAAACTTTTGTCACTGGGTGAAGACTTGACCAAAAATACCATTACAGTGGACATTTGACAAGAATGTGAACAATATCAAATGACTGTGTAGAAGGCTAGACGCCAAATAGTCTGAAATGTCAAGTTGAGGCAACTAGAGAATAAATGCCTTTAATAGACTAGATCAGAACTATAAGCAAGAAAGGAAATTGGAATATTACACAGAAAAGGTAGAAAAAAATTTCAACAAAACGATAGAGATGTCAATCTTAGGCCTTTTCTGTTGGGTGTTGCAGGACTTTAAGTTAAACAAATCCCATTAGAAGCATCTTATAGTCCAGACAGTACCTTTTTTCATGCAAATCTCCTTTTCAAGTGGATAATACTAACTAGGTAGAACAGGCCCAGATTTTGTACAACAGGAGTTGCCTCCTCGTCCGCTTGAAAGGCCCAGCATAGTAGACAAGCCAAAAGAATCAGAGGGAAGAACCAAACTAGTCAACTTTTTATGAATCTAAGTGTGCTATTCACTTTATCTATGAACATATTCTTGTCGCATGATGTGATATAGGCATATTATATGCCTATGTCACTCTGACCTTATTGAATGAATGATTCATCATAATCAAGGACCAACCTCCAGACACTAGACAGTAGGACAGATGAGCATTAAGTTACACCAAGCAACAAAGCAACTCCTGGAAAACAGGCATAAGATGTCTGCACCAGTAGCTCATGCAACTAAAAAAGATCAAATATTTTTCTGAGAATAGCGAGAAATGACTTGTCATTAGTTACATGTTTGAATGAAGGAGAAGATAAAAGATCTGAATTAAGGACATAGAGTCATCAGTTTGAAGACCAAGTTTTGTCTTGGTGTAAAGGATGTATTAAAAAAAAAACTCTTGATGCCAAATGAAATCACTATCCATGACAATGGACTCTGCTTTAAGAAGCAAGATAAATTAAACCCAAGGCTGATAGAAATCAAAACAGTTCAATATCATTCATTATTTGATCAGAGAATATATCTAGTCAAACATATCCACATCCTTCTCAAAATACCCATCTCAAACGTGCTTCCTCATTAAGATGTGAGCTTTTAGACGGAGCACATTATCGAAAAATTTGTAGACAAGGATGAATTGGTATGCAGCCCGATAATTGGATCCTCACAATCTTTTATACTTTGTTTATGAGATCCCAACATGCTGTATTTAATATGAGAAATATACTACCAAAAAGCTACGGAAGGACCTTTACACTCTAGTATAAGACATCAACTCGACTTTTTTTTTTATCGAGTCAACTGGCTCATAGATACTCTCTCTCTCTCTCTCTGTAAATGTTTTCCAGCTCTTATCCTTTCTCGTTCATTTGATTGTGATCTCTGAATCAATGAAGAAACATAAGTTTCTAGCACTTCCTTGAAAAATTAAACATATTGCACTAGTAATCCTGCAGTGATTTTCTTGATATAAATCAGACACGATCAAGACAAAATAAAAATTATCCAAATCTGCAGCAAAGTTATTCACATGTCACATGCTTTAAGTCCTGCAAACTGACTCCCACATCTAGCATACACTTGGCTATTGACTCAAGTCCTAGGTAAAACAAGTTGGCAAGTGCTTTTTCAACTTTATAAACCCGGCCAAAACACAATGATACAATGCTACCATTAACTAGCTTATATACGTCAAAGGGATGCCACAAGCAACTGCTTAACCTTCCATGACTAGACCAGCCCTTAGAAGTATGTTTAGCACAGGAAATTATTTCTGCATCTTTTTTTCTCATCTTTTAGCCTATAAAGTTGTGTTTTACACCAAAAGGGCTAAAAAGCCTTACCTTGACCTCATCCACATCAATTGTGAGAAAATACATATTTTGGTACATAGAAGCCAACTCCTCCATAAAGGGGTTCATAGCCACAGAAGGAATACACCAAACAGCCGTAAAGTGTGCCACAATCTACAAATACCAAGAAGGGAAAAATGAATTTGTACACATACTAGAAATAGAAAACATCAATAAACATTTGAAACAAAAATCAAGATTTTTACAGACATGCAGGGTTTTACTTACAGGGCATCCTTGAAGTGTGGCTTGATTTACATGAAAATCCCATGATTCCTTAGAGTCTACCTTCACAACTCTTGATTTGGTTCCCTGTTCTTGAGCTTCCATTATTCCTGCTCACTGTTGACAAGGCCAAATTTGTGTTTATCCTGAATAGTCACTATACAAATTGACAAAAAGAAAAAAAAAGAAGGTCTATTTCATTAGAATTAAAAATTGGACCCCACCTTATGCATGTTTGGCTAAATATAGAAGCTTTGACCTTATTCGAAGTTTCTTGCTTAGCTGATCTGGATTACACTAGAGATCTTGAGCACATTAGTTGATTGATTAAGTTAACTTTAAATTTATTGAGAATTAACTACTCCCATTTAATCCGCTTCAGTGGTTGATTTGCAGTCTTACCATAACTTTATGGCTCCATATTGGTAATTATTGGCTATTGCCTATAAAAACCTTAGCCGAATAATAAGGAACCTAATAGGGATGTCACATGGGCTGACCCGTTGAGGAGAATATTAGGCCCAATCTAATAACAGAATGCCAGAGCTAATTTGCACATATAGGATCTTTGATTGGAATTATTTTAAAATTTAACCTCATCATAGAAAAATAGTCTAAAAATAAGAAAAAATAACATAACTAAGCAAAGATATGATATGGATTTATATAATATAATAATAGTTTGAAAAAATTATAATTTATAGCAATAATTAGGATTTTATTGCTATAGATAGGGGTTTGTTGTTATTTTCTCTCTCCTCTCTTCCTCTATCTCGCATCTCTCCTCTTTTTTTTTGCAATTTCTTGTCAGTTATACAATTATATATGTATACCAGTTGTATATATATAATTATTTTGATAGATTTACATAGTCAATTCGACAAATACACATATACAATTTGGCTTTCTTCACTCTATGTCCTCTCTCGATATCGCTTGCCTCTCTCCTCTCTCTCGAGATCTCACTTGCTTCTCTCCTCCCTCTCTCAATCTCACTTGCCAAATATACAAATACATGTATATATTAGTTAAACATATACAATTATTTGACAGATATACACATACAATTTGACAAATATACAATTATAATTTGCCTCTCCTCCCTCTCTCGATCTCCCTCGCCTCTCTCCTCCCTCCAAGCTACATAGATAAGGTTATACCGTGTAATTATGTAAAATATAATTATTTAACCATATTAAGTTTCAAACCTAGACTATTTCTGAAAATTTCTCTAAAAATGGTGCTTCCCCATAAGTGGGAGTGAACCAAAGCTCTTGAGTGTGCGAACCGGTCAAGTAAAGACAATTAGATTTAAATTTGTATACTGAAAACTTATTATTTTGAAGCTTTTCTCTATGCTTGGCCACAAAATGAAATGTTTGGAACCTTTGAAAGAGATTTACAGCAATACAAACTTTGATTAATTATCTATTTGCATGATACATAAATATACTGTTTAACTTAATTTTAATCGATATTCATGCTCTCTAATTTTTATTGTGCATAAATAGGCACTTAATATAAAATTAAACAAATAATACATGAGCCTTATCTGGCATAATACATGAAGGACACATTGCGAAGTAGAATCCCATACATAGAATGGATGTGTTTATTTGTGTGCACTTAAAGTTGGAGGACATATATGTTTGTTAAGATTAAGTTAAAAAGCATCTTTGATATGTTATACTTATCTATTTGGACAGCTTAAACATATGGTAAGGAGTAACCGACATTAGACAAGAAGACCATGGATTCAAATTTTGAAAACATATGCTTGCACAAATGTATGAAACTCTCCCCTGAAGAAAAAAGTATCTCTTTTAACTCAATCATGGGAGCCTCGACTAGTTTAGGGATAGATGAGGTTATTATAACACTTATGACAACATATAATAGCCTTAATGTGATCAAGTCTAATCGTAATTCGGCTTATAATAAAATTTAGTGCTATCGGACTGTCTTTTTTAATTCATTCAAGAAGCCCTAGAAGTTTCATCAATTTCAACCAATATCTGTGATGCATGATGAAGTGTGCATCCAAAATCTTCTTGGTCCAGGTGTCAAGATGCTGCAGCTTGGAAAAGAACCTAATCCAACATGTCAACAAGTAAGGCATTGATTGGCTGATGGAATATCCAAAACCAGATAAGGTGATCCTAAGTGTAATCACAAACACCAGAAATTGCAATATCCACATCATACGTTCCACAAACATTAACTTATAATTCCCAAACACTTGCAATCACCTTACCTAAGACATTTTTTTTTTCACCAAAAAAGGTCCAGAGAGATGGCTCATGCTATGGCTTCTATTGGTGGCCTAATTGGTTCTTCTCAAACGGTCTTGGATGGTAGCCTCCAGCTTAGTGGCTCAGCCCGCTTGAGCACTGTCAGCACCAGCAGAATTGCCTCGTCTAGATCAGGACTTATTGTCAGAGCCCAACAGGGGTCTGTTGACGTGGAAACTAGCCGTAGAGCCGTCATCGGTCTTGTTGCTGCTGGTCTAGCTAGTTCCTTTGCTCAAGCAGCTTTTGCTGAAGCCAGGTCAATTAAGGTTGGCCCCCCTCCTCCTCCCTCCGGTGGATTGCGTAAGTCGTCTTGCTTTTGGTTACGCTCTTTATTTACATTTCTTGCTTTCTTTCCTATTGGTGAATCAATTTCTTCTCTTATAGATGTTCCAGTTTTTTCAATTTCAAACATATGTAGAATTTATATAGTCTGAATTGCACGCAGCTAGTCTAGATCCATCACTGATTATGGAACGACACATAGTAATATCATAACAGATATACTTACGGACAATTGGTGTCTAGTAAGCTTCACATATCCAAGACACAGAAGCTAGGAGTGACCCTCCAATGCTGCATTTCAAATAAATTTTAGTAATTTGAACCTTTAGATCAAGCAACTTGATATCTATATCGGCACTTCCAATTGAAAGATGGACTAAGATTTGCTTTTAGATCATGTCAAAAAAGAGAGTGCTCTAAGTGAATTAAATAGAGAATTAATCTTGAGAAAAAGGGGAAAAAAAGGGGCTCATATAAGGAAGTAGTTAAAGATTGCATTTTGACGAGAGGATATCAATCCTTATAAGGATCTATTACTACCCCCTTCAAATTTTAATAGTAATATTGCGTAAAGGAGCCTTTGTGTAACTGGTAAAGTTATTGTACGTGACTAAGAAATCATGGGTTCAAGCTGTGCAGAAACAGTCTCTTGCATGAATGCAGGACCTTGAGGTACAATTGGACTCCATGCATAGTGGGAGCTTAGTGCACTCGGTTGCCCCTTTTAAGGGATTGTAGAAAACTTTAGTCTAAATTTGAAGCAGTTATGGCAAATACAATAAACAAGATGGATCTTTAGAAGTAGTTATATATGCAGTTGGAAGTTGAAACTATCATAGTTTCTCATTTTGGTAAAATTAGAATGTGCAGAAATTCCAACAATTTGAACTACGAAGAATATTGGTTGAAACTACTAGAAAAATTATGTATGGAATTTCGCTACTGATGCTGAGTATTTGGTTTTGGCAGCTGGAACTTTGAACTCAGATGAGGCAAGGGACTTAGGTTTGCCATTGAAGAGTAGGTTTTATCTTCAACCATTGACTCCAGCTGAGGCAGCCCAGAGAGTCAAGGATTCAGCCAAGGAGATTGTTAACGTCAAGGATTTCATCGACAAGAAGGCCTGGCCTTACGTCCAGAATGACCTTCGTCTCAGAGCAGAATACCTTCGCTATGACCTTAAGACTGTCATCTCCGCTAAGCCAAAAGACCAGAAGGGAAAACTGCAGGACCTCTCTGGAAAGCTCCTTAAGACCATTGGTGATGTAAGTCAAATGCCTAAATTCTTGCTTAATACCATGAATCATGAATGACATAGTAATTGGATAGGTTGTTTATGATTTTGCTTTCTTCTAACAAACGATTGTTATTTTCTTTCCTCAGCTGGACTATGCAGCAAAGACCAAGAACAGCACTGAAGCAGAGAAGTGCTATGCTGCTACTGTGTCTACCTTAAATGATGTTTTAGCCAACCTTGGCTAGAATGATTTTCTGTACTATGTTATTACTTCCTGTAAGTTAACAAATATTCTTGAATCAATTGTGAAAAATGATGTTGGAATAATGTTTAAAATCCGAAACAACTAGAGCTGCATCTGAGAGTCTCAGCTTGAGTCCCCATGTCAGTTTTGATTGGGAATTTCACTTGATTGAGGTCTGCAACAATAAATATGGTCCCATATAAATCTAGTTCAGTCATGAACTGACCAAATGGATTGGTTTAAACCTAACTTCCCAAATGTACATAGCCTTCCTGCAGACTCAGTTTAAGTACTTGAACAAGTGTCGTGCTAGCATGCAGAGGGATAGATTAGTAACAAGAAGGATACTAATAGGAAAAGAAGCATTGAAATCATATTGCAATTGTGCCCAAAGTATTTGCAAAAAACACATTGAATATTGAACTAATTAAAGTATGAGTTAGACCAACCATGCTTCAATACATTCATTTTTTCTTCGGGGAAAAATAATACAGCTCACATTGCAGTTTGCCTAGGACATATTATGAACATAAAATTACATTTGAGTCAAGGAAAAGTTACAAATAACATAACATTCAAGAAATGTTAGGAACTTTAAAAGGAAAATATGGGATCCGGTTATGATGAGTTTTCCATACATTTCTCTTGTATAGAGCACTGAGTTCATCTAATTCTTGTTAGCGAAGGCTGCATATATTGGAAGAGTAATTCTCTTTTGTATTCATGCATGGCCTCCATGTTGATTTAGTTTCTTATCTTCCTGGATGGCGGCAGTGGCAGATATGTAGTAGGAAACTGAGAAAAGTCCATGGATAAAACACAATATCCCTCCTATCGACAGGAAACGATGGTGTGATATGCCACAAGATCTTCTTGCCTTCCCGTTTGACAATGTTCCAGCTACCAGCAATGAAAATGCAATCACCAAAATAATCCTAGGATCCAAATTAACAATTTCTGTTTAAAAGTACAGCCATGAATAAGATAAGTAATACATAAACAAAGTACACAAGTACCATTGGAATACAACTGAAGCAAATGCAAGTTGCTTGTTGGAAGATGCCTTATCCAACTCTTCCCTAGACTGGATGCAAATACAACCAGCAAGCAGATTAGAAATAACTTGTGCCAGAACCAAAAGCACTGTTGCAGCCAATCCTAGCTTAAAAGCTTCATAGCTTGGATCTCTACATTCAAAGATCCACACCTTTAAATCTTGAACCTGTTCCAACATATCAAGCCTAATTGAATTAATTACCAAAATTTAACAAAAATTTAATACCTCAGTCTTCCTCATCAACATGAAAAATCCATGTTCAAAATAAAGTAAATAAAAGTGAACCCTCTCTTAGCTTAATTTTTAGACGAGATGATCACATAGTTAACATGGTATAAGAGTAGACAAAGGTTTTGGATTTGACTCTCATTACCACCCGCTACCAAAAAAGATTCCACCTATTTGCCCCATGAATAAAAAATCAGGGAGACACATGAAGGACCGTGTTAAGAATGTAATTAACTAAAATAAAAGTATGCTCTAACTTAAACTTTTTAGATGAGACAGACACACATTTCAACAATTTATACTAATCAAATTTACCTTATTTTGTTCTACCTCAGCTTGAATGCCTAGTATACCTGCTGCAACATCCAAAATCACAAGAAGAAGACAAACAAGAATGCCAATGTTTTTAGCCATCTTTGACAATCAAGTTAATTTACTACTTCGAGATTAGAGATGGCTGATATTCTTCATGGAAGAATAGGAGACACCCTTTTATACAAACATAGAGAATGCATGAAAACAGCATAAAAAGGATTGCAACGTGAGAATCTAAATAAAGGAAATGGATGCAAGAAACCTAATAGTATATGAATAAGATTAGCTGGAGTTTATGGAGAAAAAAGTCTTCCTTTGTCTTGAAAGACCTCTTTATTCTACTTTACTTCCTTCTTTTCTCTCTTTAGATTTGGATTCCTTTCATAGGTAACAAGGAAAGCAGGGTATTCCCAGCTCAAAAATTTGTTATTCTCTTAATTTGTTAAAAGTCATCATATATATTCACTTGCATGTTACTACAGCTTTCATACAATATATTTGTGGATTAAGTAATACTCAGATGGTTAATATGTGTTTTTAACTGACAAGTATGTCTAGATAGTTAAGTATTTGTCTTTTTATTTCCGTTTGCGTTGAGATCATGCTAATGTCAATATTATATACTGACCGTTCAATTCATATGACACACTTATTTTAAGATTTTTTAAAAAAGAAAAAACATAAAATTAAAAACAAATTTGTAAAAGGTTAGAAAATTATATTTCAACCTTCGTTCAAAATGGACTTGTTTCTTGAAATCTTCTCTAAAAAGTAGACCTTTCGAAATGGACTCTTTTGCAGTTTTTTGTGAAAACAGGGAAATTTTCGCACAACTATTTAGAAATACTTTAAGCATATTCCATAGTTATAATTTAGATAATTATATTTCATAACTATAGTTATAATAGTTATTGTATATTTCACCATACATTTAGCGTACCAACGTATAAATCGATATAATTTACTGTACTTTTCTAATAATATTTATATATTTCACGCACAATATTTATATAATTTATTGTACAATACAAAATGTATATTTTAATATACAATTCATGTATAATTTATATAATTCGCTATGTAATTTATAATATTTATATAATTATCGTTAAAGCCCAGCCCGTACTTGGAACATGATGTCTTGGTATTATGCTGGACTCTGTGCATAAAGAGAGAATCCAGTCCAGTTAAAAGCTTTGGGCTGATGGCTTCACATTCAATAACAGCCCATCTCAGCAATTTGTTATTTCCTCGTAACAATTATATAAAAATTAATAATTTTATTTGAAAATCACAAAGTTTCATTTTTTTTTTTAATTTTAAGCAAAGAAAGACAAGATTTGTGTTATCAAATATTCAAATACTCCCCTACTTTATGCAACACCCTTTAATTTGACATAATATTTAAAAAAAAAATTATATTTAAAATTATTTTAAAATATTTTTATTATTAAAAATAAAAAAAATTAAAATTAAATTATTTTCAACTACATCTTTTTTTTTTTTGAAAGACAACAAAACAAATCATGCGTGTCAAAAAAGAACAAACTAGAAAACTCTTTCTCTGTATCTGTCCATAACCGAAAAAGAATAGTGTTGGTTCTAGAAAGCGCTGAAAGCTTCTTCAAATCATAATAATCGAAATTGAATGAATACAGAAATTTTCAACTCTTCCCAAACAAATTGATAAATCGTTCTTCTGAGCATTTACCTCTTTCTCCCTGCTGCCTTCTCTTTGTGCGTGTGTGAAGGAGGCAAAATATGGCAGCATACAGATGGAAGAGTTTCAATGATGATGGAGATCGTCCAGAGAAACCTCGTCGCTATGGCGTTACAGAAATGAAGGGTCCTCACTATTCCCTTTTCTCCAGAGGCCTTATTGAGGTAATACCTTTAATTTTTGCACTTGAGCTTAATCTATTGAACGGTGTTATATGTATTCCTAATTTATTTTGATCATCATTTCGGGGATGGGTTCATGATCTCTGTAATCTGGCACAGTTGGACTACCTCTACTTTAATATTCTGTTTGCGATAGCTGTAGAGCGTAAATTGTACTATCCCTTGGGGAAGGGCCTACTGGCAGCAAACACACTCGAAATTGATGCAAGTAAAATGAAGAACACAAAAGTAAATTGACAGAAAGAGAGAGGTTGCGCGATTTTAATTTTTTCTTCTCTGTCGTTTAAGAGCTGCTTTGAGATAGAAAGTAATAGTAGAATATTACAATTCTGTGCTAGTCTATGTTTTTATGGTTCAAATTTGTTGAGTTTCTCATTTTGTGGTTTATAGGATGTTTTCGAGTCTATGAGTCAGTTTGTTGATGGGTTGAAATTATGTGATGGATCTCATAGTTCCGTGCCAAGGACTTACATCAAAGAAGTGACTGACATGGCACATAAACACAATGTTTATGTTAGCTCTGGTGATTGGGCAGGCCAAATGCTTCGCCAAGGTCCTTCTGCTCTTAAAGAATATATTGAGGTATGAAGTAGTGAATGTGGCTCAGGTGTTCTCTTCCTGATTGATTTTTGAATCTTGGCAATCACGTGTTACTTGTAATCTGTTAGGAATGTAAGCAATTGGGGTTTGATACAATTGAGCTTGATGTTGCATCACTTGGTCTACCTGAGGAGACCCTCCTGAGATATGTGAGGCTGATTAAGAGTAGTGGACTCAGAGCTAAGCCTCAGTTCTCTGTTAAGTTTAACAAGTCTGATATAGCCTTCTCTGGCGACAGAGCTTTTGGAGCTTACGTGATTCCGGCCCCTCAAACCTCTGGTATGCTAATACATGTGGATTAAATTCGTTTTTACTTCTTTCTCTTTTACATTCTCTTATAAAGCAGCCCTATCACCACTGTAAGCTGTACCTGTAGATGCCGTTTTCAGGACTTAAAAGTGTCCTCTTCATAAAATTGGAATAATAAAGAGAATAATGTGATAGATAGATAATAGACGGAACAATAAAACAGCGGAAAGATCGGGAGAGGTGTTCATCAATGGAATGTTAATTTCTTAAGGTTATCATTTGGTCTAACTTTCCAGACATATGTTTCAAAATGTTATTTGTAGACTACTAGGTTTAGGAAAAATCTTTTAGGTCATTCATACCTCTTTGTATACAAACACAATTGAGTTCACATACATTGTAGAAGAAGCTGCATATCTTAACACAAAAGATAAAGCTGCAAGTATTTAGTTGTATGGCAGCGTTTCTGTAACTACCAATCTAGCATTTCTTCACTAATAACTGTTTTGAATCTCATGGAAGGTATTTAAAAATAGGTGCAACCTATGTTGCATGCTGTTGAGGTGTCAGAATTGCTTGAGCTTGAAAATTAGGATATTGCCATGGGAAATCAAATTAACCCTTCACTTAGAGAGCTGATAAATGCTAGTATTTCATTCTAATTGGGTTACATGCCTAATTGTCATTTCAGCTTTAGCGGCTACTAGTATCCCTATTTTCTCGTTTCACAGAGATCTATAGCTTCCTTTTGAGGCAAAGAATTATCTTATTGACCAATCCATTGTAGATCACAGACAACATGGTACTTCAAGATAGACAATCCGCAGAGCAAGTTTTAACCATTGTCTTACCTGGAAGAGCGTCATGTACCATTCTCATATCCTTCATGAACAAGACTCAACTAATTGTTACAAGAATTGATGAAGTTTATAATTGAAGTTTACTAATATTCTTGTAGTTGGACTTGACAGCTTTGATAATCTCTCTGACTGTTGAAGTGCTTCTCCTACCTCATTTTCTTTTGGCTAAATATTTATATTTTGCAAAATGGAAAACAGTTTCTTGCAAGTTTCATGCTTTTCAGAATATTTTATTCTGAAAGCTTGGGATATGAGATGCTGCTTCGTGTCCTTGTATTTGGATGCTTCTGTTGTTTAACCTCGATGAGTTTGTGATCTGCTGCCTTACCTAGGACCTGTTTTGCTAAATATCACTTTCAGTCATTTGATCGCTATATTTTGTGCTGGATTATTCCACAGAAACTTGAAGATAAAACTTTGTGAAATTAAGCAACAAGAGATTAGTCCAGGTTCAAGGTGATTTGAGTGCATAACATGCTCTCCTGCATGAGGCAACTTTTGTAATGTTTGCTATGCCATATAAGTTGAAGATTGAAATGCATAACAGTTTCTGTTGCATGTTTCATGCTGTTTTGGCTCTCTGCAGAGATGGTTGAAGATGTGGATCTTTTGGTCAGAAGGGCAGAGAGATGCTTAGAAGCTGGGGCAGACATGATAATGATCAATGCTGATGATTTATGTAGGCAGGCTGATTTGCTGAGATCAGATATGGTTGCAAAGATTGTGGGTCGTCTTGGACTTGAGAAAACTATGTTTGAGGCATCCAATCCTAAAATCTTGGAGTGGTTTGTCAAACGCTATGGCCCAAAGGTACTAAGCTTCTCCAAGCAAATCTCACTGAAAAACTACATTGCAAAATGTGACAGTTCAATTGTTTCATTTTGCTGGTCTTTTCAGGTTAATCTTTTTGTGGATCACTCACAAGTGATGGATCTGGAATGCCTCAGAGGACGCAACCTGGGTCAAAATCACTTGTCTATACTTGGCAGGTCATATTTTTATGTTTAAACTTCTTAAATGAAAGAAAAAGAAGTATTTCATGTATGTACTGTGATGATTTGAGTCTTCTCAGAGACTTCTATTTTTTCTTGAGGTTCAGCTGCTTGTAAAGATTCTATTTTATGTTCTAGTAAACTACACAAAATCTTCAAAAGATTGAGGATCTGCGCTTTTGTTGTGTACCATTTCACCGAAGTATTTGTCTGTTAATGGTTTGTGTGAGTATAGGTATTAAAGCATTTTACGGTTTCAATATTTTCTATACGCAATCCTTTGTATAGACGTTGTGGCAGACGGACGCTAACATAGAATAGGCCCACTAATATGCCCAATGTTCCTGCTGCAATATGATGAGAGGCTATAACATTAAGGATCTGTTCGCTAGGGAGGGATTTCAATTTTCCCTTATTTTAATTTTTCCTTATGTGGGAAAAAGATGACTTTCTTAATAGAAGTAGGAAAATAAGTGATATTTTACATTGATATGCTTTTCCCATTCTCGATCGCTCATTACCTTCCCCTTATCCCCATAACCCCAATCCTACACCCACCTTTATCTCCCATAATAGTTGTCTACAAATATTTTTAAGATAGTATAGGAAGGTTCACTTATTTTCGTAGGATTTTTGAAAGAAAAAAAAACATTTTTTATGGAAAATATTTTCCTTTCTACTAAACACACCCTAAGAGTAACTAGAGCTATATCATTTCCTTTGACATTTCGGCACCCTTTATTCATGGTGAGATGTCGAAGAACGACGGAACATTTATGCCCCGTCTGTACTTGTTAAATTTGTATTACTATCTGACTTCCTGTGTTGGAATCTAGCTAGCCCACTTAGCATGTGCATAGTCAATTATTTTAACCATTGGTTGAGCCCAGTGCTTTTGTATTTTATACATGATGTCTCTATGGGGATGAATCTAACTGAAGGGAGGTAGGCATAATCCTGCTCCTGGATTATATACTCTATCAGAGTTAAGAGGTTAGGTTTATGTATGAGCATGCAAAACAAACCCATTCTTGTTCCTTCCTGTATGAATCAAGCAATGGTGCTGACTTTATGACATGCATTGGTAAAATTTGTTCGAATAAGCGTTGCAATGTAGGTAAATTGTGTAACCAGCGATGAAATTCTTGAATTTACACAGTTTAGTTAATTCAAGGATCCCTCCGTCGATCTTTGGAACCAGTAGTGTGTGCAGGAAGGAAGGAATAAATGAATTGTAACCAACATGCATAAAGAATGGTGGTCAATGGCCATGTGACATTTCTCTATCTCCAGCATGTCAATGCTCTGTGTGCTATGTATGATTGTTTTGACTTGCTTTTAAAATTTGGTTGCTCAACCAGGTTTTATGGAGATGACGTGCTGATTAATTCAATTTCGAATGTTACCTCCCTTCTAAACATTTAACTTTTAACATTTCATGCAAATAAGTACCAACTTATTGCTTGTTATGTAGGCGACGTATCGACAAGTAGAGTAACTTTTGTTTTGTTTAATTTTTCTCCCGCCAGTAATAGTAGGGTTAACCGTTACTTTTTTAAGCATTTGACAAAAAAAATCAATGGATATGCAAATTTAGTGAAAGTATTCTTATCATAATGACCATTAAAGAAAGGATGTTGGGAGGAATTAAATGTTGGAGGATTTGATCTCAAATGGTAGATAGAAATTGAATATAAATGGGTCCCTTTAATTTATCACAGGTCACAATTATAGATGAATTGGCATTTTGTAGTAAGGAGATGCTTTCAGTAATTTATTGATCTACATCTACAAAGAGACAAGTCGGTCCCTCCAATCTGCAAATTAGCACTATGTGCCTAATCTTTCTTCTTCTTGTAAGTTATGATAGTAGATTCACCAAATTTTTAATGCTAGATCACAGTATCCGTGTTTTGTCAGCGCGGATCTAGGAATTTTAAGTTTATGAGTTTGGATCGTATATTTTATTAATTGTTGGATTCTTAATAGGGTTGAAAAAAAGGTAGACATTTTAGGCCTCCAAATTTGAGGGATCTATACTTCTTCATTTTTTTTTCTTTTAGCAATAAAGGTTATAAATATTTTTACTGAAAAAAATATTAAGTACTATTATTTTTAAAAAAATTTAAGTACTATTATTTTAAAAAAAAAATTGGGGGTAGGGGAAGGGAAAATGGAGAGGGGAATTACAATGTAGGGAATCAAACTTTACCAAGAAGGTGGAAGTTCAGATAGTCAACCAACTAAACTATCACAATTCTCCAAATATTATTTATAATAAAGATTATTTATTTTATATAAAAAGAGAAAATTGTTACATGAAGTTCGGCACGTCTGGAGTATGATTATATCATCAATTGAAAAGAATTATTGAATAAAATTAATTTTATTTTATTTTATTTTTGAACAATTTTGCATCTCAAATCAGAGATAAAAGAATAAAATTTTTAAGAAAATATATTAATTTATTTTTCAAATTTCAAGGCCTTCATTTTATTTCACCTTATGTCACTAACATACTTGAGTCACTCTTGATTCTGAATAGATTATTTAAAAATATTAAGTGATTTTCCAACACAAGTGATTGAGTTATAATGAATTATTAATTTTCATCTTACGTAGATTCATCCTGCTTTTATTAGAGTTAAATATAGGTGTATGTCTGCAGCTTATTTGGGATATATTGAAGCATAATTGTTGTAGATAGTATAAGCATCTATTGTATATATATGAACACAGATGAATTCAAAATTTAAAGTGGATGATTCTAAAGTTTATTATATGTATATATTTTGTAAACACCAGGTATAGGTTTTAATACTGTATACATGTGATTTCGGTTACTCTACTAGTTTACTTGGATTTTCCTCGTAATCAAATTGTTTATTTTAATGATTTTACTTGGTACTTTCACGGTTCACTCCGTATGTTTTCTCAAGTATTTTTGTTTGTATCAAGTTTTATCCTTTCAATTTGTCCTTTATGTGGAAGTTCTAATTGATAGATCATAGATGTTTTTTAGATATTTTCAAAAGTTACTGCCGTATTCATTACTTCTGTTGTCATGTCTTTGTACACCATTTATTTGTTTTCACCAATTAATTTAATTTTCCATTATTAAAATATTCTATGTCGACGTACAGACGTCACATGCCTACTAGTAAATCTTCATGGTCAATAAATAACAACTCACTCTATTTAATTGATTTTCTTGACCATCTATTTATTTCACATTATCAAATACTAGTAGTAATTAATTTTCAACTCCAATTTTATTCCTTGATCTCAATTTATACAATACTGAGGCCCTCAAATGTTTACATAATTAATACACGATAATAATATTATTTCGTACAAGTCTTAAAACTTACTAGAATTTGATTTTAACTGTTTAAATTAATAAGTTGAAATTTTGACGCTATGGATGCTATTATTTATATGCAAATCAAACATCGACTGTGTACACAATATTTACCTTTCTCGGCCTTTTGGCTAAGATCAAGATATTTTACCCAATCAACTCACTTATTAAGTAATTATTGATAATTTGGTAAATAATTAACGCTTATCACATGTAAAAACTCTCGATATGGTCCTGTATGTACAATAAGTCTAGTTATGACCAAGTAGTTTGTACATTAATGTCACGTAGTGAGATGATTCTATACGGCAGAGTTCCTCTTTTCCATTGAATAATATCGTTATCATTAATTTAATCCCCAATTAAAGACCATAACTTTGATGCAGATTTGTTTAATGAATGTAAGAATATTAAACGTGTTATGTTGTTTTTTCATACCATGGAAATCTTAATAATGTATATGTCTGAAGAAGTTTCCACAAGTTGGTAAAACTACAGCATTTATTATGGTTATACAATATGGTGACTTTCCTATTCAAACTGGAAAACTTATATGGAGGGAAGTTTTTTTTTCCTTTCCAACAACACCAACAGTTTTAAACTTTTGATTCAATGGATATTTTCATGATTTCTCTAATTTGAAGGTCAAAAGGAGGAGAGAAAAAAAAATGCCAGCAGTTTGGTTTGCTTTAAAGAAATCATTGCAGTGCAGATCAGAGATAAAAGATGTGTATGATCCAAGAAGTGGTGAGAGAAATTTAAGCAAGATATCGACGAAAAAGGCGACGACAGTAAGGTCAGGTTGTTCAAGGTCAATTGCAAATCTGAAAGATGTTATACATGGAAGTAAAAGGCATATGGAGAAGCCACCATTACAGAGTCCAAGATCTATTGGGAGCAGTGAGCTTTTGAATCCAATTACACATGAAGTTGTGTTGAGCAATTCAACTTGTGAACTTAAGATTACTAGTTGTAATTTCCAAGATGGTAATGGGAGTAGTGGAAATAATGTTGAGAGTATTTCTGCTTTTATGGGTACTTTAAAACCAGGGACCCCTGGTCCTGGAGGACACCATATTGGGTCATCAAGAAAATATAGAGGCTTTGGTAGCCCTATAAGAAAAGGGTCATCATCTGGAAATTTATCAAGAAAAACAGGGCCTGGATTTGGGAGTGTTGTTTCTAGGCCTAAGGCTTCTTATGGTGCAGATTCCCATGGCTTTTCTGCTTTGACTTGTCATAAATGTGGTGAACAATTTGTGAAGTGGGAGGCTGTTGAAGCGCATCATCTCTCCAAACATGCTGGTATATACATCTATTTTGCTTCTTGTTAATGTTTAGTGCCTTTTTTCTGGCCTGACTAATCTGAAATCATGCCGGATATGCCGACCAGAGGGTAATGCTTCTAACCAAGAAGTTCTTGAACATGAGACTTTTGGTTTGGATGACTAAATTAGTGATTGGATCTAGTACCTTTTTGAATTTATGTGGACATAGGTCAAAATTTCTATTTTTAGTGCAGCCATTGAAGAATGTTGTTTCTTATATTTCTTTTTGAATGATTTCATTACATGTCTTTATTCGAGTTGAATGAGCATATTCTTGTATGTTTTTCAGTCACAGAACTTGTTGAAGGAGATTCTTCAAGGAAAATTGTAGAGATAATATGCAGAACAAGCTTGTCAAAGCCTGAAAACAATTCAAATGGGATTGAGAGGATCTTGAAAGTTCACAATATGCAGAAAGTACTAGCTCAATTCGAGGAATATCGCGAATTGGTTAAGATCAGAGCTAGCAAACTCGTCAAGAAACACCCTCGTTGCTTAGCAGACGGGAATGAGCTATTAAGATTCTATGGCACAAGTGTCGAATGTTCTCTTGGCATCAATGGCTCTTCTAGCCTATGTACATCAGAAAAATGCGAAGTTTGCAAGATTCTAAGGCATGGATTCTCAATAAAGAAGGAAATCAATGGTGGGGTTGGTGTTTTTACAGCTTCCACAAGTGGAAGAGCACTAGAATCAATTGAGGAAAATGATGAAAATATATTATCTTGGAAAAAGGCTCTAATTGTATGCAGAGTGATTGCTGGTAGAGTGCATAGACCATTGGAAAATGTTCAACAATTGATTGGTCAATCAGGATTTGATTCATTGGCTGGCAAAGTAGGACTCTACTCAAACATTGAAGAACTCTATTTGCTCAATCCTAAAGCTTTGCTTCCTTGCTTTGTGATAATATGCAAGTCATAAAAACACTTCTTTGTGTTTAGTTGATTCCCTCATTCCATATTACTATTAGAGAAGCGTTCTGCTTCAAACAAGTGTAAATTTATTCTTTTGCATTGAGATATATGGGTGTTCCAATCGTGATTTCAATTTGCCACTTGATAGTAAAATACTATTAGATCTACTCTTTGACACGTGGATCTAGGATTTAAAAATTATCAGTAATTGTGGGTGCTCATCTGATTAGTTAAAAAATTGGTGCTACTGGTGGGATTCAATCCCTCATTTAGGAGCTTGCTTTGCGCCTTAGGAGAGTAGTGAGAACCAAAACACCCATGAAACTTCTTGTTCATTAGGTATTTATCTTTATATTTATACAATTTTTACATATTTTTTATATAGATGCACAAAATTTCTTTTGGGGTCAATAAATGCTCTAGCACCCGAGATGGTCCATATGGATATGTGACCATAAAATTCACATTACTCGGCCATTGGAACTTTGAATGGAAGGATTTTTTCCTAGTGCCTAAAAGATAAGTCCTAAATAACTCGATAAAATATGTGATAGGATAAATGAGATCTATTCACGCTTAATCACATCTATCAACTTGAAGGTTAAAATTGACAAAATCTTTGGGTAGGAATTGTTCGATAAATATTTACTTGGATTAGGTGCATAGATCAAAGTTTATAAATTTACTAGGTAGTTATGTGATTTAATGATATGAAAATGTACCTAATTAGTCATAATTAGGACCTTAACATATATGCACAAACATATGTCATGTATCTATGAACTTGATGTTAATACAACAACAACAACAACAACATACCCCAGTGCCTCAAAAGGCTCCCGCTCATTGCGGGGTGAGGGGGGGTCGGATG
>JAOTQJ010000049.1:18022469-18050796 GCA_025642045.1 Solanum sejunctum | reverse complement strand
AGACGGTGTGTAATGCTAGTATAAAATCATAAAATATAGAGATGAAATCATGCAAGAAAATCCATTGTAAAACCATCAATCAACACCTTGCAATACCCTCAAGCAACATACATCAAAATCCCTCCTTAGGTCTTATAATAGATCAAAGATTTATAGCTCAAAACGTAGAAAAACAATCATAATTTCTCATAGCTTTAACATAGTGTGTAGTGAATTTCATAATAAGCAAGACCCATTTGCAAAACAACTATAAATCATGTATTTTGAGTAAAAGGAGGATTGGGTTACATTGGTGAAAGGATCCCATGAAAGAAACCACATACCTTATCTTAGAGATGAACTTGGTGAAAATTGGAGTTGGAGACTTGAAGCTTGAAGAAGACACTTGAAGGAAAACCTTGGCTTAAGATGAGGGTAATAAATATGGCTAAGTGTTTGAGTGAGTATTAGGGAATGTTTAGGATGATATGAGGGTGAAATAAGGCTAAGTATAGAAAAAAATAAGGTTTAGGAACACTTAGGCCCAAGACCCAAAAGCCTTAGGCCGAGATAAAAATCACTGGCAACAAAATACATAGGTCATTGTCTTGTACGCGACACAGACCTATCGCCGAGGTCAAATTAACACATGTCTGCGATAGCTGCGCATCGCGTTGCTATCGCGGATCATCTTTGGAAATTAAAATTTTTGAAATTTGAAATTATGATTTGATTGCTCTAAAATCTAGTTTAAACCCTTTTTACCCTAATTTTGACCCTTGAACAAGAATATGAAGTTGGATTTTCGATGTCACGCATGAATTTTGAGATATATAGAATTTGAAATTCTGAACCTTCCGAGCCATATTTTCGAATAGTTTTTGGGGTCATTTCAATATCTCCCCCTTGGGAACATTAATCTCCAAATTTTAAAGAGACTTACAAATGAGACTAATAAAGAATAAACCAATCCCAACAACAATGCAACATTACATTTAAAACACCATTTTCAAATTCTCAACATAAGTGTAAACTTATCATAAATTTATTAGCTTAAACATGAATGCATATAAATGACATAGGGGATGAAACATAAGATTTGAATTCACATAAAGGTCTTAGAATTGGTACTTTAATCTTGAGTGGAGTGGAAAAGATAAGAATAATGCTTTTGCATGTCCGCTTCAGCCTCCCAAGTAGCACTTTTGATTTGTTGGTTTCTCTAAAGGACTTTAACGGACACTACCTCATTGTTCCTCAATCTCTTCACTTGTCTATCCAAGATCTAAACTAGAACCTTATCATTAGTCAAGTTATTGTCAAAAATACCCACAATATCCAGAGGCACAATGGCATTAGGATACCAACACATTTTCTCAACATAGAGACATGGAACACTGGGTCAACCAAATTCATTTCACTAGGCAACTTCAATTCATAAGATACCTTGCCAACCCTCCTCAAGACCTCATAGGGACTAACATACCTTAGACTCAACTTCCCCTTTTTACTAAAGCTAACCACAGCGTTCATTGGAGAAACTTTCAAATAAACCCAATCACCTAATCACCATCATAGGATTTTTGACAACTTTGGTCCATCTTCAATCATTCCCTAATCATCCTAACCTTCTTAAGAGCCTCCATAACAAGATCTAGTCCCAATAAATCCATATCTCCAACCTCAAACCAACCAACCGGTGATCTAAATATCTCCCATAAAGAGCCTCAAAAGGAGCCATACCAATGCTAGAGTGGTAGCTATTATTGTAGGCAAACTCAATTAAAGGAAGATTGTCATACCAACTGCCCCTCAACTCCAATACACAAACCCTTAGCATATCCTCAAGTGTTTGAATGACTCTTTCGGCTTGACCATCCATTTAAATGTGAAAGGTCATACTAAGGTGAACTTTTGTACCAAGAACCCTTTGAAAAGGCCTCCAAAAGTGTGAAGTGAATTGTGAACCATGATCTAATATGATGGACAAAGGAACCCCATGCAACCTTTCTAACTCATCGATGTACAACCTTGCATACTCTTAAGACCCATAGGTGGTCTTAACTAGTAGAAAGTGGGCCACTTTTGTCATCCTATCAACCACTACCCATATAGAATCAAAATATTTCCTAGTCTTGGGTAAGCAAACCACAAAATCCATATTAATCACCTCCCACTTCCAAGTGGGAATCTTTATGTCTTGGGTTAGGCCACCCGTCGTTTGATATTGTCTTTGACTTGTTGACAACTATGGCAACCGAAAACAAATTTAACAATATCTTTCTTCATGCCTCTCCACCAATACACATCACTCAAGTCTTTATACATTTTGGTGGAACTAGGTAGATAGAATAAGAAGAATTGTGGGTCTCATAAAAAATCTTCTCCGTCAAACCATCAACACAAGGCATACACAACCTACCTTGTTACCTAAGGGCCCTATCTCCCTCTTGGGAGAAAACCTTTACTTTGCCCTCTTTCACCAAGGCCTTTAATTCAAGCAAATAGGAGTCAAGATCTTGTTTTGCTATCACCTCATCAACTAATGAAGACTTAGACCCATCAACAACAACCATACCATCATCACTAACCTC
The DNA here is from genome assembly GCA_025642045.1 of Solanum sejunctum. Lineage (NCBI taxonomy): Eukaryota > Viridiplantae > Streptophyta > Magnoliopsida > Solanales > Solanaceae > Solanum > Solanum sejunctum. The sequence continues at coordinate 18,048,223 of JAOTQJ010000049.1, read as the reverse complement.
CTCCAACCTAACCCCCAATCTAGCCAATTGATGCACCTCCCTAGCCATCTCTCTTCCACCATCAACATTTTCCTTACCAGGATGATAGTGCACACTCATATCATAGTCTTTAAGAAGTTCTAACCATCTCCTTTTCCATAAGTTGACATCCCATTAAGTGAAGACATATTGGAGGTTCCTATTATCGGTGAACACATCCATATACACTCCCTACAAGTAGTGATGCCAAATCTTTAATGTAAACACAACGACGGCTTACTCTAGATTATGTTAGGGTAGTTCCTTTCATGTACCTTGAGTTATCTAGAAACATAAGCTATGACCTTACCATTTTTCATCAATACACAACCCAAACCAACCCCGGAAGCATCACAATACACCATAAATCCCTCAATCCCATCTGGTAGTGACAATATAGGAGTAGACACGAGCTTGTCTTTCAATGTTCGGAAGCTCTTCTCATATTCCTCGATCTACACAAACTTAATATTCTTTTTTGTCAATTTTGTCATAGGGGAAGCAATGGAGGAGAACCCAAGAATAAACCTTTTATAGTAACCCGCTAGGCCCAAGAAGCTCCTAATATCCGACGGGGTCAATGGTCTAGGCCAATTTCTAATCACATCAGTTTTCTTAGGATACACTTTTATACCATCTCCTAAAATAACATGACCCAAGAATGCAACCTCCTTCAACTAAAATTCACACTTGTCATATTTAGCGTACAATTTCTCCTCCCTCAATCTTTGCAACACACCCCTCAAATGCCCCATATGCTCCTCCCCACTATGTGAATAGATCAAAATGTCATTAATGAAGACCACAACAAAACAATCAAGGTAAGGTTTGAAGACCCTATTTATTAGGTCTACGAAGATGTCTAGTGCATTGTTAAACCAGACGACATCACAACAAACTTATAATGCCTATATTCAGTCCAGAAGGTCATCATGGGAATATATCATGCCCTCACCCTCACTTGATGATACCAGAACTAGAGATCAATCTTAGAGGGGAAGCTAGCCCCTTATAATTAGTCAAACAAATCATCAATCCTTGTAAGAGGATACCTATTCTTGATGTGACCCTACTGAGTTGTTGGTAGTCAATGCGCATTCTAAGTAACCTATCCTTTTTATTTACAAACAACACCAGGGCACCCCAAGGTGATTGTCTAGGTCTAATGAATTCTTTCTCCAATAGATCTTTCATTTGTTCCTTTAACTCTTTTAACTCCATCGGGGCTATATAGTATAGGGAAATGGAGATAGGTTGGGAATCAGGAAGGAGATCTATGCCAAACTTTATCTCCCTTCTGGGAGGGACACCAGGAAGGTTATTTGTGAAGACATCAAGAAGCTCGTTTACAATAAGAACCGACTCAATGGAAGGGACTTTGGACTCCCCATCTTTAATCTCACAAGATGATACAAACACCCCTTAGAAATCAACTTATGGGCTTTAATGCATGAAATGAATCTACGCTTGACCACCACATCTTGAGTTTTCCACTCAAGGATAGGTTCATTAAGGAATTAAAACTTGACCCTACATGTTCTACAATTAATAGAATCATAGTAGGCAGGCAATCGATCCATCATAAGAATGGCATCAAAATCAACTATGTTTAATTTAACAAGATAATAAGGCAACAACTTATGCAAAATGCAAATAGGATAAATCCTATAAACTTTCCTAAAAAAAGAATTGAGGAACTAATAGGAGTAGACACTTCATATGACTAATGCAATAACTCGGGGTCAACATGGAACTTATTAGTAACAAAAGGGGTAACAAAGGAAAGAGTGGCACCCGAATCAATTGAAGCATATATAACACAGTCAAAGATTTTCAGCATACCAGCAACAACATCAGGAATCTCACCAACCCCTTGCCTCCCATATAGTACATAAAATCAGTTGTTCCTTGGGGCACCACCTTAAAGACCACCTCTACCCAATGGGATTGCATTTGTTCCCCAGCCCTTGCATAGTTTCTTGTACAATCTACCTTCTTGTGACCAATCTCCCCACATTCATAGCATGTATTAGAACCATTCAAACATGGACCTCTATCGCTCCTTCCACATTTAGGGAACACATCAATTGGAGCCACCCCACCAACACCTTGATGCCTAGGAAAGTCATTGGCAAACCTCCTATTAGTAGCATGAGAAGGCCCTTATTCTTGATGAAATTTAGGACCCTTGTGGAATTTACCCTCAAATCTGGCCCTCTTAGCCTCATACCCCCTTCTCTTCCTCAATTTCTCCTCCTCTATATGCTTGGCATAGATTATCAACTAAGACAAGTCCATGTCACTAATTAGTATGGCAGACAACCATTCTTCACTTACCAAGTTAGATACCCCCATAATGAACTTATTCATCCTAGATCTAGGATCGGCCACAAAATGAGGAGCATACTTTGAAAGTTGAATAAACTTGAGGACATACTCCCTCACACTTATAGCACCTTGTTTCAAGTTCATAAACTCTACCAACTTTGCTTGCCTAAGCTCAAGAGGGAAAAATTGATTAAGGGAACCCAATTTTAACTCCTCCCAAAGCACCACATTACCAATTTGCTTTTCACCTTTCCATTGATCATACCATATTTTGGCTACCCCTTTGAGCTAGTATGCCACCAACTCTAACTTTTCATTCAGACCAATACCCATGATATTCAAAATTTTGTAGACCTCATCAATGAACTCTTATGGATCTTCATCCCCCTTCGACCCATAGAGAATTGGAGGATTCATCCTCATAAAGTCCCTTACCCTAGCTCCCAGGGTAGTAGGATAGGGGCTTGGTCCCCTTGATTAACTTGGTTAGGCACCACTTGGGCAAAAATAGTGAGAGCATCCTGGAGCTCACCATTAGTAGGTTGTTCCTCGGGAGTTTGGGCTCATCTTCCTCTAATGCTTGGTATGATCTATCATAGGAAAGAACAATCGTTAGTGGCAAAATGTCACTACAGCTCTATAGCATGATGTACAAGATGAAGAAGGGGAACATTTCCTAAAATGTCTCATGGCCTCCTACTTATAGTCATGGCATGCTTCATAACCATGAACAGGACTCTAATTGACGCGACGTGCTGGACTCCGAGGATCTACCAACCTACTACTCTGATACCAGGTTTGTCACAACCTAAGCCTAGGGCCTATATATGACACAGCGCAAAAAGAACCAAAAGGAGACACCAAGAAAGCCTCTTAGAAGATCATTACACATCCTTGGTCACGAAAGCAATAGAAACAACATAAACAAGTAAGAACGTGGGGCAATGGGACTAAGGGACAAGTCTGCACAATATCATAATCAAGAGACAAGAGTCAAAAACATATTGTAGACATCAAGAACAATAGATTCAAGAATTTTAAGTAGATACATAACATGTCCAACAAACACCTCTAATACATAGATAAGAGCGGGGCCAAAGACAAAGCAACTGCGTTCACCCTCATAGTCAAAATGTAAAATAAAGAAGAGTGTCTCAATACATAATATGAACCACATAGACTAAGGTCCACGAAGTAAAGGACTCACCATAAGCTTGACTAGTATCGACCTAGCCACGTGGAGGATGATGATGATCAACTTGAGCATAGGTCCCTGCATTGTGATAATATGTAGATAAGAGTATGCATTAGTACGTTTGAATATATTAAGTATATAGAATACAATACAACAAGAATTAGACATCATAGTCAAATTGCATAATAATAGGTAATAGGCATAATATAACGACATGGCATGTGTGATCAATGCATAAGTGAAACATGCTTAAATAGCTCATGCTCATATATGATATTATATGTGTAGAAAAGACCAAGCTAGATTTTCAAGGTACAAACCCCTTGGTGGTTGATGATGGTCCCGCCCCATCACCCTAGTGGTATGGTAAGAACCCCTCACATGATTGATGATAATCACACCTTATCACCACGGTGGCCAAGTACAAACCCTCACATGGTTGATGAGTACAAACCCCCACTTTGGTTACTCGGGCTCTTATCCCCACGGATCGGGTATGGTCTAATGCAATACTTTATATAGAGTATATCATATACATAAGCTCATTTCATCATCAAATATTCAATCATATAATATATCATGCTTTGGACCTTTAACTTCTCAAGAAACTACATCCAAGCATTTTATCAAACACTTAGAGGGTCTGTAATGCTAGTATAAAACTATGAAATATAGAGATGAAATCATTCAAGAAAATTTATTGTAACACCATCAATAAACAATTTGCAACACCTTTAAGCAATATACATCAAAATTACTCCCCAAATCTTACAATATATCAAAAATTTATAGCTCAAAACATAGCAAAATAGTCACAATTTCTCATAGCTTTAACATAGTGTGCAGTGAATGTCATAATAAGCAAGACCCATTTGTAAATCAACTTTAAACTATACAATTTGAGTAAATGGAGGCTTGGGTATCATGGGTGAAAAGATCCCATGAAATAAACCCTCATACCTTATCTTAGAGATGAACTTGGTGAAGATTGGAAATGGAGACTTAAAGCTTGAAGAAGACCCTTGAAGGAAAACCTTAGCTTAGGATAAGGGGTTTGGGACTTGAATTTGAGAGTGGAAATATGGCTAAGTGTTTGAGTGAGTATTGGAGAATATTTTGGATGATATGGGGGTGAAATAAGGCTTAAGTATAGGTAAAAACACAGGTGGTAGCACTTAGGCCCATGACCCAAAAGCCTTGTATCGAGATAGAAATCACTTGCAAAAAAATACACAAGATCGCATCTGGTCTACGATACAGACCTATCACGGAGGTCAAATTAACACATGTCTATGATAGTTACGCGTTGCGGTGCTGCCGCGGATCATCTCTAGAAATTTAACTTTTGGAAATTTGAAATTGTGATTCGATTACTCTAAAATTGGTGTTAGACCTTTATTACCCTAATTTTGACCCATTGAACAAGAATATGAAGTCAGATTTTTGATATAGCATATGGAGTTTGAGATATATGAAATTTAAAATTTTGGGCCTTTTAAGGCACATTTTTAGGCACTTTTTGGGGTTGCTTCATTCCCCACCCTATCCTAAGTCTCAAAATGTATTTTTTAAGCAATTTTCTATCGATAAAGGGTTTCTAAAACCCATTCTTCTTCAACTTTTACATAAGAAAACATTAAGAGGGGGGGATAGGAAAATGCTGAGGATTGAGAGTTCGAGTCCAAATCTTATTGAAGATTAGTACAATCTTCATCACAGGTATGTCAAGGATACCCAAAACATGGGATTATTCTCCCATGTGCCCTGTTGAACATAGTGGGTTGATAGATGAAGTTGATGAGTCTGATTTTTCAATTTCTTGCATGATTTCTTAAAACCACTATTAATCTACATATATTTTCTTAAATTGATGATCATCACAATTTGACTTACTTTCTTAACTGATTAACTGAACTATTGCATAGACTATATACGTATAATTGCTAAAGAGTGCATGAATGAAGCTAGGGGTTGATGTGTAGAGCCTAGGTTATGCATGTATGCATGATTTTTATAGTATAGGTGTTGAATTAAGTGAGTGTTGAGGATAATGTTGCTGAAATTGATTGAGAGTGAGATCCTTAGAGGCCTTTTAGAGTTAGAATTTGGAACTTAATCCCTTGAGTCAATAGATGATTAGATGAGTGGAGGTCCTTGTCTGCAGGAGGTTGGTTCCACTAGCATCCTGATATTGATAGACTTATGAGCATGTCTAGTTCTTGGAGGATTATTAGCACTGAAATGGGTAAGAGTGAGTCCCACTCACATCAATAACTATGTGGCTAGCATAGGAGAGGATTGAAAGTGGATGTTTCCTTTGTCCCACATAAGACATGATAGACTTTTGGGATCCCTTGATAGATTCATCCTTTACCCTGATAAGGTACTGGGTGTATGTGGCAATGACATCTTTTCATTATACCATCACTGGCTCATAGGTGGTGCTTGTCAGTCAGAGAAACTCCTAGATAGGTTTCATATTGATAGTACTCTGAGGTTGATGTGATAGTATGAGTCCTGATTGATGGTGATGTGATTGAGTCTTATTCCTTATTCTGAGTTAAGATTGAGTGATGGATGAGCTAATGTCTTACTATATTATCTTTCCTATGTTGTGTACTTTAGCCGATTTTTCATACAGTACATTCCACGTACTAACGCCCCTTTGGTGCGGCATTATTTTATGATGCAGATTCAGTAGATAGAGGATTTCAGCAGGCAAATCGTTGAGGTTCAGAGTTCCTTGATTTAATACATGGTGAGTCCTCCCCTGCCTTCAAAGGACATCTTTACTTGCTTTTATTTCTTTTGAGTTCTTTATTTTGACAGTGGTAGCCATGGCCTATCATGTTACCTTCTCAAATAGTAGTTATAAAGTCTTTATAGACATAGACTGATGATGGCTGATGTTGGGGTTTCATTTTCCCCTTTTTTCCCTTTACATACTAAATTATTTTGTTGATCTTGTTTCTTATGATAGACAAAGTTGATAAGGCTTGCATCCCACTGCTAGATTCTATTATTTCTTGAGTATCTTTTGTTGATTTACTGATTTAACAGGTGCAATGGGACTTTGTGGGTCGCTTGGGGGCTAGAAATAGTGTCCGAGTGCCAGTTATGCCTAGGATCCCCTCCCGGGATATGACAGAATTAATCGCTTCTGGAAGAAGTCAATGAAGCTAAGAAATAAATTAAAGAGATGAAGAAAGAAACGGACAATAAATTAGCAGAGTTGGAGAGAAAATGGGAAGAAAATTTTCAAATGATAAGCTCAAGATTGACAATCAAATAATTCTTTAAGTGTAAGTAATTTTTTTTATCTATATATATTTCTTCAAATATCACTGATTTAGTAAACATGTATTTTTCTTAAAAAGAAAATTATATTTAAATTAGATTGAATATTGTTATTATATCTTTTTCGTATGCGATTCTTAATTTTATTGCAGCTTATGAAGGAGTGATGAAAGCATCAGTTCAAATTGATGAGACAAAAATGTTATTTTTTTAAAAAAATATAAGAATGTCATCGTTGAACCTTTGTTAAGACTTTTCTTTAATATATTGTATTTGTTACATAATTTTACGTATTTTATCTATTTTTATAAATTTCATGTCAAATCTCATATTATATGAATTAGTAGGTACAATTTTTTTAAATTTGTAACAAAATACATATAATTGCCACGCAAATAGTAGTATGTATGAATATAGATTTTCATAGCCAAAAAAACAATAGCTATAACTTATATCTTGTGACAATGAAGTGTGGTATTTTAGCTATGAAATTTTGAATTTGTAGCTATACATAAATTCCTACAATTGCCACGTATAAATGACACAGCTAAAAAATTTAATTTTTCATATCAATTTTTTTTATAGCTACAATAATATATTTCATGGCTAAAGGTAGTGATTTTTAGCTACAATATGAGAATATTTGTGACAAATACATTAAGTTATAGCTATGAATATTTTTAATTCATAACTAAATATGAGTATTATTGACATGAGATTAATTATAGAACTAGCCACCAAGTCTAAGTTTTTGTGGCAAATAAATTGAATCTATTTCTATAATACTATGCCTCATCGCTACAGTAAAGATAACAACAAATTTTGTTTATCGTGGTACAAGGCTAAAATAATTTACAAATATACTTTTCATTGCAAAAGTTTATTTTCATCGAAGTTATGATAAGTTTTTATTTTGTAGATATAAGTATAATTCTTAGCCATGGATCATGTAAAATTCATAGCTAACTTTTAGCCATGCTACATCTTGCTACGAAAGCTTCAAAATAGAATATTATAGCTAAAACATTTAGCTACAGAAAATTTCTTATTTTGCTACCATGCGTTTTATAACTATAAATCCATTTTGTAGTGTTAACCCACATGTTACCTTAGCCATCTATTAGCCATAGCCATCACAAGTATCAAATGCACAGATAATACAAAATGCAATGTGTATGATTTCAATGTATCACAGTGTCAACATCATAATTATTTCAGTATTCTCAAAGTATCAATACCATCAATATCATATCAATCCCACTATCAATCGTATCTTAAAATAAGATCCATCTTAAAATTAATATTAAGTAATTCACAAGATCATATATATTATTGTCACGACCCGAACCTAGGGTATAGGAGTGACATGGCGAATGGGAACCCAAGAGTCCCCAAACAAGCCTCAAAGTATCCATATTTATAGTATTGGTCCAGAAGTCTTTACAAATAGTAAACACATAGTTCTAAGGGTCGGAAAAGTAGGAATCACGCTATAGGGATGTCATAGGGGTAAGAGATTAATATGGATTCACATAGTACATAAGAACTAAGGGGGGTGGGGGTGGTAAGTATGACTCACTCTTTGGGGGCAATATAGGACTTAGGATCTTCCACATTTCCACATCAAAACATACATACTTAGCATAATTCTCATGATCAATCCATAATAACCATATCCAATAAATAACCATAATCATAGACTCCAAATACAACATATAACATATAAATCTGATAAGAGTCTATAAGATGTCCAATAATGCCTCTAGTCATAGAATGGGTTGAGGGCCAAGACATGTCCCGGGGTCATCGTCAAAGTAAATAAGAAAATGGAAACAACATAAGATAGATATATTGTGGCTTGTCCTTGGAAGATAGGACTCACTACAATACTTTCTCAAATCCGATCTAGCTGTCAAATGGTGGATGATGGTAGTCTCTGGTCCCTACATGGTTAGATCATGTAGGCAAAAGTATATGTTAGTACGTGTGAATGTACTAATATTCGAGCATGCAACATGAATGAAAGATGATGTTAACCTACACAATATGTCACATGAAAACATAGAGCTCAATGAGTCACTCCTTGCATAAATTGTGTAAAGGGAGGGTTGTACCTATCCTCATCAATACATACTTAGCTCATGACATGACTTTATATAGGGAAGGTTATACTTGTCCTCATCTATACATTGTGTAAAAGAAGGGTTGTGCCCATCCTCATCGATACACACTTAGCTCATATAACCATGTGTATAGGGAAGGTTGTACTTATCCTCATCTATGTATTGTGTAAAGGGAGGGTTGTGCCTATCCTTATAAATACACATACCTTATACATACATGCACATAGGGAATTTTGTACTTATCCTCATCTATGTATTGTGTAAAGGAAGGGTTGTGCCTATCATCATCAATACACGCTTAGCTCATACATATATTTGCATAGGGAAGGTTGTACCTATCCTCATCTATGCATTGTATAAAGGGAGGGTTGTGCCCGTCCTCATCAATACACATTTGTTATTACATACTCATGCAAGATGTCATATCATATGCACACCCATATAATTCGTATTTATGTAGAAGTCAAAGTTCATATTACTAGTAAATTATGCCATAATAGTATTCAACTTGTGTCATATTCATGTTCGTAGATTCATGCTCAATTCTTGTTCATAACCATATTTCATCAAAAATCATATTCATAAACATATGTTGGATTAACTCACTTCATAATTTTCACAAAATCTAATGCTCATGAATTCATATGCCATGAATGATATCAGAATTACATGGGCAATAGTGATTCATATTTAAATCAATAATACAATATGTAATTCAAGTAAATCCATAAGCAAATCGACATTTAAATCACAACTTAGATAATCGATGCTTAAATCATACTTTAAAGGGACAATGCATATTCAAATATTATTCATATATTCATAATAATAATGTAATTCAACATCTTATGGCTTAAATTAACTTAAAATCATCAATAAATCATAGCCATACTTCAATTGATTTTAATAAATAATAAATCTAAAAACCCATATTTAAATTAAGCTAAAATCTCATAAAATTGATGTAAAAGAGATTGGATCTTCTTAGTTTAAAGGGATCAAGAATCAATACCACATATCTTGCTTTACGAAGATGAATTTGAGAATAATTTAGCTTGAAGTTGAAACTCCAATTGAATCCTATCTTAAATCTTGAAGATAAGACTTTTAGAGAATTTTGAGAGTTTGATTCTAAAAACTAAGTGTTAGTCTTGAATGACGGGTTAGAATTAGTGTAGGAGAGGTTTAGGAATGTAAAGGGGGTTTAAAGGTCTTACAAAGTAATGGGGATGGGCCAAAATATCAAAAACACTTCAATAAAAAGGCCTTTTGAATTTTATCCATAACTTGTCACGCCTAGCTTCACAAGTTGTAAAGCTCTTCACGGTCCATAAAGGCACACTACCCAGCCCAAACAACTTCTACAAAAAAGGGCATAACTTCTTGCTCCAAACTTGGAATTGGGTAAAACTAGATGTCTTGGAAAGCTAATTCAAAGATCTTCAATTTGATAGGTCATGGGCTACCCAGTTCGATTTGAATTAAGAGATATAACCCTTTAAAATTGAACCTTCCATTGGTTCTTGTGAAAAGCTTAGCCAATGGAATTCTTTTGAACTTGACTTGATGAAAGAGGCCCATGATGACTCTAAACCATATAAATGAGCTTCAATTGAGGGCTTGAAACTAAACTTAGCTTGATCTTGAAGATTTAATACTTAGAAATATTCGACAAAGAACCCAACGATTGGTCTCACAGTCAAAACCAAGCTATATGGACCATATACTCCTCCGTACATCTTCAAATAGAAAATTCTTCGCAACTAAGTTCTAAGACAGTGATATAATACTTAGAGAAATTTCACTCCCGAAGTCGTATAGGAGGCCATATAGACCGTACCACTTCATATGTGTCTTATACTTGGCCATCCCACTTTACTTGGTCCCAAACTATGGGATTTCAAGACTAAGGCCACCGCACGACCCACCACACGGTCTGTGAAGTGTCATATGTGGGTTCCATGTGTGGTGTTACATAGCCCAAAACTTCACATTAAGGCCTATACACTACATATAAGGCCAAGGCCACTCCAAGGAGGCTCCATACAGTCCGTATAGCCTCACACGGACTGTGAGGGCTTCCATGGAACATCACCTTAGTCCAAACCTTTCTAGAACCAAATTTGCAAGCTCCTATGAGATCGTACAATGTCTGAATCCTTTCAATTATGAATCCACAAATAACCCACCAGCCCATAAATCACTATATGAACAATCACTCAAACCGAATCTCATGATCAAACACTAAAATTATACAATTCTACCCCAAAGTACTCAAGTACATGCACAAAGGAGCATACAAGGTTTAATCACACTTCAAAAAATGTTAGAAGTCCACTTTGCTTAAATAAAGTCTCGAATCAAATCAAATCCAAAGCTTTTCCCTTCCTACAATAATTCAAATCACCAAAATTAGTTCAAACATCTCATCACAATCACATAACGAATCTAATGACACTAAAATTAGTCAATTCAGACGAATAGGGTAAAATAGTCAAAAATACCATGCTGAAAAACGTAGCTGGAATCTGAAAATTCTTAGATGAAAATATTTTCTAAAATGGAGTTAAGTGGCGGGCGGGGGGAGAAATCATCAATTTAGGATTAGAAAGAAAGTCCAAAAAGTCCCCAAATTTCACCATTAAAATCTCAAAATTGTAAGTTAAAAACATAAATTAATCAATACAAATACAAGAAATTAGTTAGAAAGTAGTTACCCAATCAATTTGCCTTGACAAATGTTGAAAACTCTCTTGAAAATGAAGCTTAGAATATTGAAAATGGGAACAATGAGTTAAAACATGCCTTTTTAAAACTAGAACAGTTCAGGGATGACTTACAGTCACGCTCCGAGAGGGTACATAAGACGTGGTGGACACACAGAGACTGTTGCTAATCCCTAATTAAACCACAAGGCCTCAGCCCATGCATTCACTCAATAAACTCTAATAATCAGCGGAAGGCCAAAGGAATGTGAATGGACATATCTCATCTAATTCTCATAAATTATAATAATAATAATAACAGGCTAATAGAAAGAACTAGCTCACAATGTTAACAATCAACATCTGACTCTAGTCTATGAAGCCTCTATCACTATCCAGTGGTTCCAATGATTGACCCATAGCTACCTCAATCGAAATAAAGCTAATCATGTCAAACTCAAAAGCAAGATGAAATAAAAATAATAAATCCTCCGAAGTTAGAAAGGCTCACCAACTAGCAGAACATCCTAGATCTTCAACGATGCGCCTATTAATGATCTTTAATCCCTGTATTTGCATCATAAAATGATAGAGTTCCTGACATCATTACGTGGAATATATAGTATGTGAAATAGCTGAATAAAATAGAAAAAGGTAGAATAATAAGAAATAATACCAACTCAGAATAATCAGAAATCAACTTGTCAAATGTATATGTAAAGCAAGAATAAAAAGTAGACAAGTGATCTATAAACCATTCAAACCTCATCAATTAAATTAGACTCATCTCAACGAAAGTCAACTCAACTCATCTCATCATATCTCATCTCATATCAGCTCAAAGTACCCAAGGTGGGAATTTTTTAGGAGTTCTTCTTATTCGACAACAATCACTTATAAGCCATTGATTGTACCACAAGTCGCCATTGTTCCCATAACCATTCAGTACTTGACAGGTAGAGAATGAATTGAAACCATAATGGACAAGTACAAAATGGAGATGACAATCTACAAGTCCTTTATTATTTTAGGGACTTCTGATCCGAGGGAACTTCAACATAATGTGATGTAATGGTCCTAATCCTTACCAATTCTTGGCTACGTAGCTTGGCCAGTGTAAGTTTCATTGACTCTTACTCTTTTGATGCTTGATACTCCTTCCAAGACTCAATGCTAATAAGACAATCCATCCTAATCAAATTATCTCAATCGGCCTTGTGGAGGTACTCATCATTTAAGCAGTCTCCCATAGACTCTCATTGTCTCATCAATCAACATCTCAATCAATTGCTCAAGGCTTAGAACAATCATTATGGAAAAATCGAATAGATAAATCATTGGAATTCATTTATGGATACTCATATGACTATCAGGTTCTATCAATTCATCTTTATTCTCACATCATAATTGCGATTGGCATTCTCAAATCAAGGTTGTAGGCTTATCACTAAGTTCATTCGTGAATACTTTCAAAAATAATCATATAGGTAATGTGTGATGGTCACAGTCTAATAAGAAAGTGGTTGTTATAAGTAATTAACCTAATCATGATTAGAGTTGAATCCACAAGGAATACAGGACTTTCCCTACAAGACTTCACAACTAGCTCCTCAAGATGGAGGGATGGCCCAAGATGAGTTTCAGAATGCCATCTCTATGTTGGCCCATTATATTACCAAACAAAAGAACCAAGGGGCCCAAGCTCCTCCTAGTCCTACTCCAGCCTCAAGGGTGAGGGATTTTACAAGGATGAACTCTTCAGAGGTTCATGGGTCTAAGGCAGAGGAAGATCCCCAAGATTTCATCGCTGAGGTGTATAACGTGTTATCTTTCATAGGGGTAAATTCAGAAGAGAAGGCAGAATTAGGACCGACTAACTAAAAGGTTTGGCCCAAATTTAGTTTACTTAATGGAAACTAGAGAGAAGAAATGATGATGTTATTCCTTAGGAGTAGTTCAAAGCTACTTTCCTCAATCGGTTCTTCCCTATTGAGTTGAGAGAGGCTAAAATGATAGAGTTCATGATTCTTAAGTAAGGTTCTGTGAGTGTGAGGGAGTATGCCCTCAAGTTCAACAAGCTGTCAAAGTATGCTCCTCATTTGATTGTCGACCCTAGATCAAGGATGAACAAGTTTGTGTCAGGAGTGTCTAACTTAGTGAATGAAGAGTGTCGTACCGCCATGCTAGTAAGTGATATGGACTTGTCTAAGCTCATGACATATGCTGAAAAACTTAAGGGGTAAAAATGTAAAAAATGGAAAAGTAGGGAGTCCAAGAAGGCTCAATTTGAGGATGATTTCCAAGGTTCTATGGGTGGATAGTTTCAACAAGGCCACAAATTTCAAGGATAAGGATCCTCCAATGCTCCTAGCAAGTATTTTGCTAATGATAGGGTGTATAACCTATGGTTTCACGGTGGCAATGGTGAGATGACTAATCCTAAGTGCCAAAGGTGTGGGAGAAACTATGGTGGTCCATGTTTGAAGAACTCTAATGCTTGCTTTGGTTGTGATGAAGTGGGTCACAATGTTATTGATTGGCCGCATGCTCAACAGAAGGGTAGAGATGGTCGTCCTTATGGACAAGGTGCTAATGTGGATCAAAGGGCAAAGGTAGGCCAACAATGGGGTGCTCCATTGCAAAATAGGTTCTATGCTCTTCAAGGAAGGCAAGGAGTGGATGAAGTATCCAATGTTATTACTAGTATGCTTAAAGTTTTTGATTATGATGTGTATGCATTGATAGATCCGAGTGTCACTCTTTCCTTCATTGCCCCTTTTGTTGCCAATAAGCTTTATGTGTGTCCCCTAATTGTTGTGTGAACCTTATGAAGTGTCTACCCTATTGGTGAGTCCATTGTTGCTAAAAGAGTCTATAGATATTGTACCATGTCTATATTGAATAAAGTCTTACCTTGTAATTTTGTTGAACTTGACATGGTGAATTTTGATGTTATTCTTGGGATTGATTGATTACATACATATCATTCTTCCATTGATTGTTGGACCCATAAAGTTAGATTCCAATTTTCTAATGAACCCGTTCTTAAGTGGGAAAGTTGTAATGCGATGGTCAAAGGTAGATTCATTTCTTGTCTTAAAGCTCAAAAATTGATTTCTAAGGGTTGCATTTACCATTTTATAAGGGATATGGATGTTGAGTCTAAAGTCCTTTCTATTGAGTCGGTTCTGGTGGTCAATGAGTTTCTTGATGCCTCTCCCAATGAGCTTCCTGGTATTCCTCCCAAAAGGGAAATAGACTTCGATATAGAAAATCTCCCTGATACACAACCTATTTCAATTCCCCCTTACCCTATAGCCCTAGTGGAGTTGAAGGAGTTGAAAGATGAATTAAGGGATTTTTTGGAGAAGGGTTTCATAAGACCTTGCAAGTCATCTGGGGTTGCACTGGTGTTGTTTGCAAAGAAAAAAGATAGTTCTCTTAGAAAGTGCATTGATTACCTATAACTCAATAGATTCACTATAAAGAACAAGTACCCTCTACTAAGGATAGATGACCTATTTGATTAACTACAAGGGGCTAGTTACTTTTCTAAGATTGATCTTCAATTTGGATACCACCAAGTGAAGGTGATGGAGTGTGATATTCCTAAGATGACTTTTTGGACTAGGTATGGGCATTTTGAATTTATGGTAATGTCTTTTGGCTTGACTAATGCACCGACAATACTTATGGATCTCATGAATAGGATCTTTAGACCCTACCTTGATATATTTGTGGTGGTTTTTATTGATGATATATTGATTTATTCTCGGAGTGAGGAAGAGCATGTGAATCATTTTAGAGTGGTATTGCAAATTTTGAGAGATGAGAGGTTGTTTTCTAAATAGGAAAAGTGTGAATTTTGGTTGAGAGAGGTTGCATTCCTAGGGCATATAGTGTCGGGTAATGGAATTAAAGTGGACCCTAAGAAGACAGAGGTGATAAGGGATTGTCCTAGGCTCTTGTCTCCGATGGATATTAGGAGTTTCTTGGGTTTGGTGTGTTACTATTGGAGGTTTATTAATGGTTTCTCTTCTACTGCTTCCCATATGACAAAGTTGACCCAAAAGAAGGCAAAATTTATTTGGACCGATGAATGTGAAAATAGTTTTCAAACTTTGAAAGACAAGCTTATATCCACTCCTATTTTGGCTTTATTGAAAGGGTAAGAAGGGTTTTTGGTTTATTGTGATGCCTTAAGGATTTGGTTTGGGGTGTGTTTTGATGCAAAATGGCAAGGTTATAGCATATGCCTCTAGGCAACTTAAGGTGCACGACCAAAATTATCCCACCAATGATCTTGAATTGGTGGTCGTGGTGTTTGTATTGAAAATTTGGTGCCATTACTTGTATGGGATTTATGTGTATATGTTTACCAACCACAAGAGTCTCTAATATGCATTCACATAAAAATATCTTAAGTTGAGACAAAGAAGATGGTTAGAACTCCCTAAGGATTATGACATGAGTGTACACTATCATCCCGACAAAGTTAATATTGTGGCGGATGCTCTAAGTAGAGTGTCCATGGGTAGTCTAGCTCATTTTGATGTTGGTAATAAGGAGGTGGCTAGAGAAGTTCATTGATTATCTAGGTTGGGGGTTAGGTTGGGTGAAGTTAAAAATAGTGGTGTGGTGGTTATTGATGGTTCCAAATTTTCTTTGATTAAGAAAGTCAAGTCAAAGCAAGATCTTGACCCCAGCTTGCTAGAGTTGAAGGCTTTGGTGAAGGATGGTAAAGTGAAGGTTTTGGTGAAGGATAGTAAAGTGGAGGTTTTCTCCCAAGGGGGAGATACTGCCCTTAGGTGCCAAGGTAGGTTGTGTGTGCCTAATGTTGATCACTAAAGGCAGTTGATGTTGAAGGAGGCCCATAATTCATCCTGTTCTATTCACCCTGGTTCCACAAAGATGTATAGAGACTTGAGAGAGGTGTATTGGTGGGGTTGTATAAAGAGAGATATTCTCCAGTTCATAGCCGGGTGTCATAATTGCCAACAAATGAAAGTTGATCATCAAAGGCCGGGTGGCCTAGCCCAAGGCATAGAATTGCTACTTGGAAGAAGGAAGAGAACAACATGGATTTTGTGGTTGGGTTGCCAAAGCCTTCGAAATGCTTTGATTCCATTTGGGTTATTATGGATAAAATGACAAAATTGGCTCACTTTCTACCAGTTAAAATGACTTTTGGTACCGAAGATTATGCCAAGTTGTATATTAATGAGTTGGTTAGATTGCATGGGCTACCCTTGTCTATCACTTTGGTTTGTGGTGCTCAATGCACTTCTCATTATTGTAGATCCTTCCAAAAGGGTCTTCGTACCAAGGTTAAGATTAGCACGACTTTGCATCCTTAAACAGATGGCCAAGCCTAAAGGACTATAAAAAAAATCTTGATTATATACTTAGGGCTTGTGTTTTGGAGTTTAAGGGTAGTTAGGATGAACATCTTCTACTTATTGAGTTTGCTTGCAATAATAGCTACCACTCTAGTATTGACATGCCTCCCTTCGAAGTTTTATATGATAGGCATTGTAGATCCCCGGTTGGGTGGTTTGATGTGGGGGAGATGGCTATGTTAGGCCTGAATTTAGTTGTGGAAGCTTTGGAGAAGGTGAGGTTGATAAGGGAGAGACTGAAGATGGCACAAAATAGGCAAAAGTCCTATTTTGATGTGAGGAGGAGAGACCTTTGGTTTAATGTTGATGATTGGGTTTACATGAAGGTCTCACCCATGAAGGGTGTGGTCCAGTTTGGGCAAGAAAAGAAAATTGTGCCCAAGGTTTATGGCACCTTATAGAATTTTGAGATAAATTAGTAAGGTTGCCTATAAATTGGAGTTGCCTATGGATATGAATATGGTTCACCTAGTCTTTCATGTGTCTATGTTGAAGAAATGTGTTGGTGATCCAAGTGCTATAGTGTCCTTAGAAGCTGTGGGTGTTGTGGAAGATAATTTGACCTATGAAGAGGTCTCTATGGAGATATTGTATAGACAAGTGAGAAGGTTGAGAAATATAGATGTATCATCCGTCAAGGTCCTTTAGAGGAATCAATAACTTGAAAGTGCCACATAGGAAGCTGAGGCAGATATGAAAAAGTGATATCCATATCTCTTCCACTCTATTGAAGCCGAAGGTAATAAATTAAGTCCCATCTATAATTTCAAGTCTTAAGTTTCAGCCCTCATCTCATATTTGCATGCATACATGTTCATGGTAACAAGTTTATGGTGATTTTTTACATTCATGTTGGGACTTTTTGAAAATGATGTTTAAGTGCACTGGTTGTATTTATGTCCGGCTGAAATCTTCATAATTACTTCTCTTACGAATGTTTCATTGACATTTGGGGATGAATGTTCCCAAGGAGGAGACATTGAAACACCCATCATGTGCTTCGGAATGCCCTATAATCGTAATTTCCATATAACTCAAAATTCGACCATGATTTCAGAAATCTAACTTTATATTCTTGATCAGGGGCCAATATTGAGTAGGAAATGGGTATAACCGGGATTTTAGAAGATCTGTAGTGAAAATCAGTTTTCACTAATTTTATGAATTCTAGTGGCTATGTCCGCCAAGGCTGCGACGTGCCTGGGGCGTGCACTAGTGTAATGGTGCCTATGCATTGGGTCACCATCGTGCCAAGGACGCGGACCAGTGTATGTTTTTCCTCAGTTTATTATTTTGTCCATGAGCATTTGGGTAATAACCCAATGCCCATTTAAATGTTTATACATCTATACTTATCCATTTTTCACCTTTAAACCCTCAACAAATCACTCTCTAAACCTTCTCCACACACTATCAAACCCTTCACTCAATCTAAACAATTTCAAGAGCTTACTTTGGATTTCAAGGACCCAAGTCAAGTCTCAAGTCTTGCTCAAGTTAATTTGAAAGCAAAATCCATGTTTAAGGTATGTACCCAGTCTTCATCCATAGGTCCTTTAATCCATGGAGCCCAACCTTATTTTTTAATGAATGTGCATGATTTCAAGTTGTATTGCTCATGAGTATCTCTTATTATGAATCATGAATATAAATTATATTGAGGTTTATCAAGTATTAATTTATTATGCATGAATATCTATTTTAATCTTATACTATGAGTTGAATTATATTTACTAAAGTTATACATGATATGAGTGATGAAAACTACGAATGATTGTGAATTTTGAGATAGATTTAAAGATACCTTAAATGAGGGTTTTAATACAATATTGGTGGGTTGATTTGAGTTAAGTTTACTCTTCTTGTTTTATGCTTGAGTTGCATGATTTTGAACAAGTATCATGAGCCCACCATGTGTTTGATAAAATTACTTGATGAGAATTCTCAAGTTGTTGATTAACTATTACATGATTTACAAGTCAAGTGATTTCATGATGATTAAGGGCTTTCAAGCATGTATTTAATTCATGAAAAGTATATATTATTCTACAAGTGGCAAGTTGAGCCCTATATAAAGATTTTATCCTCTTGTGAGCTATTCATGTCAAGTTGAGGGATCAAGAATGATTATTATTTTACACTCATGTGCAAGTTCAAGTTAAGCTCACCAGAAGAGGTCAAGCATGTTAATGAGCTGCTCATGTTACAATTCATGTATCTTACAAGGTATGCAAGTTATGATTAAGCTTATGATTATTTCAAGTATTCCATGGGATTAGACTTAACACCGATTGAGGCTTAAGATGGGGGCTCGACTAAATGGGTCCTTATATAAAGATTTTAGTCTCTAAACTATGTGCAATCATAGGATGATATTATTTCCCTAAATGGGCTTTGCTAGTGGATCCATCTAGTTCATATTATCATACTTGGTTTACCTTGGCAAGTAGACCACACTTCACATGTGTGTGTGTGTGTATCATGCCTAGTCACCTCATCAAGGGGGTGTCACTCCTCATCACCTCACCAAGGGAGTGTCATGCCTTAGATTTCAGATAGTAGCTCACTTGGTCTATGTCAGTTAAGGTCTTCTCCCACCTATGTATGATATATTATACAAGTTAAATGTTTTACATGAATGTTTTATTATAAGAATTGATAATCCATGTCATATTGAGATTATATTTGTTGCCTATATATATGAATTTTTAAGATTATGGTGTATATCCTTGATGCATTGCACCCCATATACTTAGTACATTCCAAGTACCAATGCATACTCTATGTCTACATGATATTACACTATAGGGACTGAAGCTCCTTTTGATCATCCTCTTTCACGTGGCTAGTTCGGTTCTTGAAGAAAGCTTTTGGTAAGTCCTCAATTTAGAGGAAAATATCTATTTCATTCATGCTATGTTGAGACTTATTCCTTCTGCTAGATATTTATTAATATGAGAGTGAGCATGGGAAGTGTCTTGGCCCCTGCTCTATTTTAAAGTAGAGGTGCTGTTGGATACTATGTTTGTACATGCTATGAGCTCGACTATCTTTATGTTTTTATGATTATCAAAGACTTACCTTAGACCGGCTTCCCTTTTTATAATTGACTCTTGTCATAGTTTAACTTTTGCTTCCGCAACCAAGGATGTGTACATGATATGCTAAGAGGCTTGCTTGGGTTGTCTCCGGACTTTTCCATCGCCGTGTCACATCTAGGCCCTAGGCTTGGGTCGTGACAAATAGATCCCCAAACAAGAAGAAATGACTCAAAAACGAAGTTGCATTTCTTATAAGACAAATATATCTTACATAATTCTCAATTAAATTCCACAAAAATATAATTAAATTATCCGGATTAAACTATACCACAACATTAGTCTCGAAAAATAAAGTAACTTAGACACAAATTTTACTTTATTACGATCAGAAATGACCAAGATATTACAATGTAAAATTTTCACTCATTTCTGATATACAACATCAAAAACATAGTGATTTTATCTCAAAATATGCACTAAAATTAGAATCCAAACACTTGTGCGGCATTTCTCGTGAAAATCCGTACAACTTAGCTTTTTGAATCACCAAAATGGGATGAAAAATGAGCTAAAAAATGCAATACGAAGTTGGAGTAAATATATATAAGATTCCCTAGAAACAAGCATATATATATATAAGCAGCTGTACAGCTGCCACATCACTTCCACATGGCAGCACCAGGTCACTCCTTGTGGCAGACCCCAGATCCAGCCATGTCACCCCCTCTTTCTTAACCTTGCAATCCCTTTTTCCACTACTTCGAGCTCATTTGGACTCCAATTTTTACAAATAAACTATGCAACTTTAATAATTTCGACATTTAAAATCCAATGGTGTGGTCAAAATTCTCAATGGAGTTTCTTATAATCTGATGTGAGCCCAGTTCCTTATATGAAATTTTAAATGAAAACCCCTCAGGGGTCAAATCACATCTGAAACTCCCCAACATCAAATGAAGGGTTGTCCTAAACCAAACTTGATGTTCCGGAGCTAACCATATTAGCAAAATTCTCATCCAGAAGGCAGTTCCTGAGGGCATTGACTAAGTCTACTATTGATCAATTCTAGAGGCTAAATTTGCAAGCCATATAACTGCGTCGGACATGCTTGTAGCCTAATTTTTTCATTCTGGAACTAATGAAACTGTTAAAATCCAATTCTAATGCCATTTATTAGAACTTTATCATAAACTCATTTTTATAATTATAACTTTCATTAACTCAAAAAACTAAATAAATCACAACCAACTCAACCAAGAGTCATCCTAACAATCCCAATAAATCACCAACGGTCCAAGGTCACTATACACATACTCAAATCAACAAAATAACAGCAGAAACATAGAAATGACCCAGAGGGTTATTACATGAGTGGACAGTCATGGACATTACTCGTAATCAATGTTTACACTCAAGTTTAACCCGTTATAATAAGAAAAATTCAAACCGTTAATGTAACACATTCTTACAACAAATATCAGGTGCAGGAAAGTACTTTCATATGATAGAATGCTTTCTTTTGAACATGTTTGTACAAGAGATGGTATAGACTTTAAACTAGCACAACAAGTAGGATCTTAAAGCTTCTAAAAGTAAAGTTTGTCTATTGGATCTACTATTGAACTGTAAACACTAACATAATTGTCACTAGCTATAGTACGGGTAATTGTCTAAGCATCTAAGTTGATTAAACTGAATTATGTATTTTTTATTTGTATAAATTGCATTTGGTATATATAAAAATACTTATAAGTCAAAATTAGTCAAATATGATAAGTTGATTATCTCTAACTTATTACTTTTCCACTTACATGTAGTTTTAGGTTGATCATGTTTTTAACTATTTTATCCTTAATATATTTTTAAATAACATTACCTTTCCAAAAATAAAACACCTAACCTTTTTTTACTTTATATATGTTGTTTCATCTTTTGTTTAAGGAATTAGTTTTGGTATATAATATTTGAAATATCTTAAAGATGTTTTAGTAGTAGAACAACGAATCAACAGTTTCAACAAATGCATCTGAAATGCTTCGAAAATGTGCCTCAAAAACGTCCATAGTGTAATTTCTATATATCTCAAAATTCATGTGTGGTATTGAAAATCGAACTTCATATTCATGATCAGGGGGAAAAGTTGAGTGGGAGATGGGCACAACCCTAATTTTAGAGTAACCGTAGCAAAATAAATGATTTTCAAAAATGTTTATTTCCAGTAGTTGTCTGTTATGGCTCCGCGACGCAGACCTATCGTGGAGCAGTGTTGTGACTTCCTTATTTTTCTTATTTTGGTGTAAGGTATTGTGGTCTCGGCCCCATGCCCTCATATGCTTGAAAACACCTATACTTAGTCATTTTTCAACTCTATATCATTCTAGACACTCTCAAAACTCTCTTTAACACTTAACCATATATTTCATCCAAATTCAAGTGTCACAAGCCTTATTTCGGATCTAAATAACTTCATTCAAGCTTCAAGTTCTCTTCAAGTCTACACTAAGAAAACCCAAGTCTAAGGTATGGAGGTTTCAACCATTGGGTCCTTTCACCCATGGTGTCCAATCTTCCTATCTTATGAAATTGCATGTTTTCAAGTTATATTATCTTTGGGTAGCTTTTATTATGGATTATAGGCATGAAATATGCTGGGGTTTTATGAAATATTGGTTAAATATGCATGTCTATCTATCTTAAGCTTATACTATGAGTTGGTTTTGTCTATCAAGACTATGTATATTTTGAGCTATGAAACTATGATCTATTATTAGATTTGATGATGAATTTCAAGGTATTTCACATGAGGGTTTTGCAATATGTTGGCGGGTTAATTTGCATTGAGTTTTCTCACATGGTTTCACTCTTTAATTGTATGATTTTAAATAAGCATTACATACCTACCAAGTGTTTGACAAAATGTCAAATCAAGGATTCTCAAGTTATTTATATGTTTTATGAATCAAGTGAATTTATGATGAATATGGGCTATCAAGTATGTTTTGAATTCATGAAATTATCTACGATAATGCAAGTATGAAATTAAGCCCTATTTTCAAGATTTTACCTTTTGTGAGCCTTTGATATTAATATAAGGATAATGTTTGATGATAATATATTCTCATGTTTCAAGTTAGGCTCACCATTAGAGGTCAAATATATTAGAGCCACTCATGCTATGATTCCATGTTTATTGCATGTTATTAAAGTACGATTATTATAAATATTCTATGG
This sequence comes from Solanum sejunctum, assembly GCA_025642045.1. Lineage (NCBI taxonomy): Eukaryota > Viridiplantae > Streptophyta > Magnoliopsida > Solanales > Solanaceae > Solanum > Solanum sejunctum. The sequence goes on along the minus strand of JAOTQJ010000049.1, from coordinate 18,024,886 downwards.
GATTAGACTTAGCACCGATAGATGGAGGATTTGCTCTCTTTCCTTGAACTATGTGCTAGAATTATGTTATCCCCTTGCTATCCTAGTAGATCCATTTATTGCACTTTGTCTTGAATTTCTTCCCGAAATGGGTTGAGCTCCCATAAGGTGAAGTTTCTCATGAAATCCTTTTCTAAATGGGATGGGCTGCCGTAAGGAAGGTTACTTCTCCAAAATGGGATGTGCTCCCGTAAGGTGAAGTATTTTTTACCTTGGCAAGTAGACCACCTCTTTACTAGTGACGGATAATCATAGAGATTCCAAGTTGTAGCTCGCTTGGTCTTATTCTATATCGATTGAGGTCTCTTCCCACACATGTGTTATGATCTATGAAAGTTGAATGATTTGCAAGTACATTTTACTTCAAGCATTGGTCACTCATGCCATATTGAAATTATGCTCATCTATTGTCTATCATTATGCATTTTGACTATACTGGCTTATGTCTTGTTGCATTATATCCTACATACTTCCTACATTCAAACGTATGAACTCATACTCTATGCCTACATGATGTTACAATGTAGGAACCAGAGCACCTCATGATCATCCTCCACATGGCTAGTTTTGATATCTTGAAGATAAGCTTTTGGTTAATCCTCAAGTTCAGGGACACTAGCTATGCAACTCTTGCTTATGTGTATTTTCCTATGTTGATCTTTGATAGTATGAGGGTGAGAGTGAAAGTGTCTTGTCCCCCACCCAATCTATGTTTAGAGTTGTTATTGGAACAACTGATGTATCTATGCCTTGAGCTTTGACTCTTTATACTTTATAAATGTCAAGACTTCCCTTAGTCCTTTTTTCCGTTGTTTATACTCTTGTTTGTTGTTTACTTTGCTTCTGTGACCAAGGATGTATAATTGATATGCTAAGAGGCTAGTTTGGGTCCCTTGGGGTTCCCATTTGTTGTGTCACGTCTAGATCAAAGCTTGGATCGTGACAACATCAACTTCTTGTCGCTGGGATTTTGAACCAAATTCAAGGGGATACTTATGCATTGTCCTTTTTTTTATACAAATTATTCATGTTTATGACTAAAATTTTTAATTTTTAAAATCATTCAAAGTGTAGATTTTTTTTCTTATAAAAAGGATATTAATTAAGAGAAATAAATATGTGGACTATACCATTTTAAGAAAATCTGATCTAGAAGTATATTAAAGGACATATATTTATTTTTTTCTATTTTTATCTCTGAAGTTAATTAGGAAAATCTATTGATTCCATATCAAATCAAAAGGAAAAATAATATATTAATTACCTAATAGATATAACCGAATTTACTAAACATTTTAGGAACCAAATCTATATATATGACATGAATTTAATAACTTGGTTTATGTTCAAGGTACTTCTTCTATTGTAAATAAATTTGTACACTTTCATATATTTTTAAGGTATAACATAATAAATTTAAGATTCATTCATATATTTTTCCTTGCATGAGCCAAAAGCTCTTTCTTTTGAGTGTGCAATTTTCTGTTTTTGATTTGAGGAAAAAGGAAACTGTGTCTGTAATCAACAATATACAATCAAATGGTAACGATTTTGAATTTTACTAAAAGCATAAAATTTTATTATTTATATATTTGAGTATCCGTGTTTATTTTTTGTGTTTCTGGTTTGTAATTTTGTTTGTTGCTGGGTTTTGCATAAGCAGCTATAAATGCAAGCTCAACAATCAACACTCATGTATTGACAAAAGTACTTTAATGTGTTGGATGCCTTAATGGTGTTAATGAAAATGGAAAAATACTTTTTATAAGTTTCTATAAACCCAAGACCAAAGGTAATTCATTAATAAACCACATATGTCCATAAATACACTATAAAGGAATTTTTATCTACTTTACATTCATTATAAAGATTGAATTTTGGAAAGAACTTTTCAGTAAAGTAAATTATTTTATTGCAAAGTGTTATTTGAATGACTAGGGTCTAGAATAGAGAAGAATGGTTGAGGCGGATTGGTGTTACTGATTTCAACTTTGAATATATAGTTAATTAATTGATTAATCCTCTTCGGTAAAGCAACCTTTTGAAAGAGTGGTAAACTTACAAAGAATGGGCCAAGAGGATTAGAAGATTTAGGGTGTGTTTGGTATGGAGGAAAATATATTCCCTGGAAAACGTTTTCCAGGAAAATGAGTTGATTTCTAACTCATTTTCTCATGTTTGGTTGGTGAGTGGAAAATATTTTTTGAAAAATATTTTTTTTGTTTGGTTAATGAATAAAAATATTTTTTAGAAAAAAAAAATTATTTTTAGCTAGAGAGTAGATAACAATTTGTAAAAAAGTAATTTCTGATATGAAAATATTTTCATAATTTAAAGTACTTTTTAAAAATAAATATTTAAATTCTTTTTTGGAGGGT